>JABUIW010000245.1:467895-519213 GCA_013363375.1 Menidia beryllina
ACACACACACACACACACACACACACACACACACACACACACACACAAAGACATACAAGGCAATACAACAAAGACAGATTAGTATGGAACATCCTAAGATCAAAGCTACGAGTTTCAGTTAAAAACTGCTACTGGGCTAACATTTATCTCAACAGACATACAAATTTAGTCAGTGTGACACATCTTCTAGACAAGAAAAGACAAAAGACACAAATGACATGAAAATGTTGACAGTTGCTTATTTTCAAGTATTAAATGTCCTTTGCATTTTCTACTTATTGGGTTTGGGTTGTTCTTTAGATGCAGCCTCATTTATGTGTTCAGCCTTTTTTATTCCCATATTAACAGCAGCAGAGATTTCATGAGGTGATCTCATCATTTGCTTTTCAAGCTTTCATGGATATGGTAGAAAAAAGTAATATAATTTTTCCCTGCTACCTGGTGCCTTATCAAAATTGAGCAGCATGTAAAATACTGGGCGTAGAATTTCCCATCAGGGTTACAGAATATTCCTAGATGGTTTCAACTTTCCATCTTAATGAATTATAGGGAGCTTCTCAGCTACAAAAAGACAGGGTGGTCAGCTTGCACACAGCAACGGCAACAAAAAGATATATGCAGCACTTCGTCATTTGCAGAGCTTAAAAGCTTGAGGCCATCACAGACTGAGAGATAATAAATGACAGGAATGAGCACATTCAAATAATATTGACAGAAAGCCCATTGAGATATGAATAGAAGTGTCCATGCAGGGGTTGTTCACCTGCTATGACACATTATCAGTAACAGAGAGCTTTATTATGTTTTATTCATCAAAACTGTAAAAACAGATTCTCATTTGTCTAAAATTATATTTGGTTTGGAATAAGGTCGAGCTGTTTGTTTGTCTTTGCAGCACCCATCGTTTCATAGCATGCCCTTCTTACCTGTAGGCAGGCCACTCCGATGCCCACGGCACCAATAATCAGTAGATGGTCAGCTAGAAACTGCTCCAGCTTAGTGATGCAACCGCCCTGCAGAGGAGGAAGTTAAAAAATAATTCACATGAGCAAACCGTTGAATATTTTACACAATATCATCCAAAACCCTTCAGTGTTTCAGCACAGCTAAAATCCTTCTGCAAACAGCAAACAGAGATACAGATTTATTACGGCATCCATTTATTCTGACTCCATTTTCCCCCCAAACCACAGTTTTGAATCATTTACAGAAATGGAGTCAATGGGAACAGAAATGTAAAAAATTTCTGATCCTGCAACATGAACCAGGTTATTCATCTTTCCTGGCATCCATTATCATTTCAGCACTCAGGATATATATTTGGATTTCTCTGTTGATGCAGGATCCAGGCATTTTGAGTAATAAGAGAGGAAAATTAAGGTTCTGAATCAAGAGGGTTTAAAAAGATTCCATATGCGGTATGGATAAGTAAGACAGCCTACTCTACCAGGGAAATATATAAAACTCAAGTGCTCCTTGTTGTTTGAAGTATTATAACATCACAATCTCTTCTCTCCATTTCTATTAAACAAATTTGCCCCAAAATACTTCAAAACTCATCGACTATGCGGCCTTAAATCTGTTACGTTAATAACTGTCAGGTTTTGACAATTTCTGTCATGTACTATTGCAAAAATGTTTATATCTCTGCAACAAGCATTAGTTTGACAACGGCAGCTACACTTATGAAAAAACAATTGTTTGCCGAAATCTGTTTAACCTGAACAAAAAAAAGTCAAACAGATCGGTGAATCGGGACTGTTGTCTACCCACCTCAACCTTGTAGATGTTTGAGGGGTGGTCTCTCTTGCCACAGAGAGGGGTGATGGTCTTACAGCAGCTGTCGGGCACCACCCTGTGTCCTGCATGAGTAGAGGTAATGTACGCACTCTGCAGCCAGTCCTGGGAGTTGTTGCTGCCACAGCATTTGAACTGGAAAGGCGACATTAAAAAGTGAAATACTAAGGCTCAATACAACATCAAGCTAAAGCCACATCCCTATCATAGATGGTGAAAACGCAACAATTCCTGCAGCAGAGCAAAGACTTCAGTTTATCTCACATCTTACAGGGAGCTCTTTGCTCTGACAACTTCAGTGTCAGTTTCAGAAAAATGCCTGGTGGAAACCCTAATGGAATATACAGAGCTATGAGAGATATCTTCTATCACGTCTCAGGTTAATATAACTACTTAACTATTTCTTATGTACTGCTGCAGACTTAAAAAATGACAAAACATGTTTTCGGTCGTAATTCGAGGTCACACTTGCAATAGAGGGAACGACGTTACATGCACAAGTCAAATATGTCGGTTGATTTGTAAATATAATCCATACATCCTGTTGCAGTCTGTCAACAGCTGATGTGATGGCCTCCTTCCCTGGCTGAGCATAATTCTCTGTCATAGTCTGGTTGAGATGCAGCTTCAGCTCTTCACTCAACTGGAAAAGAGGAACAAAGACAGAAGAAGCTAACAATGGCAACAGTGAAAGAACTGAAAAGGGGGGCATCTTTGAATAGAGAAAAACATCTATTAGATGTGTTATGCAATGTCAATCTAGCATCTGTATTTTGTAATTATACTACTTTCTGCCTGTTTAACTGTCAAACATGAAAAGCTTTGAATCGACAGAAAAAGATGTAGCAGTACTAAAAGGTTTAGGTCAAGAGAGACAGGGCACGAAAAATATTATCTTCTATTATCTAAAATCAGTCTTGCCTCGGGATTACATAAGGCGTAACAAAGTGCAGATTCAAATCCATTTAGATACATCAAAAGTAGATCCCCTTCACTCCTCTGTGTCCCAAAGGAACAAAGCAAAATGTCTAAAAGGCCACCTTATAGTATGTGTATAGTTTAGGGTTATCTGGTTGTGATGTGAGTTTCTGGATGTCACTACATCATACAAACTGAATTTCTAATCCTTTTATAGAATTACCTCCACCAGAGGTTGGTTGCAACGTATTTCCAGTCAATAATGAGTGCTGGTAACTTACCCTTTGGTAGTATACATAAGCCAAGACTCCTGCCACCAGCTCGATCAAGAAGATCAACAGCAGAAAGAAAAAATACTGTAAATGAGAAATATGACAGCCAGAAGAGGGAGTTAAATACCTTGGACTTAAGACTTCAATTCATTGAGACATTTCATTTTCAAATCAGACACGGTTGTCAGCCAAAGTAACTCAGACTGCATTCAAACTGCTTCGAATTTTGTCTGCTCAGCATGAACTTCCATCAACTGCCATCCTTCTGCCTGTGTCACTCGTAACACAGATGGCAATCCTTTACAAAAACGAAGCAGCCAGGAAGCAATCTGACAGGCAGAGGAATCCGATTTCTCCCTGCTCTGCTTACAAAAGCACTGCCTCCTGCTTGAAACCATTATGGATTCTAATTGGCATCAAAACAACATCAGACAATAAAAAAAAAATCACCATCCACAATAACAAGCACTACCTTATGCACTGAAATTTAAAGTATAGGTGCAAAAATTAAGTGTTTCTAGACACCATTATCAATAAAATGTTTCCTGAAAGTATCAAAAACCGCCCACATTATGCAATACAAACAACTCCCAGCACCCAGCTGTCACACAGTGTGACCACAGAAAGAGAAGGACCTGTTTCAGGACTTCAACAATACCTGCTGAAAAGAAATGGTTGCAGTGATCACAAGTAGATTTCAGTTTCTATATTTAGAGAAATGAGATGCAGAGGCTGGTTCTTCTGCACTTGGCAGCACAACACCTGCGTTTTCCCTCATCTGTAACGCATTAATGACAATAAAAGTGTCATGGAGACACACAGCTCGCTCTCTTGGTTACACGGTTTGAAAAGACGCATCTATGTGCTTGTTGCCCACACAAAATGCTCACTTCATCCTTTCACACGTGCACTTACAGTACATGCAAACATCACACCTCGAGTTTGCCAAAATAACCCACGGATAGGACATCAATGCAGTTGGTGTTGACACAAACCAAACTACAGATCTGAAACACTCTACTCATCCACCACTTATCCCCTGCGAGCCCCATGCTCGCTCCTATTGCTCCATCTATCAACAGTTGATAGGCAGACCTATAAATAGTCCTGCGTCAGTGAAGGTTCACCTCTTTTCTGCATCTCTCCCACTGGGCCCTGTCTCTGCAAAATAACGAGGACAGGAAGGGCCCCGTCAGAGTCATTTGTCAGCATCTTGTGGCAGACCTTACAACTGGGCTGGGCGTTTGAGATCCATGTTGTGCTATTGTTATGCAGCAAGCCAGAGACAGTTTTACGGTACAGACATGGGAAATGGAGGGCTGATAAATGGTTGATTGGACCATCGGTGCTCTCTGTACTGATGAAGTATTAACAATATTCCTCACGCTTAACCCTTATTTCTAATCAATTATAGATAGCATGCACACATGTTGTATCTTTTAGCTGTGGAAACATTTAAAACACACACATGCATTTATTATAACAACTTCTGTCTGGTGCTTCTCGTGCCTCACCGTGGACAGGCAGCCTCTCTGCTCCCGGATTACGGCACAGCAGCCTAAGAAGCCAGTGACCACCACAAGGCTGCCGGCCAGGATGAGGATATATGCAGAGACGGCAAAAGTGCTGGAAGCCAGCAGACTCAAGTAGTCGCTCTTCTCCACCAGAGTCCAGACTCCTACACCCAAGACAGCAGCTCCGCCCACCTGAAATGGTCGAGCAAGAGGAAGAAAGGAGGTGGTGGGATTGGAAGTACTTGTAAAGGGACACTGGGAGTTTTAAAGTAGAACACAAAGGATAAAGAAAAGAAAAGCCAATGCCCCAAGGGTGGTATGACTCAGTACATTCTTTTTATAAAAAAAAAGAAGCAGAGGGAAAAAAAATGCTTTTCAAGGAAGGAAATGGGTTCAATGGCATTGGTTGAGTCACAGACAAATATAAAAAACACACAAAAACAGGACAGGGCAGAGAAAAAAACAAGAGGAGGAATCAGGAAAAGTGACACAATAACAGACACAGAAGGAGTGTGACTTCAGATATTAAGTTAGGGCATAATGACCACTTCCTTAGAAACAGTCCTAAACTGACCACGGATCCAGATCTTTTCCTCTCCTCTAATGAGTTTCACAGGCTGACAAATAGGAAATGCCTTAGAGTGTCTTTCGCCTTCATCCTCCCATCCTTTTCCGTCTAAGGCAAGACCTTTCTGACACAGAGCAACACATGCCCCACCAAAGGGGCACCACTTGTATACAGGATTTACTGAAAGATCATTTTATGTTTAGGCAGGATACATTGAATAATGTGTAGAATCTTTCAAATTAAATTAGTTTAGATTGGGCTGAGGAATCCTACTGAATATAGTTCCAAATCAGTGTATTATAGTATAGTATCCTGCCAAAAAAGCAATTAGTAGAAAAATGTTAACCATAACAAATAAGTTGATTAATGTTCCTGTAAAGAAGCAAAGAAAAAATCCCTGATTTTCACCTATGTCATGGAAACGTACATTTCTTTGTATCCCACCACAAACTTGAAGTTATGAGGGGACATAGCTTCAAAGGTGAGTTCTAACTTACATCCACTTACCCAAAAGAGAAAGTTAAACACAAACAGAAGGTACTTGAGGAACACGGTCTGCCAGTCTCCCTGGTCATCTTTATAACCTGCCGACATCTTCCTTTCTCCAGCTTAACTCTGAAAGTGCAAAATTGATTATAAAAACAGGATGAACAATAGAAAATAGTGGAAGTAAATACTTTTTAAAGTTGTAGGTTTTGTCGTGTAAGAGAAACAGGACCCATAAAGACAAACCCAGAGGCTTTCCTCTTTCTTTTATTAGCTATGTGCAGATAGATGTGCAAAACTCCTCTGGTACTCTTCTTTAGTTGGGAAACAGTGTCAAGGGAAAGGCTGGGAGGGGCACTCTACAGCATCCAAACAGGTTATGAAAGAAACTATATCCACAATGATTCTTTAGGAAAAAATATCCCCATTTTTTCTTTCTCCATGTTAAATGTCATAAAAAAGATCAAAGTTGTTATTGCAGCAGTTTAAAGAACCAAAATAACAAATCCCATTTTTTCTGCTGTCAAATAATTAGATCTATTTGTATGCTTTAGGTGGCACCCATGTTTACAATACCGTCTCGTCTGATGTATCACAAATCACATCTATAAATTATTCATGGCCTTGAACAGACCATAGACCTTTGAATCATTAATTGAGAGCAGTTTCAGATCTGTAAATAAAAGGCCGTGGAGTGGGAAGCACTTTCTGTTGGCCCATTAAACCGATCTATACCATGCTTCAGCTTACATGACAAAAGAAAATATAGCAAGGTCAGCCAAGCAGAGGCACATTTGAACATTTAAATACTTTTTTTACTATATAATATCAAGCTTCATATGGTAAAGGTCTTGACACAAGTCAACTAGATTCTAAAAAGTATTAGTCCATCCACAAAAGGGGAGGAAATTATTATGTACATCATTGAATTCTACTTCTACGTCGAAATGTTTGTTTCTTTGATTTGTTTTTGGTGTCCAATGTAAAGGAAATACAGTTTTATAGAAGTCTGCATGTCCCCTCTGGCAGCCTCAAAGAACCATACTAAAGCAATCTATTAGCAGCATGCCTGAAGTTATTAATTGTTAATTTAAGGGAAGAAAATATACATGTATACATGTATACAGTGTGGAGTGATGCATTCAACAAGTTTTTCAATGAATGGCTGGTAAACTACTCAGGTCAATATATGCCAAATTGTCTGACTTCCTCATTTGTGTTTATGATACTTACAAAATAAATTAAAACAGACATTTGCAAAGAACAATCTCTGTTATAAATATACAAAGGCCCAGAGTCAGTATTTCCAGCTTTCAAGAAGGGTTTTAGCTTTATTGGGTATTCATTTTCTAATAATTTCAGTTTCAGAAAAAAAAGTTAATGTGTTTAGTCATTTAAATCCAGATCCATTTAAAATCTCGTGAATAAATCAATGATTAGATGCGGAATTTCTTAAAAGAGGCTGTTTTTTCTGTTAACTTGGGGTCTAACTGAAGCGCAGTCATGTGTTGAATGAGTGCGCGCTCCCGCGCCTGAGGGCAGGCCTTCTACCTGGGATGACCACCACAGTGACGCACCACCCGTGTCCTCATCCGCGTCAACCACCTGTGACCGCCCTGTACATCTCCCGGTAGCGATGGAAAACGTTTTTTACCGGATAGCCAGGCTGCTTCTCCATCACCTTTTTAAGCGTTTCCCCTTTTTAACTGCGACTGTTTTAAGCCCTTTGACTCCCAAGCGTTCGATCTCGCGATGAACTTTATTTTAACAAGGCTTTCTTTCCGCCTTATAATAAACGCCTGTCCAGATGCGCGGACACCTCCTGACGTCCTCTCCACGACGTGCCCTGCCCCACACATTCTGGACTTTGGCCACCGTGCGTGTCCCTTCGGCGTCATAAACCGCCCAGAAATAAAGACAGTGTTGTATCTTTAGCGGTTTCGGTCAAACTTTCTGTCCCACTTTCCCGACAGGGACATGGAACCGCGCATCCTGGAAACGAGACCCTCCTGCGTCGTACATATACGCAGGGCAAAGTTAAGTTAGGACTCCCGCATTTATAAACATGTTTTAAAAGGTAGATCAACACAATGGACGTTTGTAATCTTAGAACCGAGGCAAACACTCACCAAAGCAACATGTACTGTGAGCTAATTGCGTTGATTTGATGCCATTCGCTTGAGAGTCGCAGCACCGGTGCAGGGGTGGGCGTTTTGTCCAGTCCAGCTTGTTGCTCACAGGGTATCCCAACGGCTGGAGGCGGTGGTGCGTTTGAGAAGCTCGTACTTCTTAAAGCTATCATAAATTGGGGGAGAAGTCCGACTCCACAGCCTTTTAACACCTTTACTGTCAGTGTGTTTACTAATATAAACAATTATTATTAAGACTAAGCGAAGGAAGGGAGCAGCCTTCCCAACTGATTTAACTGCTTTTATTTGAAATGTATTATTTTTAAACATATTGTCATTTTTCTTATAACTGCAACAATGCACTACACTTTAATTTCTAGAATCCAGACAAAAAGTATGCATAAAAAAATTTTGGTTTACTTTCAAAGCTAAAAAGTGACTTAATCTGGAAGTTAATATATAATATATAGCCATATTTATGACGATGAATGTTTATGAATAAATAGAAATTCCACAAACGACATCACATGCTGCAAAGTTCATTCAATTAATCAATTAACAGAGTTTAAATCAAACTTCTAAATCTATTACTGAAAAGTAACGTTGAATGATGCTAGTATGATGTTTAGGTTAAATATTTCTTACAGTCATGAAGGTAGCACAGGGTAGAGAGCTCTAGCTCCTGCCTTCCTTTCCAAGATAGAGTCAATACCAAGGTGCCAGTCAGCCCAGCCCTGGTTACAGTGTAACTACAAAAGCAAGCCATGAAGTATTTCTCAATAAAGTGTGCTTGGGTAAGAAAAGATCAAAATTACAAAAGTAAACAAAAAAAGATTTAACTGTGAGCAAAGTTTCAATTTTAGGCTTGACTTCTATTTAAGAATTTTACAAGAGTATTGGTGATTTTAATACCTATTGTTAAAAACCTGCAGCCTCATCATGGCCTAACAATTGCAATTTCACATTAACTGTCTGCTGTTTAAAGTTGAGATTTAAATGACTGTGGCAGTAATTTGGCATTGAACAGATTAGCATTGATTGGTTTTCTAGACACTTTATATTGCTCCATGTGATAGTATAACCAGCCAAAGAAATGCTAACTTTTGACAATTATATGAGACACATGCTTGTTAATGAAAAGGTAACACATCTAGAGAAATGAGAGACAAAATATAATAGATAACAATTGTAATGTTCAAACCTTCACTGAACTACCGGCACTTAAATTGCTTTAAAGTCTCTCATTTCTTTCTAAATATAAATGTGACACAAAGTATAAGAATGCATATTCCCTTTACTAAAGCCAGCTCATTTTTATGCCCAGTCAGTGAATTTGTGCCAAGTCTCATTCTGCTGGAGTCAGTTCACCACCTCTTGTGCTTTTGTTGCTTGCTAAGCTCTCTTATTCGTTGTCCCACAGGGGAGGGGAGGGACAGGGCGTGACTGATTATCCATGTCAAATACAAACTGGTTAAGGGAAAAGCAAACATGATGTGCAGCCGTGTGTGTGCCTGTGATTTCAGAGGTGACAAAGGGAAGCAGAGCTTGAGTGCAGAAATGGAAGCCAGAAAACACTGTTGCTGCAGTCATCGGATCCATTATTTAAAGGATCACATCCTCTTATCCAAAATATATGGCCTTAGAATCCAGGCTTTCATGCTAAGTGGACAGAAGGGTGGTACACTCAAATGGGAAATATGTGGAAAGACAGATATTATCAAATTAAATTGCTTAAAACTCACCGTTTCAGAGATTTTTTGCAGCAAAATGGTCTATGTCAGATGTGAAAACATTGCTGTTTTCAAGCAGATTATGAATTATTTTAACTGATGAGAGCAGCTTAAAGAAGTCCTTATTGCTTGTTGTGCTAGACCTCTTGTGGTCAGAGTCACCTTGATGCTGCAGTACAGGCCATGCTGGCCATGCTGAAGATGGAGTCACAAGTTTGGAGAAAGCAATCATAAGTTCCTGTCAACTTATCTAATCAACTAAAAGTTCCGACTGGACTGCTTTGAAATATATTCTTTTGATCTGACAGAACAAACTGCTCATGAATAAGAAACAGAGGTTATGGACAAAGATGATTTTGGAAAATTGCTGTTGGGGATCCCTTAGACAAGGCTTCCTGTCTCCAAGCACCTCCATGCATGCAAAGTACTAGAGAAGCACCAGCGGTCAAGGTTGCATGTGAATGAGAATTCAGTCACAGCAGGTAGAACCGAGAAACATGAAACCACCAGATTATTACTGTGGCATTTAACCAAATCCAATCCAAATCCATTCCCAATGTTAATGACGGTCGAAAGGTCAGTTTCCTGTGTAATATCATTTTCAAAAAGTGAGGATTGTCGTTGCCAATATAGCTGAGGGATGATCAACAGGCACAGTGTCAATCCCCTAAACACACTCAGCTCACTCAGCTGAACACGTTGTTCATGTTTTTTTAAGACAAATTCTTCCCCCATCAAGGAGTGATTAGAGCTGAGAGTAAATAGATCTGTCATGCTAACTGAATACATTAAAGTTGAAAGGGAAACATCCAGTCATTTGAAGTAGGTGTGAAAAAATGACAAGTGTTGACATTATTTCCTTAGAATACATTGTTTAAAAATATGTTTCTTCCTATCTGTTGAAAATTGTGTGTTGAGAGCACCGTAACAGCATGAGTCTGAGCGAATGCTGGAGTTTTGAACAATGTGGGTCCTTAATGGATGTTGACAGAGTACAGCCTCACATCTTTTGTCGTGTGAACAGCTTTTTGCAGCTTGCCCACTGCTTTCACTCCTGACTCCTGACGATGCGCTCCTGCCTCCACGCTGATATGTGTGTGTGCATGTGATAAAGTGGATGCATGAGTGTGACGCGTGGGCTGATGTTCCTTAGCACCACTGATAGAGCTCACCCTTAACTGTGACCAAAAGCTAGCATATTTGATTGTGTTTGGCCTTTAAAATGTGGGGATATTTATACTTTTAACAAATTCCTTGTTGAGTGCATGATTAAATCCTTGGAAGCAAAGTCAAATAAATAAGTGTAGTGAATTTAACACCGTTTCAAACTCTTGCTTAGATTTGTAAATGTCAGTGACCTGTTAATATCTTCAATTTCAAGTAAATTCTTCGTTTATTATGTATCTCAGTACCAGGTAACTAAGGGAAAGCTTGTGTGAACAGGTGGGGAATGTGAACACAATGTTTTAGGGTCGGTCAAAGTGTAAAAAATGGTCAAATATGAGAATGACTGACATAAAGCAACACCAGAAGATGTCAGTGACTAATACTCTCAGAAAAAATAGAATGAAAAATGGACAATCATGCTGTTCTTTATGGATCTAAAGTGTAAGCACGCTGTGCTCAGAGCTGATGAAAGTGTGGGTGTCTTTGGCTTTTGCTGCTATGAAAAGCACATGCTTTGGCTTCACCACAGGGATGAGGAAAAGAGAATGGCGGCGAACAATAAGAATGGAGGGAGTTTTTTTCCCGTGTGTGGTGAGAAAATGATATATCAACAGTTATTTTATATAGTTTTGGGGGAAAATAAAGTTGGTTTACATTTCCTTTAAAACTACTTCTTGATTAAGTTGTGTTAGCAAAATAATCACGTCCTTGGTTAGCTCAGCGCCTCAACAATTCAGACCAAGAAAACAAACAAAAGAACACACTATTTAGAAGCAAAAACAAAAATCTTTGTTACTCACTCTGTTCGAGGAAAACAGCTTTTTAAACGTGTTGCTGCTAAAACATTCTGCTTTCACTTTTAACATGAATGAATGGATATGTGGTTTTCACACTCTTTTGTATGGCGACACTTACTCAGCTGTGGCCTTCTAAAGAAAATGGTTCCTGAGTGAACGTATAGTTGTCTAGTGCTGTGCACAAAATACAGACCACTCGTGTTTCAGCTCTTTCCGTCACAAATGCACTTACGGCATATTTTTCCTTTGTTGACAGCTGACCAGAATTTCATCTTGCCACTCCTGATACGTTGTGAACTGACAACACACTTTGTCTTTATACAGGTGGAAAATATTGTCTTTCTGCCATGCATTTTTCTTCATTTATATTTCTTATGAATCAGCAAAAAACGAAACTGTACCACTCAATAAACAGCTTTGATGTACAGCGGTTGGTAGTATTCTCATTCTTCCTGGAGCAAAATGTACGTCAGTGGGTGCCAGATCTCTGTGTTTTGATGGGTCAGGAGCAAGAAAGTCACATTGCCCCACATTATGCACTGTACCTAAAGCAGAGTGGACAAAGCAAAGCATTATTTATTTGGGATCAAGTTTAACATCCGGGGGATTGGCTGTCATTTGTGTTTCATGGCTGAGAAAAAAATGTTTATTAGGCTATTGGGAAATATAATACTCAGATGACACCTTTCATAAGAACAACACTTCTGGTAATAGATGAGTTTAAATAGTTTGAATTCAAGTCTCAGTGAAGAATTTGCCCCGAAGCTCATTGACTCAGTGGTTTTGATAATACTAGAACAGACTTCTACCATCCAACTATTTGAGCTCACCTGTGACTGTGTGCGACGACGTATAGATACTAATTTGTTCCCAAAAAAGACGAACGTTCGAGTGTGGTCAAGTAAAATCGAGAAAATAAGCACCTTACACACCTGTGTTTCATAAGCTCGAGACTTTAAAGAGCGGAGCTGGCTATTGGTCTCCACAGAGCGCGTGGGCACCGTTTCTGTAGGAGGGCCACGCGCGCAAGGGTGCAGAAATGCCTTCATTTTGGAGGCAGACTTCTTTAAACTTTTCTTTCGTTGGCTGCTTCCATCTCATGTCATCCGCAGGGCTCGTGCCTCTCACTCACCCTCGGATTCTCCTTTAATTTTCTCTCGGAGGAACTGAGCGGAATCACAGACAGCGGGGACCTCCAGCGCGAGGAGATGGGAACTGTTCGACTTTTGGCACACAGCCCCACTTCTCTGAGTTAAGGTGCCATCTGTCTTCTCGAGCTGAAGAAGTGGAGGAGCAGAGGAATTCCGGGAGTCTTGTTCAGTCTGTCAAGTTGTTCAGTTGGGTTTTCTTTTTTTCTTTCTGATTTTAGCTCAATCTTGTCTGATTCGCGTGACCAGTGATGTGAGACGAACCTGCACCTTCGCATAAACGGCGCGTGCGGGTATTATTAACGTAAATAATCAGTCGTAAAACGACGTTTTCAGCCACTAGAACTCCCCGCAACACAGTCCTCCCACTAAAACTACCTGTCCCACAGTCGCAGAATGGAATACCGAACGTTTCAGTTGGCACGAATTCGTCTCTGAACTTGTGGAATTAGGTTTATTCAATTTAGCACACGAAGATGCTTTTCGCCTCATGACTCCCGCCTTTGCATGTGCTCTTTGGATATCTTTGGAGGCTTCGAGTTATTCTCGGCTCGTTTCTTGTAAGCTTTCGGAACCCCGGTGCACTTAAAAAGAGTTGCGGGTGAAATCTCGTTGGCTCTCATGGGACTGAGGCACTCGTCACGTTGTTTGCTGCTACGGCGGAAGATGGCGGAGGCGGACAGCTCGGAGGTAGGGACCTTGTGGTGTCCTGTACCCCGTAACAACGGGACCGGGACTGTCACAGTCTTGTCATTTTTTATATTGAAAACACATATATTCTTATCTTTAAAAAAAAAGATAATACCAAGCTAATTTAAAGTGCTGCTGATGGTTTTCGAGCAAAGTGAATTTCCCCGAGTCCTGCAGATGTTACGACCGAGTCTGAATTAGTCCGAGTAGACTCTTCAAATTTCAGAGAAAGGATTAAAGAATTAGTGATTTGTTTTTATACGTATGTTAAACGATATGGATACAGGAACGTGCTGAACATGTCCGCTGTCCTTGGTGCTGAAACGGAACCTTAACCTCTGCCTGCTTTTCCATCAGTGTGCAATAGTAGCACATCTTGTCTTATGTGTGTAGTGATGAAAGTTCTATGGTGTTATGAGATGTCATTAAGAGACAAACGCTCACACAGGCTTACTCTTGCAGCTCTGTAATTGTCGGTCAGGAAACCAACAAACTGCTGATGGATTCTGCTCTAGCCCTATCTTTGCTTTTCCTACACCACAGCGGCAACAGCCTGTCATTTCCCCCCTCTCCCAGTCTGCTCAGCCTTCATCGCTGCCTAAACCAGTGTCCACCACCCATCATGTGCCCTGTGTCCCCCACGCGCCTCATGTAGCAGCCCTGGCCACCTGTCCTGGACGAGGCAAGATTGCCAAGTTCATCAGTCCGGAGGAAATGACATCACGGGACTATTACTTTGACTCTTATGCCCACTTTGGCATTCATGAGGTAGGCAGACCAGGCTGACAGCAGGAAGCGTGGTATGATTAGAGTAAAAGAATGACAGCAGATGCCTTCTATTAGCTCTGCCAAGAAGATTAAATCCTGCCGGTTGGACTTTCTTGCAGAAATATGTGTCAAAACCTCAGCTGATTTAGAAAGGGAGTTTTTTTATTTTGCTAGTCATCCATGTTTTTGTGTCATAGATGTTTTACTATTGCTGCGGCAAACATGCTTACAGAGGCAGTCACTATTAACTGGAATAGCCTAAATACTGACCTTGTAATGTGAGTAAAAGATGCTGTAAAAGTTTGGGGACATGCAGACCTTCTTAAATAGTGTCCATATTTAGCATGTGGGTCAGCTTTTTGTCTGCTTGCAGACAAAGAGTGTCCTGATTAAATAGTTCATAGCAAGATGGAAGGAAAGTGGGATGTGTGAATAGGCCTTGGGAGATGGGTATCA
The DNA here is from genome assembly GCA_013363375.1 of Menidia beryllina. Lineage (NCBI taxonomy): Eukaryota > Metazoa > Chordata > Actinopteri > Atheriniformes > Atherinopsidae > Menidia > Menidia beryllina. The sequence goes on from JABUIW010000245.1 coordinate 482,336, forward strand.
GGTAGTCCCTATAGACTTTATGTTGTACTCTTGTCTATTTCAAGAAGCTCAGCTACTGTCACTGAGGTTTTTGGTCTGAATTCTCACCACACATAAAAACACACATGCTGATGTGGAACTGTATGAACTGTAACTGTACTTGTATGAATCACACGATTCAGAACGGAATTCGAAGTCTCCCAAATGTGCCAAGCCTATGAACCCCTATCTCTAACACAGGAGATGCTGAAAGATGAGGTGCGGACTCTGACGTACCGGAATGCCATGTACCACAACAAGCACGTCTTCAAAGATAAAATCGTCCTGGACGTGGGCAGTGGTACTGGGATCCTCTCTATGTTTGCTGCCAATGCAGGAGCCAAACACGTGTACGGGGTGAGGCAGACAGATGCACCTTCAGGACACAGTCAGATGCAGTGATCCATGCTCACTGGTTTTGTTAAATAATTTGAGAGACAACAGCCTTTTACTTACTTGACCTGATAAGAATCAATCCGTTGTACTAACTGAAAAGCTGTCCCCCAGTTTGATTCATGAACTGATTCATACTTATGGATGATACAGATCTTAGGTGAGGGACTATGAGCATTAGTATATAGATGGATTTGCATGGTTTAATTAAATGTATCCTTTCAGTATTTTCAAAAAGATTAACTTTAGTATTGTGCATAAGGAATTGAGACATAGTCCTTTTTTCCAATTCTACTTTGTTTAAATATTGCACAGCTGAAAAAAGGAACTATTTATATGAATACAAGCTCTTAATAGAACTCTATTTTTTATCAGAGATTTAAAAAATATATCGGATAAAAATACAGGATTTTATTTTGTCCTTCTTCCTGCAGATTGAATGTTCAAGTATATCGGAATATTCAGAGAAGATCATCAAGTCCAATCACCTACACAATGGTACAGTTTCCTTGCTATACCATCTCTCTGAATTCAGAACTGTGCAATGATACGAGGGTTAGAAGAAGCATGCAAAATTTGCATATTCCCATCACTATGGTCACACTTGACAGTATTAGTCATAGTTCTGATGGTTAACTGGCAGCTAGCCTCTGATGTCAAACAACCAGAATCTTTGCCATCAATCAGAATGCCCTCAGTGTGGCTTATTTCCATTATTAAATGCCACCCACGAGCCTGACAGATGGAAGTCTCAGCAGATAGTGGCTTCCATAACCTTCACATATGACATTAAGCTATTTTGAATTTATTATTTTCCACATTAAGGTTTCTAGCTTTAGCTGATGATAAGATAAAAATTAGATCCATAATTCAATTTCAAAACTTTTTCTTAGAATTTTGACTTACAGTATGATTAATAATTGGCAATAAACATTTAAAACAGAATTATTTGATTTATTAAAAAATATTACAATTTTTCTACATGTAACGTTTTAAAGCAGGAATGCTTAATATGTTGAAATATTAATTTGCACACTTTTTCTTGTGGACATCACAGTTATTACCATCTTCAAGGGCAAGGTGGAGGAGGTAGAGCTTCCTGTGGAAAAGGTGGACATCATCATTTCGGAGTGGATGGGTTACTGCCTCTTCTATGAGTCCATGCTCAACACGGTCATCTTTGCCAGGGAGAAGTGGCTGGTATGACCGTGCCGCTAGAGTCCTGGGCCTAATGCGTGTGCTTTTGTGCGTGTATTTGTCTGGCTGACTGTCAAAAAAGCCCAATGCCACACAAACAGACCCGACAGTGATGAAGGGGAGGATTTGTTGTGCAGCTGCTTACTTGCTTGTGTCTGCAGCCCCTATGATGAGGTCACACATGAATGATTTGGTTTGTAACCTCACTGGGGGCCAAAAGGCTTTAAACTCGATACATGTGATCCTAGATTAGATCCCAGGTGTGTGAACAATAAAGAAGAGTGTGTGTGTGTGTGTGTGTGTCTGTGTGTGTGTGTGTGTGTGTGTGTGTTAGATACCTAAAGTCTTTTCTTTTTTTGTATTAAGAAACCTGGAGGCCTGATGTTTCCGGACCGGGCAGCCCTCTATGTGGTAGCCATCGAAGACCGACAGTACAAGGATTTTAAGATTCACTGTGAGTAATTGTTTTGTTTACTTTCTGTTTCTTCTCTGTATTCTTGTCTCTTGCCAAGCGTGACAATTGATCATTTTCTGGTAAACTAAGTAGTTCTTTGGGATTCTTGGAGGCCTAATTATAGCCACCACCTTCCATTACCCACTCTTCTACTTTAATTTACCAATTAGTCTCTACGGGAAAGTGTCAAACTGTGGACTGATTTTATTTTAAACCACCCAGGTGAAACTAAGGCTAATTGTCTAACTGTGAGTCGAGAAACCAAAAGAGCACATTGAAACACTGATTGTTAAGTATCCTTATGATTTATCCACCCATTTTACTGCTATTTATGTAAAAGCAATCTCTTAGCCAATTATAACCTACACCCCAAAACATGTGTGAATCCTTAAGTAAGAAAAGGTTGTGGGCTTGTACCATTTAAATCTCCTTATTTGGCTCATGGCTTAAAAAATGCATAAAGGTGTCTTAATCCAGTTTTTGATTTTGGCATCTCTTAGAGAATGGACGTATGGGCTCTTTACCCAGTTCTCAGTGCATCCCAACTAACAGCCGATTAGAAGTAACATGAATAAAATACAATGTTTGTTTGCAGAGCAAAGGTCAAAACCAGGTAGTCAGTCACTGTAGCATTTTCTTTATATCCACAAGATTAATCAAAATATCAAATATCTAAATTCCAAAATGGGCAACAACTTCAAAGGATTTAGGTTAAAAACTAGCTGCAGAATAAATTAGGACCAAGACTGTAAATATAAATCATAATGATCGTAGCTCTGGTTTTATTGACGCTCATCTTCGAACTACTGCTGTTGTGAATGAAAGAGTCAGGGTTTTGTCACCACCATAAGTTGTAACAGTTTGGTTTTTAAATAAAAATGAATAAATATCTGATTATCGATTCTGGACTGTAGACTCCCTTCAGAAGTGGCTCAAATGTCTTGCTAAGGCAGCTAAAAGTAGAATCAGCCAACAAATTAACCACTTGCTTCCACATGCTGCTGTACAGTCAATGCTCTAAAGTCACAGAGTTTGTCCAAATAATCCTCACAGCTGGAACACTGAGCTAAGCCTTGTGATCCAGATCAAGGTGATAATATTAATGATGTCTTTCACTCTTGTATCAGTATTGAATCTGGGTCAATAGCTCCCACTTTCTTCCCATTTGCCTCTCGGGGGGCCCTTTGTTGTTCCATTACATCTAAAGCTTTCACATAGAGATACATTCTTACACACAAAGTACTGAGTTTCCCCAAACGTTCACATTCTTATTTTTAGTTTCTCTGTGTTGGTGGTGCATTCTTCCATCATACAGATTTGGCGTTTGGCTACCTGACAAAACAAAATGGAGTGATGGGACCGAGGGAATGGGGGAGGGAAAGGTTGTTTGGTGTGTTTTCACTATATTATAGCAAAAAAAGAAGCTGCCAGACATACTGGAGGAGGATGGAGCTTATTTTTAGGAAGACTTGTCATTCCCCACATAGGACTCAGAAAGAACACAAAATAGGAAGTGTAGGACTCTTCTTCTTGGCTGGGTTAAGTGTTCTTTTTTTGCATTCTTTTGAGAACTGGATTCCTCTTTTTGAGCTGACTGCTTGGCAGAAATAAGAAGTAGAGTGACAGGTTCAATTAAAGATTTAAACACCAGGAAAACGCACACTGTGTATTTGTGCAGTAGATGCTTATGTTTTTGTGTGCACAGGGTGGGAAAATGTGTACGGGTTCGACATGAGCTGCATTCGCAATGTGGCTATCAAAGAGCCTCTGGTGGATGTGGTTGATCCCAAGCAGGTCGTGACAAATGCCTGCCTCCTAAAGGTTAGTTTGTATTCACTTCTCCAGGGAATATGTTGGCACATTTACTCAAAATGTAATCAGAATAACTTCCCATTCTAACATTCTGTCGAAGAATGCTTAAAAAACGTCAGACTCCTGTCACATCCTGAGCATATAGTGAGCCAGACACTATATTCTAGTACATAAGAGGTTTCTGGTGAGGTTTAATAGACTGCAGCTCTGCTCAATGCATGAAAACACACAGTGGCTTTCCTTTTCATCTCACAGATGAACAGAGGATGAGAGCATCAAGCCAGGAGATGGCTTCCTTGTTAAATCCCTCTACCTCCTTTTGTCATTGCTTCCTGTTTCAATGGCCCCTCTATTCCTATTGTATATCATGTTTCTTCCCTCCTGGATTGTCTTACACTTCCTTTTTTTTCCCCCTCATGTCATTCTCCCATCATTTTGTGGCTTTATTCCAGCACATTTTCTTCTTCTCCCCTTTATGTCACATTTACTGATTTAAGCAATGTCAGGCTTCACTAATTTCAGAGAATAGAAAGGTCTCTCTCTGTCTGGCCCTCTGTTACGGTGAAATGTCACTGAGTCACCCCTTGGAATGGAATTGGCTCTTCAGCTACCTCAGAGAGTGAGGGTTCTGATTTTATGCTGGAGAGTTAGTTACCAGCTAGTAATAGACCACTTGTCTTAAAACTAATTCTGGCTGTCTATCACATTTTTTTTTACAGTTTTGCTTTCAGGGCTGTTTCAACTATTTCCCCTGGCTGTCTGCCACTTCACCCTATCTTAATTTGAGCTGTCACTCACTCCTCACTTTCTAATAATTCATTGTTGCTCCCATGGATTTTTGTTTCTCACCTCCTACAATTTGCAGTATATGATATGGGCCTGATATCATTGGGAAGGACAGAGGTGTTAAATAACAATCTGTCATGCTGTCGCCACATGGCTTTCCAGGATGAACAGGTTGGAGTGTACAATTTCTCCTCGTGCCTTGAGAAACATCATGTACATGCAAAGCAGATACAAATCTGCTCTGACTCTATTTTAGACCCACTGAGATGCTAAGCATGTTGCAAAACGTCATCCTGGTCTCTGATTTGGTTATATCCACAAGGCACTGTGTGCAGGAACACACACACATATACACTTAAAATACACAAAATCTCCCTCCATAGAAGATCCCAAGGGAAGACACCCACACAGCATGTGTACTGTGAGCAGGCTTGATTTGCCAGCCGTGATTCAACCTGTGGGCTTTAGCACACATACTCTCACACATGCAAAAAATGTGTGGTGAGTAATCATGGTGCTTTGGCATACTGTATGTATGCAATGCATGTGTGAGTGAGATGGAGAGTGAATTTGCGCACACTAGTGTATTTGACACTAAGGACATGTACATTTTCTTTGTTTCCAACACTGTCCATCAACAGGAAAAAAAAAGTTTCCTCAATAATCTTCTGAAAATGTAACGTTTTTTTTGTTCTTATCTAGGAGGTGGACATCTACACTGTGAAGCCAGAGGACCTGTCCTTCACCTCGGCTTTCTGTCTGCAGATTCAACGCAACGATTATGTCCACGCACTGGTCACCTACTTTAACATCGAGTTCACCAAATGTCACAAGAAGACTGGCTTCTCCACTGGTGTGTTTGGGCTTAGTTTTAGGTTTTTCTCAGTTGTGTTGATCCCAATTTGCCGTGTAACACTTGAGGATCCATGAAGCAGATTCTATGAAATAAGGACGTGGAAGTCTGAAGTCCTTTTTGCATATTAACAGCTGTTTACCCTTTGAAACAGCACCTTCTCCCAGTTCTGGAAACTCTCGATTCACAAACTGAGCCTCAGATTTCACTCACTTATATTATATTATATTATATTATATTATATTATATTAAAAAATTACACATCTTATTCCCAGTACTATTTCTGCTTTGTCGGGAGTCTGACAAGCCCTCTTGTTGCTTCAAAATAGCAGCAAACAGCAGGCAAACAGGGCTAATTTTATCCTGATAATGTGTTGTATCAGTATCAAAAAACAAATAACCCAAACTAAGACAAGGCATCTACGCATCAGTGTGGGTGAGCCATTAACATCTGATGTCATCACAGCCCCTGCTGAGATTTGAGCACTACATTTTCACATCACTGTTCCACCATCTTTGCTCTTGGCAACACGGATGTTTCATGAACTGAAACGCTGTACAGTATACACCAATGGACTCTCCACTTAACTCGTGATCTTGAGGACGCTTACTGTAGTGAAAGTAACTAAGCTGTTATGTAAGCTTATTTTAATGCATTCAGCCCACACAATCATTTGCAGAGGAGGTTCTATGTTTGACCGCATCTGTTAGACCTGAGGTAAAGATTAACCAAAGGATTTTAGCCATTTGGCTCTTAAATTTATGTTTTTTGTCTATAGCCCCGGGCAGTATAGGGCACACCAGAACAGCCCTTTATGTCTTTGCTTTCCCTCACTCCTCTTTTCTGCTTCACCCCCTTGTCTTTAACCTCATTTCACCCTCTCTCCTCTCTTGTCTTACCTTTCTATCTACTTCACCTTATTTCCATTTTCTCTTCTCTTATTTTGTCCTATCTTCAGCTCCAGATTCACCCAGCACACACTGGAAGCAGACAGTGTTTTATTTAGAGGACTACTTAACTGTCAAGAAGGGAGAGGAGATCTTCGGCAGCATCACTGTCAGGCCCAATGAAAAAAATGTGGTAAGGATCAAGATTTTAGACCCAAACAGAGCTAGAATTCTGCACAGCCTTTACTGGAGGCCATACGATAATATTATAGTGTGAAAATATTCAAAGGAAAGTCCTGCATTTGTGACAATATGGAGATAAACTACACATGTAAAAGGTGAGAAAAATAATGTTTTTCCCTAGGGGATAGTTCATCTTCAAATAAACTATTGAAGTTACTAAAATAGTCCATTTATTCTATTATGTTTACCCACACAAATGTGTGAAGAATTAGAAAAAATGCTACATGCTACTTCTCCACATGCAATTTGGACGTGTCATATCTATGCAACACATCCAACTCAACAATATAGAGGAAGTTTTTAACCCACGCTCTATAAACCTGAACTTTTTATTAAAACAAGATTTTTTACAGGATATGGGTTCAACAACTTAGATGAGAATCCTGAAAAAAAGTATATATATATATTCACTATATATATTGTTTAATAAGTCTCAGAGGTAACAGTTAGTGGCACTTTGAAGGCATTTTGTTCTGATTTAGGTTGTTTGTCCTACATTCATTTCTTTTACTTTCTGCAGCGTGACCTGGAGTTTACCCTTGAGCTAGATTTTAAAGGACAACTGTGTGAAGCAGCCATTTCCCATGACTATAAAATGCGCTAGGAGCAAATCGAAGACCGGGACTGGACCTACCCCAAGCTCCTCTGGACACAGCTAGAGAGGGGAGGGGCACGGGCTGTCCAACAAGCATTTCCACTGGTCAGGGAGAGCTAAAAAGTGGATGCATCTAATAGGATGCCACCAAGCCAGCGCCGATGTGACGCCATCAGAATAAGCAAGTATTTCTCAGCAATAGTGTGGTCAGAAGATCAACAGGGACACCTCACTGAATGTAACATCCTACACGAACTTGATTCCTTTTCCTCAGATTTTCTGTAATTCATTTTTATTCAAGTACAATATAAAAAGCATTTGGGTCTCCAAGTTTGTTATTACAATTTGGAAAACACTGACCTGTGTTACAGTAAGAGGGACATGGGCTTCTATGTGTCCTTCAGTGCTCTGATTAATTTTGAGATATTCAGATTAGGTAAAACTTAAGAATAGGGCCTTATGTAAACTTTTTTTTTCTTCACATTCACAATGAGCCTTGTTAAACATCACAAAGGGAAACAATGTCTTTAGAAGAATGAATTGAAAGGACAAAAAGAAAGTAGAATTTGCTCAAATGGTTGAGTTAAACTTTTTCAATTCAAAATTTCTTTTTATTATTATTATTATAAAGGAAAACCTTAGGAAACCAAGAAACGTGTTTTACATGGGGCTTTGTTTTTCCCTGTTGTCTGACAATAAATTGCATAGAAAGTAGAAACTCAAAATGATTTATTCTATTATTTAGTATTTGCATGTGTAACTTTCTGGTAATTTAATTATATGAAAAATATGTGAATGTAGTTGTATTTCTTTAACTGACCACCATTCAGAACAAATGTGTTCGGCACCAATTAAAAGTGGGACCATTTCTCCCAAATGATTAAACAGATGCAATATGAGCCCCTTTGTTTAGGAGAGTGGTTGAACAAAGAGTGTTGGTTAAATTGACTGTGATGATGAATAAAATATCCAAAACAACCGTCTGATCTTTTTCAATTGACCTTTTTTCTAAACTACCGAACTATTCTCACTGCATAAAAATAGCATAATACCAAAGACCATGGTGCACAAAAGAGGATTATAGCCAAGATATACTATACAATTCTTCATTTTTAAATGGTATTTTTCTCATATTTTTAAATAATCAGAATCCATTTTTTTTATCCTAAATCACATAACTAGTATCATTATGTAACAACATAATTGATAACTGTTGCAGCTACTTGTATTTTTACAGAAAATCCCCTTAATTACTTTAGCTTGACAGCCATTTGCCCCAATGAGGTGGCATTAGCACACAACTTTTGTGCCAAAATGAATATATGACACATTTTAGGTTGAGGGCTAAATTAATCCAATGCAAAATTTTCATTTTAAAAACAGTGGTTTTGCAAACGCTGTGTATCCATTGCGATTATGAACTCAGTAAATTGAGTATACAGTTTGAATTCTTGCAGGAACCTTGAGTTACTGTTGGTTGTGTGTCCTCACTTGCAGCAGGCTTTTTTCTTTACAGGTTGAGCACTGAGGATGACTGTGGTGTCTCTCACCCTGTCTTCCTGCTCCATTAACACTCTGAGCAGAGACAGGAAGATATAGAGGAGGGAGAGGAGCACTGCATGAGTTACCAGCATTAGCAGCACCAGATGTTCATATGCAATCTGTATTTTCTGTTGGTATTTTACACACAAAGATCATAAAAAGCTGTCATGATTTTACCTGGCCAGAAGAGTCAGGGATTCCGTTACATTCTTGCCAGTGTAGGCACTGACCTCAAAGAACATCACCTTGTTTTCCTAAACAGGTTATGCACACACACACGTGTTTGATAGAAAATTAAAAAATGAAAATAATCAGCAAAAACAAAGGCAGCGAATATTAGAGAGACTTACAAAAGCCAGCTGATCCGCATCTTTAAATGACACCTCCCTCTCTCTTTCCATATCCATTTTGTTACCAATCAGGAGAATAGGTATCCCTTCACCAGCTGCCTCCTGAGGAGATAGAAAAGTCAAGTTAATGCCTAACCCTAACGCTGTGAGAGTGAACAGCTCCATCAAGTTGTGTCAAAGCAAAACACTAAATTTGGAAATGAAAAAAACAAACAAATAAGAGTGAGGAGGGAAGAAACTGAGACAAACGGCTGTGTAGCTTTGCAGGCTTAACTGTACCTGGACATTGATGATCCACGGTCGCACAGCCTTGAAGCTCTCCTCCACTGTGACGTCATACATCACCACCACGCCGTCTGCCTTCCGGAAGAACTGCTTGGTTATGCTGCGGTACCTGTGTCAAGGACAGGGATGGACGTCTTGTCTTAAACACAATGCCAAAGAAAAATGTACTTTCTGACATCTATGGCTATATAACATGTAGTGGGAGGAACATTGGATTAGATGCATCTATTTTTATATCACTATCCACCTTGAAATTAACTCACCTTTCTTGACCTGCAGTGTCCCAAAGCTGCATGGCTATCTGCATATTGTCCAGGGTTAATGTCTTCACACTGTAGTCAATACCTGATCAGAGTTTTTTTTTTTTTATTGTTAATTTTCCACAGCTGAAGAATATAATAAAAATGTAGAATGAAAGAGCATAGAAACGATTGAATTTATACGTTTTGGAAGGAGGAACAATGACATGTATGCTGTTATGGTACTGAGCGGTTCACTAATTTTAGGAGAGAAGGGAATAAAAAGCTGGCAATAACAAGGCTCAAGTTTGGTATGGGAGAGATGAAAGCGAGGGGAAACATTCACTTGAAGTGACATAATCTGCTGTGCAATGTGTGCCGTGGCTCTTAGACAGGCAGTGTGACTCCTAAAGCCCTTTCATGTGATGCAAAGTCTCCCCCCCAATCTTCTTTGTTAGCATCTACAAGCCCCTACCATCCATTCTCAATGGTTCAAAACAGCCCGTGAATGTTGTTATACATGAACACAATTGCGGTGTCTTTCTTCTCACCCACAGTAGCAGTTGTTGACGGCTGGAAACGGCCTTCACAGAAGGAGCGCAGAAGGGAAGTCTTGCCAACGCTGGAGTTTCCAACCAGGACAACCTTAAACAGACGGTCTGGGGCAAACAGCGCTCTTTCTTTCACCCTCTGAAGGAGATACGACAAAAGCAAAGAGAGGAGAAAAGGGGGGGTGGAACAGTTAAACTGTAGAAATGTGAAAAATGAACAATCTGTTCAGACACATTCATAGCTGTACACTGACTTGCTGAGTCTCCTTCCCGACAGGCTGTCCTCTTGGAGACAACGGTTTCTTCTTTGCTCTTGAAGAGGAGGACCTCCTCGTAGAAAGAGTTTCAGTGGACACCAGAGTTTGTCTGGATAGTGTTGAAACAGTGACATCTTCGGCCACACTGACACTAGATTCAGCCTCGCTCTTGGCTTCGTCGTCCATCTCGTCTTCCTCCTCACTGAGCTGGTGCAGTAAAGGCTGCGGCCCCCCGTGGAGCAGGTGTGGCAGGTGGTCCTCCTCGATGGAGATGACCCGCCGGAGGGGCCATCCGTCTGGCGGGGCATCCAGGACCTCCTCCTCTCCCGCGGGCTTCTTTCCAGTTTCCGTTCTCTTTGACCGTTCTCTGCTTTTCACCGTCATCTTCTTGGTCAGGGCCATTTTGGCAGGAGCTTTTTTGGCCTTTATCTTCGTGTCGTGCAGTTTGGGTTGGGCTGGGCTCTCATTACCGTTGGCTAAATGTGAGTTTTTTTTCACTGGAGGTCTTTGTTGACAAGCAGGGGAGCTGGCAGTCAGGGCTGAGGAAGGGGTGAGCATGTCATCTTCACTGCATGAGGAGGAAGCAACAAACACGATATGAAGGTGCTCTGTGGGCAAAGCTTCCAGAGACTGGAAGGACCCATCCACCAACAGTGGGGTTCTTTGGGAGCAGAGGAGAAACAGAGGATAAACTGGATCAGTTCACTTGACTGAGATGAAGACCTAAATGTCAAGGCCTTCAGTTTTCTGCAATTGCTAAATCAAAATGCATTTTATGATTTATGTCAGTGTTTAGAATCAGATATCCTCTGTTTTTCCTCCTTTGATACATGATTTATCTTTGCGCAGAACAGTATATACAAGTCTTTTTATTATCTAAGAGTATTCAAGCATTCAGAGACTGCTGGGTTTTGTTGAAATAGCATTATATGATGAATAAAAACACCTTTCTGCTGGGAGGCTAGGGTCATCAAAGAGGTCGGCAAGCCCGGCCCTCTGCTTCTGCTTCTTTCGGAGTGAGGTTCGAGGCTTATGAAAGAGAAAATGGAAACAGCTTTATTTCTAAGGTTAAAGAAAAAAAGTTAGTGTGCATTCACTGAGTCCAAGTAACCTTTACTTACCACACCGCTGTAAATGTCTCGCTCATCTTTTAAGTGCTTGTTCATTTCTCTACAATGAATGAAATATGGGTTATTTTCAAAAGTGACAACATTTCAATAAATGCAACTCAGTCATTTCATCTTTAGATTTATGGAGGTGATGATTGGAACAGAGGCCAGAGTGACCAAAGCTCAGAACTCAGGGGGTTGCCTCAACTTACCTGAGGAGGTCAAGTTGCTTCATTAGACTTTGCTTCTCCCTCTGCAGTCCTTCAGTTACTCTATACATTTCCCTTTAGCAAGGCCAAGAAAAGCGTTCAGTTAAATACAGAATTAGTTAAAGAACCTGTGAAGTATTTTTTTTCTCCTTTCCTGCAGAGTCATTTTCAAAGGAAAGCCTAACTTAGAGTTTGAATTAAAACGAGTGGGTGTATTTCAGGCAAACTGGTAAACAAGCAGTGCGTCTACTTGCATCTCTTTCTCCTGCTGCAGCTGGGCCGCCTGTTGCTGTAGCATGGTCAGCTGCTCCTGGGCCAGCCCCAGCTCCTGGCTGGTGCTCTCCAACGCCCTGGACAGCTCATCGTTGGTCATTTTAAGCTTAACGTTTTCCACGTGGCTCTCCTGCTTCTCACTGTTCAGAGCGTGGCATTGGAGCTCTAACTGAAGAAGGATGAACAGAAAATGTAGTAATGCTGGGTGAGTTGAACTACCTCCTCCTAAACAACCTACTCACTACTCAAGTAATACCACAAACCCAATCAAGTCTAATGAATCAAGTGCACTCAAACCCTGCTTGGATTCTGCTGCATGTTGGCACCAGCACAGTGGCAATGGCCAAATTTACTTTTTCATCTTGGAACTAAAATCAGAGCCAGGTTGAGGAAGTTGTTCCAGGGTTGGACTAGATGGTGCAGAGGGTGACTGTAATATGAGTAAATGCTGATAGCAGGATGAGGTTAGATTACGCTTCAGCTTAAAATGTGAGAAACCCGCTGTTTTAATTGTTCTGGTGACATAGCCATTAAATGAAAAGCACTCAACAGAGTCTCATGCTTCTCAGATGCTGGGAGTTCACAAACTCACAGAGGCAGCTCTTGCATGGACAAACTGGTGGGCTGCAGGGCAGCTGCTGCTTCTATCAAGGGTGACTTTGTCTGAGCATGCAGTCAACTGCAAAGGTATGCATTGTGAGAATGTGCTACACAATGCAATGATGCAAAGAAATAACAAATTCAAGGGCTTTGGACTACAAAATGCAGAACAGTGGCAGGCATTGAATATCTATACCACCCACTAAAGAAATGTAAATCAATCTTTTACTGACAGAAACACAGGGATTTGATCTTGGAAAATACACATCTGCTCATATATCAAATGAAGAATCTACATCTGCCATGACAGATAAATGTTGGAAGATGTACATGTCAAATCACCCGTTTCTGCTTCTGGAAAAGGTGTTCCAGCTCCCGCTCCTTTGACAGCAGCTGGTGCTCCAGGTCGTGGCTGCGTAACTGAAGGCGCTCTGAGTCCTGCATGGCCAAAAGAGAAAGGATTAAACATCACAGGGTAAGGAGCGGCACATGATTGAAGTTAAAGACCTCCTCCTGGAAATTCAAACCAATCAGCGACAATGTGAAAGTCTCAAACAGGTGAAGGGAATAACGATCGTCTTGAGTTGTTGGAACATTCCTGTGTCTTGGCGTTGATACGGAGGTTTCTTTGACAGGCAATTAAACAGAATCAAACCAAGCAGTCCAAGAAAACATTAATCTATGATAGCAGCAGCTGCCCAAAGTGGGAGAATCTCTACTGCCATACCAAAAAATGATAAAGTATATGAATCAAAGAGTCCAACTGTCTCCAGACATCCAAATGCATTGGGCAGGCTATATGAACAACCACTGGTGTGATGAAGGGGTGTTTCTTTGGCAGGTTTTGTTGCAGTTTGTGGTATTGTACCTTCAGCAGAAGCTTGTCTTTCTCATTTTTGATCTGAGCCTCCATCTCTTCATACAAATGGCGAATCTCACTGTCATGTGTTGCAGCCTTCCTGCAATGAGCAAACATTATAATTACTGGTGACTCTAAGAAAAAAAACCCTGCAAGACATAGGGTCACATCGACAAGTGGAGCTCTGAGGTTGTGTTATTCCCTCTGCAAGAGTAATTATTTCTTACAAATACTTGAACACACATGTAAACAGAGCAGCGGCTGAGCTTATTATTCATACCCCTGTGGTATTTCGGTATTTACATTCCCTCTGACAGCCCTTAAGACCTAAACAGCCAATTAGTGAAATGGGAAATAATAAGACGCGCTACACTGTACCATAGAGTACCATGGGGAATTCTACATCCCATAGATTTTAAAGCTGGTAATGAATTCATCTGGAATTTGACATAATCTCACTAATCACTCAGTAAAGGGTTGGAATCCATATCAATGAGTGAAGTGATGAATGGATTGGAATGAAATGTTTTATGTTCACTTTTGGAATTTAACAGGTTTTCTCAACAGTAAAAGACAGAGTTTGTGTGCAGGTTATTGTCCATTTGACATGGATAAAGGGGTTGTTTTGTAGAGAATTCCAAATAAATCCATGCAACCAGTCTCAGGCTGTAAATGTACATCTGGCATGAGGCCATAATACAAACACAAGAGCACAAATCCACCTATATGTCAACAATCTCGCCAATGGCCTAAATTACAAGCTTAGTACATAGAAGCATTATTTGAATATGTCAACAAGGGAATTAGTCTTTTTTATGTCTGCATCTCATTGTATATCATGCATAACATAAAATGTCGTTTTCCTACTCATTGAAGGATAACTTTTCCAGTCAGAGCCAGCATAAAGTTTCTTAAAAAATGTTGATAAATCAACAAAAAAATAACAATTTTCTTTGTTAGCCATGCGTCCTATTCTCTGACCTCTGGAGGGCGCTCTCCATCTCCTTCTTTTCCTGGTGCGCCTCTTTGATTTGGTATGTGACCCTGGCCAGAAATTCTTCAAAATTGGACAGCAGATGAGGCTCATCTCGCCTGAGTTGGGCCCAAAGGCTGCGCACCTCTCCTGGACTGTAAAGCAAAGTAGAAGACAAACGAAAAGATTTGTACAATCAAACTAGGTGTGATTCAGACTCAGACCAGTGGGCTGGGGGTTACACTCACTCCTCAAAGACGTTACTGGCTCCCAGACTTTCCAGCAGCATACTGAAATGTCTCTCTTCCTCATCTTCAACCCCTGAGAGCTTGGCTTCCCACTGGCTTTGGTAAAGAGCTTCCTTTGCCTTAAAGACCGGGCCGGAGGCTTGATTCTGGTCATCGGTAACAGAGATTCTCCGGCCATGGAGGAACTGACCTGGTGGAGGCAGAGATGTGACAGCAACTTGTTTTTTTCTTGTTTTTTATTATTAAAAATAATCTGGGTTCCAGGATATATCTTTAAAAAATTAAAAAAGTCTCATATAACAATTAGATTTTCAATTAGGGAAAAGTGACTGACTAACTGCATAATAATAATAAATGATGAAGTTTCTTAACAGCTGTATGGCTGTAACTTGAAATAAGAATTTTACTTTAAAAATTGAGTAATTGTCCCTTGCTGTTCACAATGATTCATGAATGGACCTAATAGTAGAGACATACATATACATATTTTCCCTTAAAACAGCTGTCAGCAAAATAAGTCATTGTGTCTCTGAAGGATAAAAACCTACTAAATCTAGAGGAGAAGACTTCCAGAGTGAGGTGACCTGCACGGTCTGTATCCAGAGAGTCAAATACATCCTCCAGCTCCTCTGCAGACAGAGGCAGTTCTCTGTGGAGCCTCTACCAGGAGAACAAAATCAACAAAGAGGATTTTAACATGCTGAAGATCGGTTATTACCAACAAGAAACATGCGTTCCTCTGTTTGTGATAAGAGGCTATTTACCACATGTATGACCCTATAGCAGCTTTCTTAGAAACCCTTAAAGTACATTTAACAGTAATGAATGTACAAAGCCTAAAAGAATCTAGACCCAATTAACACAGCTCAGACATGCTTTGTGCTTTAAAGGGACCTGTGTGTACTGTCCCCTGCTTACGTTCTTTCCTTACTTTAGCTTGTGAAATGGTGTGTGGGTGTATGTGTGAGCTATTTATATTCATAATCATTTCCATCAATTGTTCTCCTCCTCTCTTCTCGGTCTGTTCAGATACACAGAGTGGGCGATGTGTTTCTCTACCAATATAAAATAGAACAAAAAATAATCTTTTATTAAGTGTTTCATGCCTGCTGTTCACTAATATCAGAGTGTAACAAGACACTAAACTGTGCCACAGGTAAAAGCCTGTCCTTATGATCTATTGTTCTCTGTGAAGGCTTAATGCACTCTGATCGTCTGGGCCTTTTATGAAAGATCAAAGACTGAGAGTGCTGTTCGAAAAAAGAAACTAAGCTCTCAAAATGCTATCAAGGAAATATTACTTTGAGATGACATTGTTAGCATCATGATTTATCAGACACCTAATAACTGGCAAGATTCCATTTATATGTATGAGCCATTTTGTAGTCATCAGCTTCTAATATTTAAAACAAACCAAGTTTTCAATCTTGAGATCTTGATCTTTTTCACATCTTTTTTGTAAGCCAGAACCAGCAAAATGCTGCGAAAACGAAACACATGTAACACATCTAACCCTCATATCAGTGCGGTTGATGAAGCCTTTTCCCTCCACGTCGCATTTCTGGAAGAACTCCTTGGTCTTGTCCAACAGGGTGATGCGACCCCAGTCTGAACCCCTCCTCTCAGCGCTCAAAGCGACGCCGTTCAACCTGCCCTCCTCCTCCATGACAGGCGGGCTCTTAAGGACACTTAAGTGGCACCGTTTCGCAAGCAGCTTGCACTTCAGTGCCAGTCAAGAGTCTGGGGCCCTTGGGGTCCTCATGACAACACAAGCAGGAAGCAGCATCAGACGATGAGCTCACTGATAACGTGTAGGCTTAAAACTAGCTGCAGATATCTATATTAAGAGAAACACCACAAAAATAACAGGTAGGCTAATTACGTCTCACTCTAGTGTTGAGAAATATAAACTCTTGAATAAAAAACAACTGACTAAACGTGGTTGCATAAACATTAATGCAAGAGTGCTATATTCATTGCAACTATAGTACTTCCCTTTTCTATTAAGCCAGGAACAAGAGTCTCACAAAAGGTACATAAGCAGAGGGCAGTGGATTATGGTAATACCGCGCCATACAGAACACATGACGGTGTAATGCCTGCAAGACTCTAATAGTCGTTTTTAAGAGGGAGATGTAGCTCTTCTGCTCGTTATCAGCCATTATAACCCAACTTTTGTGGTGTAAAGAGCTGGACTACAGCGTTGCCATAAACTATCAATCTATAGCAACCCGTAGACAGTTCACATCAAGAAAAATGCATGGGATATTGTCATGAAAACCTTGATTTGAAGCAGACATGTTCAGCATAATAGAAAAAATATGAACATTTCTAAAATCACAAAGATAAATTCTCTGCATACACAGACTCAGAATTTAGCTTCTTTACTTGAGTATTAATATACTATTCTATAAATGTAATATCTTATGGAATATTTTTAAAACTCATGCAGGTATGTTTACCACAAACTACATTAGGATTAACCAGAAACTGAGAATAAATATGTCTTACCTTTTTAAAAATGGCATGAACAAGACCCTAAAGCTTTTCTCCCTCTCAAAACCAACACAACATTGCCCGTGATCTGAGTTTAGGAGGTCTTGCCTCACAGATGAATGTTCAAGTCATTCTGCAACCATGTGATGTCATGAGGAAGCGGCCTGAGGCGTTACAAGCTGTGCCCACCCACAACTCAGAGGGTAGCAGAGTAAACTCTCCTGAGCGGTCGACCTGAGCGAAACATGTTCATATCATCTGTATGTAGCAGCAGACTTTCAAAGTCACTCTAAAAATATTTGATTATCAAGGGGGCTTCAATCCTAAGATGACAAATGGATGATGCATGATTTACAATAACAAATGTACAATTTACTAATTTACAGCCACAATGCTGTTGATCTCCAGGCAAATTTGGTTTATATCAGTTTGCTGAAAATATCATGCATTGTTCATTCATAATGCATTTATTCATAAAAAAAAAATCACATCTTACAATGCCATCTTGTGGTCTGAGATAAAACTGTTTAGCAGTGTTATGTTGTCTAGCAACAAAACAATGCATATTTATTTTATACAGAATATGAAAAAGTTCCAATCTGTCAACAACTGGAAGCTTTACATAACTTCCCATCTTAAAGCTTTAAGCAGTCATTTGTCATTTCCTTGGATCTTCTGAAGTAAATATTCCATTTGGAGGTTCAGATTTGGCTGTCCTTTCTTAGTCTTTTTGCTCAGCATCTGAAATGTCTCCAACTTTTTTTGTTTGTATTTTTGAATTGCTTCTTCTCTCTGCTGCTTGTTCTTCAGGTATTCCTGGAAATATAATCAAGACAGGTCATTAAGACAAGGTTCCATATTTAGTGATCTTACTTGATCGTTTGCAAGCTAAATGAACACCTCACCTCTTTCTTTTTTTTCCGCTTCTCTATGACTCCCTCAAATTCCTCCTTTGTCTTCTGGTAGGAAGTCTTCTTTTGCATTTTTTTCTTCATACGGTTGCTTAATGGAAGACTGGAAAAGTCAAGAAAGGAAAGTTATGCATGTGTCTCTTGTAAGAGTTTGAAATTCACAGATTTTAAACATTTTTCATCTTTTACATAAAAATTAAGTCAAAGTTGTTTCTAGATTTCCAAATTTGTGGCGTCATGTGACGAGGACAGTTGTGATGCTGACCAAATTTTTAATGTTAACATAATCATATAAAATCTAAATCAGAATATTGGGGCAAAAATCTATCGTAAAACTGTTAAATATGGATTGATGGATGGATGGGTCTATCATAAAACTGGTAAATACTAAAAAAACACTATTAACACACCAATAAGCTTCATGTTTATACATAATCGTTATCATAATATTAATGGGTATAAATTGAATATTTGATTGCCCCACACATTGACAGAATATTTTAAAAAGGGGTGCTGCAGTGGTAAAAAAAGCCCTACTCTAGAACTTTTAAATGTGGTCTGACTCAAAAGGATCAAATACAAAGCTAGCATATCTGAAAAATGCAAATCTCAATTTTGATCTTGTGAAATAACTACATCACATTTCAAACGGGCCCTGCGATGGACTGGCGGACTGTCCAGGGTGTACCCTGCCTCTCGCCCGTTGACCACTGGGATAGGCTCCAGTTCCCCCCGCGACCCCATCAAGGGAATAAGCGGTATTGATAATGGATGGATGGACATTTCTAACGGGGTTGCGAACATCTCCTCATCACCTTTCTTCCTCCATGGACGCTGAAGGTTCAGGGTCTCCAGACACAGCATCGCTCGTGTCGCATCCAACCGTGGCATCAGCATCAGCTTCCTTTTCCTCCACCTCTTTCTCCTGCCCCTTGATTCTCAGCTTGCTCCTGTTCACTCTGTTCACCCAGGCTTCTTTCCTCAGTTTCTCCGCCTCTGCCATGTATAGATGCTTGAGGTGTTCTGGATACTCCTCCTTATACAACGCTGTGGACCCTGGGTTCCTTTTCCTCTCCTTCCGAAGCAGTTTGTTGTACTCATGTTTGACTTTCTGTTTCCTCTGGAAAGCAAACCCTTGACCTAAGGAAATGCGACAAAGCTTGTTTCATAAATTGTAAGCCTAAAACATAACCAGGAAGGGGCACTGCAGTTTGAATAAATGTTTAACTGCATTCACAAATGTGAACAACCTGTTTAGAAAGAATGGCAAAGTACAGCAAAACTTAATATAGTTTTCTCACTTAAGGGGGGTATAAAATGGACTAATACAGTACAATTGTTGACACAGAACACATCCCTACCTTCCTTAACACTGCCTTCAAACACTTTGCGTTCGGAAATCCATTTTTTCTTCTTTTTAGCGGCAGCTGGCGTGTTTTTAACTGTTTTCAAAGCACCGTCTTTCGCCGCAAGCTTCTTACTCTTCATTGTTTTATCTATCGGCGCCATTTAGATTAAATTTAATCAAAAAGGGCAATGTTTATTACTCCTGTAGCTTTCAGGCAGCATGCATTTTCTTCACAGACGCTGGGTGATGACGTAAAAGGCAGACATGGACAATTGATGACAGATAAACTTTCCAAATGTTTTTTTATAGATTATAAGTTGATGCTTTCAAGATTTAAGATTTTTTTCATAACATGATTAAAACAATGTAATAGATACTATATGCTAAAGATAAAAGTAATATGTCAAGAAAAATACCACGTAAATAAAACTATCGAGGAGTATTATCTATTGCTCCTGCCTTAGCACACATCATTAATTGTAGACTGTACACATACAGCTGAGACTCTCCATATGGCTCTTTTCAACATGAAATCCTCCTCCTACAGCTTGGAAGATATTCAGCAACGGATAGATGAAGTCAAGCGGTTTCTGTCTGTAACCCTTAGCATCTCTAATGCTCACACTGTAGAGTTCTACACTCACGATGTGTGGAAGCGGTTCATGGCGGTCTCACCGGAAGATGTGTTGTCAGCTGTGAGCTCGGGCAGCGGCCAGCAGAGGGCGCCAGAGCGCGAAGAAAAAGGTAGACAAACCATGCTGAAGCAGGTCTCAGGAAATAGACGGAAGAGAGTACAAATTCTGTTCTCATGTAAAGGTTTCCATATAAAATATGTTTGTTTTTTGTTGTTAGGGAGGAAAAGCTCTTAGCTCTTTTCTGTCGTGTTGACATCTGACCTCCTGACCATTTAAGATCCAAAGTTGACATTTTCATTGACTAATTATTTCTAGTGTTTAAAAGCATGATTACATCTGTATTTTCCCTTAGCAACTAATTTGAGTTGGTTTGCTGTACAGGGTGTTCAAATCTCCTATTTGAAAATGATCCATGAATTGTTTACTGATCAGGCGAAATATAATTATACTCAGTATTATTGGCCTTACTCTATCTGTGTTGTTTTTCTCAGAGCAATCCACAACCACATTTGGGTTTTGCATTGATTCAAACCAGCTGGTTGATACCCACGAACTTCTACAGGCAGCCAAGGCCCACTCTATCCCCGGCCTTGGAGTCTGTGCGAGTAGGGATGAGCTACTGCTGTCCCTCAGAGGCAACGAGTTCGAGTCTGGCTCCCACCCAGCAGAGAAGGGTAGGAGAGAGTGCACATATCGTTTCATGCTGAGAAAAAGGAAGCTAGACTAGAACAGTCCTGGAACGGTCAGCTCAGATGATGTCTGTATTGTACATTGTGGGTATTTTTTATGTTTTTCGTTTCTGAGTTTCAAAGCTTTCACATTGATCTCTTTTAATGTACCCATGCACAGAACTAGAGCCAGATGAGTTTATGAACTCCAAGAAATCCCATGAAGTTCAGTCCATGTCGGATGTCGTGGCCTGTTTGGCAAAGCATTGTGGAGTCAAACAGGTTTTGTACCTTTTTTAAAAACTCCATTTATTGCTTAGAAGGTTTACACCACAAGTTATTGAACCGAGACATGATAATAATTTCTGACTTCCAGGTGATAGATGTAGGCTCAGGGAAGGGATACCTGAGCTCTTTTCTGTCTCTGCGATACGGCCTCCGAGTTTACGGCATTGACTCCTCCAGCACTAACACCCACGGTGCTCAGGAGAGGAACAGGAAGCTAAAGAAGTTCTCCCGGGCGTACCAGAAGCACACAAAAGGAGCAAGGACACACTCTGAAGCTACACGCTCACTTCAGGAGGACACGGTGACTCTAAATTCAGAGCTGGGGAGCAACAAGGATGTTTTGCGCGGTGAAGCAGCAGGAAATATTTCACAGGAAGCGATATTGTCAGTCAGCTCTTCAGATGTCAGTGCACCAGTGGAAACAGAGTCAGAGCGGAATCCAGAAACAGAGGAGCTCTTCCTTAGTGCTTTGTCAGCTGATCTGATACAGCCTGCATCCCCCAGAGTTCCCCCAGGTCAACTCAGTGCTGAGGAGAGGGAGAGGAGGAAGAGGGAGAACTTGGAGAGAAAGGCTGAGAGCAGGGGGGATGGCGCCGGCGCCCTGTTTTCCCCGCTCACGTCTTATGTCACGGCAGAAACCGAGCTGCGAGAGCTCATCACCGAGCTGCAGGTGAGGAGAAAATAAAAGAGAGCCTACAGAAAATGTCGGGATTGAATTTAACGTGCGCCAGGTGGTGGAGTAGCACAGCAGTAATCCCCCTAGGAGCTCTAAAAATTGTCGGTCTGTCACCACGCCTGTGGTTTGCATTATCAAAGCAGACGTGGGGGGGTGGAGCCAAAGCTGTAGTCATCAGCAATAAATTCTGCCATTGATCTTCACCCTTCCCTTCTAATCTTTCCTTGGGTCTCTGCTTTTCTCCGTGCGATTTCTCCAAATTCCAGCATGCGGTCCTGGTGGGCCTGCACACGTGTGGAGACCTGGGTCCCAGCACGCTGAGGATGTTTGCGGCTAAACCAGAGCTGGCCGCGGTCTGCAGTGTGGGCTGCTGCTATCACCTTCTGTCAGAGGAGTTTGACCCTGCCGGACCGGGTAATAACACACATCATGACGCAGTGCTGCTCCAGAGAGTATAAGGGGTCCTCTTAAGTCCCCAACATGTAGCAAAAACATAGCGAAACACCCTTAGATGCAAGTCACAGCCAGATGTTTTCTTTTTTTTTTCTTGCATTATTCATGTCTTTGCTTTTTGGGTGCTGTTTTTGCATCACAGGGCCGCTGTTAACAATCATCTTCCCACATAAAGCCACATAAACACTTGATGCGCATTTTAAAAGAAACAAGTCAAATGTTCCGCTGAGAGTCCAGAGACTGGGCCAAGTTACCAATCTGGAGATCGACTTGAGCTCTGAGACGCACTGCTGGAGTCATTACTGGGACTTTATGGATTTAGGATGGCTGAAAATTAGATTTTTTTTTTTCCTCACTGTTTTTGTCTTTAAAGAGAATCAATTAGAGAGGGCTGATTGAGTGCCCGGGGTCTTCACTGTTTCATGTGAGGAGGCCGCTCGTCTGCGGCAGTGCAAGATGAAAAAACATTATAAAAGACTGATATCATCCCTGTTTCGTTTATATTCCTTCACTCCACTCTTTATGAGGTATGAAATAGTCTGCATGTGTCCTCATTTGGTGACAGCGGCCTGGGCCTATCTGTTGGAAAGCAGACGATCGGGCATCACGTCATGCCTCGTAAACGTGGAGACCCACAGCACTCGTCTCAGCATCAGCCAGGAGCCGAAAGGGATATCATGACAGCCCATTCAAAACGCTCGTTCTCTCAAAGTGGGCACGGGCCTTCGCCCCCCCCCCCTCACGCGTTAACTCCCGTTACAGTCCAGCCTGGGCAGCGGGCCAGCTCCTGTGGTGGCCCGCATCACCGATAAAAGGAAGGAGAGAGCCCCAAAGCTTTGTTACTTAAGGAAGTCATAGAGTTATAAAAGCAGCTCCTTTGGAGCTCACCATCCCTCCGTCTCCACGCGGGAACAGGAGGCCGCACTCGTGGTGTTTATTCACAACAACAACAACTGCTCTGGGATGAGAACAAACAGACTTCCTAGCTGGTTCGCAGCCAGCGACTTTCTCGGAGGCCGGTCACCCTCTAAGATATCAGCGATGTTTGTCTTGTGGAGTTTCAGCACATGTAAACTGGCGTCCAGCTACTTTAAGCAGCTCTGAGTGTGTGCTGCTGTCTAACCCTCACACAGAGGGAGGTCTTGTCCAGTCTAATTGCCTCTGAGTGTCTGTGTCAGCGAGCCGTGTGCGGGGCAGAGGGGAGGCTAGCCGGACTGCTAATGCGCCTCCGTGTCCACAATAGTTTGCTGGAACTTGATCACAGCTGCACATGCCATTAGCGTTTCCTTTGACTGTATCCCCCCGGATCCACTGGGCCTTGACCCCAGCCGCTGACCTCTGTAGAAATGGCAGGAAAAGATGGCCGGCTGTGAAGGAGCCACGCTGAGCTGCCTCCCAAACCCCTGCGCTTAGAGAAGGGCCGCTTTGCATCGTTTTTTTCACCAGCTGCACGTCAGATATATTAAGTTTAAAGACACTGATTAATGCTCAACTTCAGTGGGACACCAGAGCGGCACATGAAGTTGTAAAACCACACAAAAGTGTCGTGTTTAAAAAGTCTCGCAGATTTGAGCACAGGGGAAAGTAAGATCAGCATTCAGATCCTGCTCTTTCCCTCTCAGGCATGAAAAAAAGAAAGACAAATGAATCATTCATAATAAAAAACTGAGTTTATACGGTTCTAAATTGAGCTTATTTCATATGCCCTGTTTCATCAAAGATTGAAAATAAAATCTTCTAAATCTTTAAGTTTTTTTAAATTACCAGTGGTCTGAGTAACCTGATTACTGAGCAATTAAATGAGGGTACCAAACCGAGTTAAAGTTCACAACGATCTTCTTTTCAAACAGTAACATCTTGTATGTGCGACTGCATGCGTGTGAGTGTGTGTCCGTGTGTGTCCGTGTGTGCTTTGGCTCCATTTTTCAGGATCACTTTAGGCGACACACACATGTGTGTGGCACGTTTGGCACAGGAACTGCACCAGTGGAAACAATTAGAGGGAGCCTAACAGCTCCATCAGTGCGCTGGGGGTTTATCTCTGTGTGTTCCTTCACAGGGTGTTTGCACAGCGCGTGCGGTTTCCCTCTGAGTCAGTACCTCCGCCAGCAGTCCTGGTTCTGCGGCCGAAACGCTAGGATGTCAGCATGTTTGGTGAGTCTGATGACACCCAAAAAAATGCGTATCGTCAGGGATGTCTCTGTCAAAGAGGCCTCAGTGAGGTCAATGAGCCAAGACAGCGTCACCCCCCACTGTGGACGCGAATACTTTTGATTATCTATTTAGGCTGGTGGAAGTTAACCTTTTGAAGGCAATTTTGGGAAGCTAACACACACTTGTTGCAGTCAGTGGGTTGAACAGAGGTCAGATGTGACAGCCTGATTGAATTTTGACCAAATTCTTTTTTCTTCGTAAAACTGCTCGGGGCTTTTTCCATTAAGCTGTTTGTCCTGACAGTTTGGCCTTTTTTTTTTCCCAAACAGGCGCTGGAGAGAGTTTCCCTTGGCCAGGGGGTAAGTGAGGCGTGAATGTTTATCGTGGTCAATATCATAAACTAATTGTCATTATCACACAAGAATGGAAATGTCCTTATCTAATCTGTCGTCAAACTCATCCAGCCAAATCCATCAGATTGCTTCAACCCACAAATACTGGTGTACACAATCACCCGGATGTGGTATCTACACTGTAGATCTCTGCCCATTAATTCTGCTATTGTTTTAAGTCTGCGATTGACTATGGCGTGTTTATTTGTAGTGTAGAGGTGGAAGGCTCCAGGCCAAAGCTGATACGTGATACTCGGTTCCATTAATATGGAATGTTTATAAATATTAATGCAATCACAGAAAGATTGATTACTAGCTGGAACAGAGGTCTGGATCCAAAAACAAGCTTGATTGCTTGCTAGTGTTCCATTAAGTTTGGAAAGTGTCAGAAATGTTCATTAGCCCCTTTGTGCACGTGCAGAATAAATGAAGAGATGCACAAAAACAAGGGAAGTTGCAGTGAAGTAAGAATGTTTTTCTTCTTTTAACTACAGATTCAGATGGAGTCTCTGTTCTACAGAGCAGTCCTACATGTTATCCTGAGGGACCACTACAGCTCCTTTAAAAGGTAATGCATGGCAATGGCAGGCACTTCGGCCCAATGTTGGTTGCAGTGACAAATGTATTTGTAAGAATGATGCAGAACAGGACTGGCGCAGAGATTTCATTGCAATCCAAAGGGTTTGTTTTCAGTGTTCTGAACCAGAAAGGGCAAGTTTTTGTTTCTGGTTTGTTTCAGTTCTAACTGAACGGAGACTAATAAACAAAAGCCACATGTACTCAGTGGTAGACTAGGTGAAATATCAAGTCCATTTTGAGAGCTTAAATCTGTCTCCAGCTAAAACAAAGATTCATTTAGGAGTGTTGACTGTTAGTTGTTTAGTTACCACACACCTCCAGCTATTCGGTAATATGAAATCTGGATGACGGTGGCTTGGTGGCTTGACTTTGATGCGAAGAACAGAAAATGTGCTCACAGTGTCGGAGCTAGCTTTCTGACACTGAGCAGACATTATGTTTGCCAATTTTTCATTCTTAGTGCTGCGTTGTTAATGTTTGAGGCAAAGTCCTATTTTTCTTTGAGTTTGTTTTAAGAGTGCTGCCATTTCTACATGGTGGAACTAAGATGTATGAAAATGACTGTATATGAAAGTCCAGAATGTGAACTTCAATTACATCCTAACAGTTTGATTTGAAAATTTACATTGAGGGGCGGCCCAAAGAAAACAGGGATTTAGTCCCAAATGTTATAGCGGGCACTCTAAATACTGAGCACATTAGGTCCAAAAAAAGGACTTAGTCTCTTTGATCCAGCGTTCCATTTGTTGCATAATAATATAATTACAAGTTAATTCTGATAATTTACAATAATCATAATCATTTTCGTTCACCTGATTAGATGCAGCTTGTTGAAAGGAGATATTTACACATCACTTTACGCCATTAGAGACTTGCAGATAAACACTTTGCCATGTGCAGTGTGTCTATCTGAAGTCACTTTTAGTTGAGGTGTATTATTAAATGTGGATAAATACCTATATGAGTAGCATAAACAAAATCAAAGAGGAAATTAGCTAAGTTTGTTTATTGGTATATGACAGAAATTTGAGAAATGTGAAACTATATATAACAACAACTATAGTATAACAAAAAAAAACCTACCAATATCTGTTCAAAATTAAGGAGGAGATCACAAGAAAACAGAATTGATGCTCTATGTAAACAATGGATATAAAACCGTCACCATTAGGATTATCGAATCTAGTTCATGTCCGCTGCTACCTGGAAAAAATTGCTGTAAAAGTTCAAAATATGGGCACAGATGAAAGGAATTAAATGTCATAAAGAACACAAAAAAATTTAAGATTGGCTGAAGTGTGTGTTCCAAGCTTTGTGTTCATGCTCAGTCAGCGTCAATCTGCATTTGATTGTGCAGATTATCACATTAGATTTGGTAACAGCTCTGAACTTAACATCTCCTGTGTTGTTTGTGTGTTGATTTTGTTCTTCTGGCCTTGATATTGAACCAAAAATAACAAAACAAAATAGAAATATTTAAATATGCACGTATATATATATATTTCTTGATATGTGATGGATATATGATTTTTCAAACATGAGTAAAAACTAATTATAAACACACAAGCTTAGTTTTCAGTAAGTCTGGCTGCGTGGCTCCTCAAAGAATGATTTCACCCACCTCACTGAACAGAAAAATAGCAGGAGATGCAGCAGACCTCAGATTAGCCCTCATTAAATGTTCGCACACCTCTAAAAGACCCCTGAAAACCACCTGCCCTTTGACCTTTTGTTTAATGACCAGCATTAGCGGTGAAGATCCATTCGTTTTCTTCTAAAAGAGCTCCTTCATCACTGTTGAGTTCTTTGGTAATGTGTTTATTGATTTAACAAAAGATTCCTCAAAAAGAGGGGTTGAGTGACAGGTTGTTTATTCCACTGTGCGGAAAATGAAATGATATGTGTTCGATTTTCAGCGAAAAGCGAGTCGGAAATGTTTACTCCAAGGCGAAATCCTTTGTGGACTACGTTCGACGAGCCCTGCGCAGACTGGAACTGGATGAATCAAAGGTCAGGCCCAAAATATTGTGTTTATCTCACAACAGCTTCCAGAAACTGCTGAAAAGTCTGGAAAGTACACGGCCTTCAGACTGTGTAGTGACTCCTTCTGCATGCTCACCAGCAGATCATCAGATTTTTTTTTTAGAAACTCCAAAGGCAGCTTGAGTGAGCTATCCAGATGCAGTCATGGCTCATGACGTTGCCAGGCGCAGTCATGAGGAGCCGTTTTTCATCTGTTTGCCCTCAGAAATCAGTGGAGTAGGATGACGCACGGCTGTCTGCGTTATGTTTGTCTTAACAGTTAAAAAATAGGAGCCATCTTCGTTTTACCCTCCAACTTTCCGTTTGAATCTCATGGATACATATTCAATGTTGTCATCACACACAACACTACACACTGTCTCTTCAGCTTTCCGATGGCGACATCCAGGACTACCACGACACGTACAGAGAGCGAATGGACGAGATGCACGCCTTTAACATGGTACGCCCAGTGTTCCCAGCGCCTGTTTTTTCATCCTCATCTTCTCGTTTGACACGTGTTTGGTGTGAAATAATTTACTTCGAGCAAAAGGCTAATAAATTACCCACTATTAAGAGAGATTATTGTCATGTGTGGGGATATTACGTGATAATGAGCGTAAAGAGAGTGGGGAAAAAATAGAACCTCTGGTTTCCTCTGGCTGTTAATTATGCTGTCAACCAGCATACAAATTTCCTTTTCTGACATAAAGCAGTAAAATGGCTTTTATAGGAGTTCCCACAAGCTACTGGGCGGACACAAGTCACGGTGAGCTCTAGGTATGAAGTTTTTGGCTCACAGGAAGTATCCCAAAAAGGGTAGACATACAAAAGCAGTTTTTCACTGTGATGTCAGACACAAATATTTACGATGACTTGTTTTCTGTCATGTAGCTGAAGGTGAGCCTCGCTCCCTGTATTGAAGGTCTGATTCTCCTGGATCGCCTCTGCTACCTGAAGGAACAGGTAAAATCGGGCAAATCACAGTCACTCTGCTGATGTGAAAACTTGGCCATCCAAGATCTAAATATGGAGTAAAACTAGTAGAAATCAATCTTAGGTCCCAGTCCACAGCATACTTGTTGCTTTCTTTTTGCTTTTTAGAGCAGTGATTAGTTCTTAGTTATAATAACATGTAATAGCACTTCTATAAGTATTAGTATTTGGTGCAATTCAATTGACATTGAAGGTTAATAAACATCCAGGGAGAACAACTCATTGGACTGGTAATTCAGAAACCCAATTTTAACTGAGAAACACCTTGAGTTTAGTAAAACTATCACATCAAGACTAGATACTTCAGAAAAGTGTATTCCAACTTCACTTGAAGTCCTCTTGAGCACTTTTTTATTCTTTTAGAAGGTTTCAATATGGCTGCTTCTGAATTCTACTGAGAGTAGAGTCTCCCCTCACCTTTGCCCCAGAATCACACAGATGAGCAGCAGCCATGTTAATGGAGATTCAGAAAAACACACTAACTCAGCTGACGTCAGCTCCCACAACAGCTTGGCTCAAATTCACTGCAGCCGGATTCATCGCTTCGATTGGCTCTCAGAGGTCGCTGATTGGGGTTTGAGTTCCGCATCCCGGGTGATTAAAGCGAACACACAGACATGTCAGCTGGGATCAGGACCTCTGACTCTCACATAGGTGTCGGCCTAATTCAATCCAGCGTGCAGTTTTACTGACATGTGCTTCTGCGGCCAAACACAACAGGCTAATCTTTGCCGCGGGTCGTTGTGATGAGCTGAGTACCGCAGGAACGCTTTGAAGTTGCAATTACGTGTGATTGTGTGTCAGATGGACTTTTTTGAGAGGGTCCTGTAATCAAACGACGTAACACCAGCCATGCCGGCCAGCTTCCAGAGAGAGTTCTCTGCCCAGGGGAGAGGGAAAGAGGAGGAAAAGGATGTATGTTTAGGTGATCCATGTGTTGCTAAAGGGGCAGAGGCATGTTCAGCCTTAATCATACGAACACATGCCGATCAGGGGGGGATTTCAGTGTGCTGTTTCGTTGCTGGTGTGCAACCAAACAATTACCGCTTTTTCTCCCCTAATTTATTTTTTTTCAAATAGATTTTATATCCATGTTTTTGTTGTTTATTTTCTCGTTGCATGCGTCTGGTCGCTGCAGGAGGACGTGTTGTTTTCCGCGCTGGTGCAGCTGTTCGACCCCCTGCTCTCACCGAGGTGCTACGCCGTCGTCGGACTCAAGAGCGGTGGAAAGAGAGCAGCAAAGTGAGGAACGTGTCCATAACAGACTGATGCTGCGTTCATTTTGTGCTTCAATGTATGTGAAACCATCCGTTCAAATAACAATGTATTATTCTGTATTCATACGTGCTCGCTGTAATCAGATATGAGTTTATCTCATCGTGTCATTAGTTCATTTGTCCCTTTTCTAAAGTCCTTGTTTTTATGTATATATATATATATAAATTAGTCTTTCATTTCTTGGTCCTTGAGATCAACTCAATACAGCTGGAAAAACAGCATGGTCTGATTGAATTATCTCTCATTGAGGCCTTCTGACTTTACGTTTGACTGACTTTTAAGAAAACACTTGTTTTTAAGGAGCCCTCAGGGAACTGGGGACATTTAGGGATTTAAGAGATCTTGGATCTCTTAAGCATGTCTGGAAAGGCCATTTCAAGTTTCTTAAACTAAAGAAAGTGGTGGTCATTGACAGGGCTAACACTGCCCTTTTTTCTAATCTATACCCATGTTTTGCTTTGTAATTTGTCATTTAATAAATTATTTTCTTACTTGCTTGAAAACAGTTGTTTCTATCTTTAACTTAAATTAAGAATTATTTGCTCAGGGCTTGTTGAGACAAAATAATTTGAGAAAGTTATATACTTTGGCTCTGGCAACTACTTGTTTTCCTCAGTGTTCTTTACAGTTTGAAGTCCCAAATGTATTTCTACCTCATATTCACTTACTTTTGCTCTTCTCTGTAGGGAACAACTTAAAACGGAATGTTCATACCAAGCTTTTTTTTTTTTTTCTACTGTAAGGAGATGGTTGAGGAATGAGCTTCCTCATACATTTATATCTCCAGCAACTTTACCTAATTGAGGAAGTAGATTCTCCGGAGAGAAAGTTGGCTAAGAAAATGTTGTGCAAAGAAAACATACAGTCAAAAACACAAATCTACCTTAAGTAAAAGAATAACTGAAAGATAACCATTTTTTTTTTGTAATAATGAAAAAACTGCTAAAGAAATTGGTGGTGCACACTGTTTGCATAACCTGCACATCTGTAAGACAGATTGTAAGATCCATATTACGGAGCATATGCTGCCACACAAACAATCTCTTTTTTTTTTATAAAGAAGACCGTGCCAAACCACATTCTGGATGTGTTACAATAGCACTGCTCTGAGGCAAAAGAGTCTGAACAGACCTGTATGCAGTCACCCACTGAGAACATCTGATACATCATCCAGCAATAATGACAACAAATGATGGAGAGATGTTTTTTTTTAAAACACGTTGCTGGTATGGAGTTTCTAATGAGCAAATGATCTATAGAAAATAAGAATTCATGTCTTGGCATTTGATTAATGTGTCTGTTGTCAGTCACATGCAGGTAGTTCCGATCTTTCTTTGTTGACTTTGTAGAGCTTTCCAACTTTTTGGAAATGCAGTTGTAGTCCGCAGGGTGAAGAATTTAGCTAAGGATAACAGAAGTCGGAACAGTTTTAACAAAATTACAGAGATCATGAGCTAAATTAGTCTGAATGAAGATGATTGGAACATGCTGTTCTCTCACACAGCTCCGGCAGAAAGCATTTTTTCTCATCACTTCTTCTGAGTGTCTATTTGTCACTGTGGCGGGAGAAGCCGGCACATCTGCAGCCCATTCACGGGCCTGTCAACGTTGCTGCGGTGAAAACTGTGTCCCGAAGCCTTATTTTTACCTCGGCACAGATAAACGCCGGTGCTCTCAGCTGCGTCTGGACCGTGTTTGGATCCAGCGCCATGTTTCACTCTGACAGCCGGCCGGAGCGGCCAAACTGGACTGACATGAATGCAAGCAAATCAAAGACGTGAATGACGCTTGTTTGGGATTTAAACGTTGCCGGGTTTTGTTGTGGCCAAGTGAGTCATGTCCTCTGGACCTGCCGCATCCTCGATGCTTGCACGCATGTTTGCATGCATGTGAGGACATGTAAACGCTCATCCTGGGAAGATCTCTTTTATGTGTCCAGACAGAAGACAGGGGGGAGAAAAATCTCACGACAATGGCCATTGCACTCTTACTGAAGCAGCTGAGTAGGTAAACTTCAATTTCCTGACTTTGCACTTAACAGAGGACAGGAAAAGGCGTTCAGGACGTGGTAAATGCTCAGACACAAATAGCAAGCACAAAAAAGGCTTTTCCGCCTTCAATGACTTTTCCCCCTGAGGTAGAAATGCGAGGAAGTAGAGGGGAAGTGAGGGGAGTGCGTCAACACTTTGACTTTTGTCTTTGATCCAGGTTTCTCACGGTGACCCCTCTTCCATTAAAGCATAAATTTCTAATTTTGTTTAAAAGATTTGTTTGATTTTCATCATATTTGCAAACACTTATGGCTATTTTAGCTGGCTTACAGATTTTTTTGCAAATGATGAAGCCGGGTTTCAGGTAAAAACCCCAAGTAATTAAAGGATACTCTCTAGAAGGGAAGTGTCAGGCTTTATCAGACATAAACACAGCTTAGAAATGAGGAAAAGGAGTGGGAGAAGGACATGGGCCACTTTAAGTGATCATTTGTAAAGTGTCAGGAAGCCAAGGAGGCCTGCCTTCTAATGGTCTCTGCTCTCGACCCAATTTCTTCTATATTCGTCATGTCATCCTGTTTCAGCTCTCCAAACACAGATTGGGACTCTTTTAGGAAGGTGAGAAGAGATAGCCATCAGAGAGAAGGGTGCCCAAAGTGCCATTTCCCTGCAGCTCCATTCCTGTTTTGACAGCAGTCCTTTGTCGGATGGATGGAGATTCAACCAGCACGTCACACTGATACTTTTGAGATTTATTTGCTGTTGATACCAAAGGAGAAAGTGCATTTTACACCTGCCACAGATGGATCTGTCGCAGTGTAAACCTACGCGTCAAACAGTGTAATTGTTTGACTTTGAGTCCTCATGGTGTCACACTGTGAAGAGCCAATGGACTTGAGGACCGACATCTGTTGTTTTCAACTAAAAACACAGACTTCAAATACATCCAGAAGCAACTCCTGGCCCAATCATTGGTCTTTTTGTCAGTCGTGAATGTCCTATTACCATCACATTAGATCAATCAGAAACATCTGCTAATGGAAAGCACGACTTCAGTCTCATAAATTTGGAAAACAAATTTATGTCAAACCCAAATGGCTTTGTTTTGTCAGTTTAAATGACATGTTTGACGTGCACAGTTTTGTCTGTAAAACACATTTTTTAGTTATGGCAGCCACAACATGTTGGCACAAACTGCTTAATGGATGTGGCAGACGGAAACCGGAGTGGAACACATGCTCGATGGAAGCCACCAGGCTGGGATGTTGCATGTTTTTTTTGTTGTTTGTTGAAGTGGGCAGAAGGAAATAGCTGAAATTTGAAAGTAGTTAAACTTGTTGTAAAGTTCTGCATGAGTGTGGATGGTTGGTGCTGAAGTGGAGCACAGCTCAGATTAAAAATTGATATGCGGTTTTCTGTCATGTATTTTTTATATATATATTTTCCATTTATTTTTCAGTAGTGTTAGGGGGGCAAAATAAAACTGCATATCAATATTCTCAGTCAAGTTTAGGATGTCTACTCCCTCATTTGCCCTTTTTTATGGATATTTTATTGCATATTTGACAGGATGGATTTGATATTTCCTTCTTTTTGCATTAGACTTAAGCAGTTTTATCTTGTTTTCTGAAACAATACCATTAACCACTATTCATCATCATCAGTGTATCAGTGAAAGTACAACAATGAGCTTTAATTTACTTTTTCGTCTTAGTATGCCTCCAAACCAAAACAATCATTATGCAACAGTTTAATCAAACAAGTTTGTTTCCTGATCTTCCTGAGCAAAGCTAGGTTGTGGCTCCAGTGCGGATGTTCCATAAATGAGGGAGAAGACTGATTTTAGATTGCTGAGATTCAGTCTTAATATTAATAGCATCCACTTCTGTGAGGGCACAACCCAGCCTGCTTGTTCCAGATGTGATTGTCTGTTTCCTGTACGATGTTTATCTGCTGGGGCAAAGAGGCGGTGGTTCCGGAGTCAACAGCATGTGGAAATTACCATCAGTTGCTTTGCACAGCTTGAGGTGGTGAAAACATCTGCGATGAAGAGCATTAGTGGAACATTTTTTGGTTTTGAATTGTCTGATTAGTTTTTTTTTTTAAACTAATTCAAGCTGGGGGGGGGGGTGCAACTTTGCCAGTTTCTGTCACTTTGTGGCCATTACACCACCTTTTTATAGTTGTTTTATGGGTGTTAATGGTAATTATTGTTTCAAAGTTTCTTTGAGCATGAATTCAACTAGTTTTCTTTCTCTGTTAGGTCACTATATGTATAGCCAACGTTAGTAGTAATTTATTCATGAATCTTAGAGGTGCTCTGTGTGAGGGGAAATTCCTGTTGATATTAAAAAAACATAAAACATAAACGTTCACATTCAGGATGCTGCTGGGAATATGAAATACAAAAATGAAACTGGGACACAAGTCAGATGTGAAAGCAGCTTTGTCCATGAGCAAAACAAAATGTGTTTTAAATGAGAGAACCCATGTGTTTCAAATTATAGGCTTTATATGTGATTGCCACTTCCTGAAACAACAGAAACCAATGAGGAAATTAAAAGATGAAAATACATTCATCAAACGTGACAAATGTTCAAACTTTTGGAAAAATCAAAATCAAAATGACAAACAGTGCATGCAAGCGCAAAGATTCTTCGCCGCCCATGTGAACCCCTTGACGACTTATTAAAACTGCATGAATCAAAAGTGGAAGTTTTAATCAGGGGTTGTGTCCTGTCCACACGCAAACAGCAAGTTGTGTTCCTCGCATGGCCTTGTAGTGAGTACGAAGCAGGTGATCAGTCAAACAGGGAAGTGTTTTTTTCCTGGTATGTGTGTTTTTACCCCTGGGCCTGTTTAGACTCTCCACAGGAACATTTTTCCCGATTTTTCTCACTAATGCCTTAATAACTCAAACAGGCTACTGCCAGACAAATCACTGTTGTCCTCGTAAGACAACTGAGGGGGCAGTATTAATCTCCAAATTTGCTTTAGCGCACAGATTTGTTTGGTAATATGTTGAAACAGTCTCGGGCCACAATTGTCCTGCAGCTGACAATATAAAACCCTCATTTTGGGTTGTTAAACAGGCGGACAGATTAAAGTGTTGAGAGGAATGAACAACTCACAGAGAGACTCTCATTTGTTACTCTTGGACAATGACAAATGTTGTGGGAGAAGTAGCCCCTTCAACATAAGTCTCAGGTACAAAAAGACAGAAACTCCCCCCCTGAATCATCCAACAGGTTCTCAAAGGTCGAGGTCAAGTTCTGTTCTGAATCCGGGGCAGTGTCGCAAATGATCCTCAAGCCGCAATGCTTTGTCACTGTCTCTGCCATTGTGAACCAATGCCCTCATGCTCCATACATCCCGCTCCAACCATCTGCTATTCCTTTCTCTGCTCTTCTTTGCTGCATTTATCCTGCTAGAGCCCCGACTGTGGGACAGGAGTTGGCCCAGCTGGCAGTCAGCGGGACCAGGCGGCGTGTTTCCAAACCGGTGCCCATATGCACGCCCGCCCGCCATAGGGCGAGGTGCAAGAGTTCATCCATCACACGTGCTGCTCTCTCAGTTTAGTCTCTCTGCAGAGGCAGAGAAAGGAAAAAGGAAAGGAAATGAATCAATATTTTTCATTTGGGGTCAGAATCAGATAATGTGAGACCATCTTTTGGATTCATTCTCACAACATGCCTCTCAGGAATAAATTTGAATTGATTAGAATTTTTTGAACAAGCACCTGGCTTCCACCATATTTCTTTCTGTGTCATAAACGGTTAGATTCAAAATATAAGTGCAGAAAATATGGAATAAATGGACAACTTAAGGACATTATAGTTGTAGTACACAACAATATATACGATTTGAGTAAAATTAAAATGTTTTTAAATCTAACAGATATGCTGTCGAGTTGAAACTTAAGTATCTACACTACAATTCACATCTCAGACAGCAGTAAGTTTCTTGCCAAAGGACATTCCAACTTTTGGTCTGGATAACCCAGGGATTAAACCGGTCACTTTCCCCCAGATGTGAGATGGAAGGTCAATCAAAATCTGCAACATGCACAATCTGAAAAAGAGAAGACAAAACAAAATAAATCTGAATCACAAAGAAGATTTCATAAAAGTAACACATAGCCATAAAAAGCAAGTTTAATAATATATATCGTAATAAATTGTATGTATACAAAAAAGATTCAATTAGCAAAAGCAGCTTCAAATAACAAGACAACACCGGATACTAAATGATTCCACCTGAGTGAAAAAACGCCACAAGGAGACACCAATTTACCAATTAAATACAACATGATGACCACAAAGAGAGACAAAATGACAAAAAGCTGAGAGCAGGGAAAAGAAATAAGAAATTCAAAGAAAGACCAAATATCAGCACATAAATGTAAATAAAAAGACAAAGCAAATGTCCACACAATATCATTACACATGCACTCCTTGCCCCCTTCTTTGTAGCCTACTACATCACTGCATCTATGCTAATACACCAGCCTACAGTTACATCACGCTGTTACCATGGCAACTATCTACAGATATTGTTTGATACCAGTTTTCCAGTCAAATGAAATCCACAGCCCTCTCCATCCCACCAGCGGTGCACGTAACCACAACCGCTGCCCTGGACTTCACACACCAGCCCCCCCAACTCCCCCCACCCCTCTTTTTCAAAGGCTCCAGCGCGCATGCGCGGTTGCGCTGAGAGCCACATGCGTTTTTCCCCCCTTCTCTCAGTCTCTGTGCTGAGCCGGAGCCAGAGGGATGCGCACACGGAGGACGCCGCAGCCCAGAAACGCGCACGGCTCCCCGAGCCAGACCCGGCGGCCCCCCCCCCCCCCCCCCCCCCCACACCTAACCCCCACACCTCCAGCAGCCCTGACCGGCGTCTGACCGCAGCGGGACATGGCCAACTTTGTCACACTTTGCACGACGCGGGGAATGCCCTGCGTGGACCGGAGAGCCGTGCTGCCGAGCGGCTGAACCCAGAGCACAACAACAGCCTACAGAGAGACAGAGAGAGAGAGAAAAGGAGCCGATCACATTCCATTTCTTCCCCGGCTCCTCTCCCCCGTTGGCGTTGAGAGATGATCACGGAGCTGGTGTGCACCGCCGTGGCCGTGGGTCTCTATCTCAACACGCTGGACGCCGATTTCTGCTACGATGACAGGTAGGAGCATCCCCGTCCACCAGAGCTCCACTTGTCATCCTCCCCGGTTATCTCCACAAGGAGACGGAGGAGGGGT
>JABUIW010000245.1:521054-545875 GCA_013363375.1 Menidia beryllina
GGGGGGGGGGGGGGGGGGGGGGGGGGGGGGGGGGGGGGGGGTTGTTATGGCTCTGCCTGTTTCAGGCCAGGGTCGCTCTCATCCCCTCTGAGAAAGTTCAGACTACGTCGGCGCGGCGTATCTATCAAAGTCACCGTGGTAATTTACACTCCGGGGGACAGACACTGGTGTTTTGGTTCAGCGCTCTCAGATGAAGGAGGCTGAATACCAATCAGAAGCATGACCTTCCGTGGTCGTTCATCAAACAACGGCCCCTCGTGGGGTCAAGAGTTGTGTTCTCCCTGTCTGGTCCCTCTGGGACTCCAGGAGAGTTATGAGCTAAAGGTTAAGGCAAGAGACAGATTGAAGTGCAAGAGAGTTCAACTAATCATTCTGCTCGGGAGTTGTCCAAAAGAGCCGACTTGCTTCTTGACCTACTTGTTTTCCTACCGTTGTCCCTCACGGTGGGTAGAAACCGTCTTATCTGACCTTTCACTCCATAATCAAATCCTTGTTCCACGTCACATGCGGTTCTCAATATCCTAAACGGGACGGCGCAGCAGTTAAGTCTTTATCCAGACGCTGTGGGTTGTGGGGATGTTCTGGCTAGTCTCTGCTTATTCAATCATGTCAAGTGTTTTTCCTGGGCATCGCTCCGGGTCTGGCCAAGCGCTCTCCGGGCCAAACGTAATCCCAATGAAAAGCCACTGCGTGTGAAATGACTGAGTTTTACGGGTGCTGGGAGTGGACTTGAGCCAGGCCGTATTCTGATCAAGGGGAAAGAAAATCATGACACGGTCTACCGGTTATTGTATTTTAAAGCAACCCAGTCACACTGCTGATGTATTTGTTTGACTGTTTGCTGGAGAGTTGTGGTCATATTCAGCAAAATATGTCCAACATAACTGCTGAACCCTCATTTTAACACAAATCAGTGAGGCTTTCCACAAGACCCTAATAGTGATGGTAACGTTTTTAACCAATCTTTTGAACTAATTAAGCCTGTGAACAAATGCATGTATCTACTTTGGAAACTACAGTATCATTAGGTTGACTAAAATGGAGCAAATAAAGAGATAAAGGGAGAAATGCTGTGAAATAAAATGTATCCGGGTCGTTCTCAGCATTCAGACTCATGTCTCCAGAAACATCTGTGACCCCTAGAACATCCCAGGCCACAGTCACAGCTCTAGTCAGAATTGCATTATTGCATTATAGGGAATTTGGGTGAAAATGTCTTCCGTCTTTGTCTCAGTGGAGAAAAAAAAAAAAAATCATCTCATCTCGTGCTTTGAAGTGTTTGATGGGGATTGGATTTCATTGACTGGCACATAATGACCTGTTTATGCGCACTGTAAAGCATGTATTTAGACTGTTAAATATTGCAGGCATTTAGCAGAGGTGACAGAGTAATGACTTTAGGGAAGCGGCACCATGAAAACAGTTGATCAGAGTCTGTCGGGTGCTGCATCTGTTCCTTTTCTAGCTTGGTATTTGAGGTTAGCTGATAAATGCATCAAGACGAGAGCATCTTGAAGAAGTGCCTTTTAATCAGAGCTGGAACCAGAGGGTTTTGACTCGTGAGTGCTGTTGTTTTCATGTACGGAAATCGCACGTTCAGTGCCGAGCACCCTCTGAGATGCACAAATACAAAAAGCTTTTCTGCTTGACCTTAAAATCACAAGGGGGAATCAAGAAAAAAAGCCTTTTTTTCCTCCTTCATTTGGTCATTTATGGAGCTTTCCGTTGACTGTGTTTGAATATCCTGATGATTAATAAGCATTGCTGTGTCAAGAATACCTGTGTACTCGCACCAGCAGCTACTGAGATTAGAGAGGGGGTAAATTCAATCAGCTCCAAGCAGACGGCAGCTTTTGTGGCTTTTTTTTTTCTGCTCGCGACCACCATTCCGTCTTCATTTAAGAAAAGGAATTACACGGATTCCCTAATAGCAGTGGACAGATTTGTTTGGCGTAGGTCCATGAAGGTGTCCTCTGACAGCTTAGTGGACAAAAGACGCAGCAACCCAAATGTTGCAGTTTTTTGGATTTAATGCTTCCAGAGACAAGGGTCCGTTCTTTTCTCGCAAATTCTGCCGTAGCTTTTATGGCAACACTCAGCCAATTTCATATTAAGTTCTCTTCCTTAGCTTTGGAGCAGCATTTGTGATCTGGTGAGCAGCTAAATAGAGCTAGAGGAAGAGCTGACCTGCTAACTGAAACTCTCCAGGAAATAAATGCTGATGTCATATCTTCTCTCTTGTTAACTTACAGTCTTTGGATCATAAGATATCGCCAAAACGTATGAAAAGATAAGCTAGCCAGCAAGTATTAGATCCATGTATCACCTCACTCCATCAATTTCCATAATTATCTGCTGAGTAAATGTTCCTGCTAGAAGTCAATATGCTGTCACTGGACAGTTTCACTCGAACTGATCATTACTCTGTGGTTTTTTTAAAACAATTCCACAGTTATGTTGGTACAGTGCCTCCATGAGAGCTGTGTTTAGGGGGGGGGGCATAAATATCTTGGAGTCTGTTTCATTTATCAAGTCAAGTTGGCTGGCTCATTGTTTTTTATTCACAACTGCTATTCTTTTTATTATTTATTGGTGGAGCAATAGGCAAAACCAGGATAGATCCTATTACAAGTTCCTGCTGGTTATTTAGCTCCACCAAATGTAGTTGGTTGTAGGCGATCCAAAGCGAGAGTAGCTGAATGGAAAACTTGAGCGTTTGACAAGACAACTCACAACTGGGGTTGACTGCATGGATATGTTTATGCTCTCCATCGTATCGCTTGACACATTTCATGATGTTATTTGCGCACTGCTGTTTTAATCATGGATATCTAACTGAAAAGGCACGTGTCGCCTCTCGGCCTGGTTCACTTACAGCTTCTAATCATTATCTCCTTTGGGTTGGACTCCCAGTCCTCGCTGCTATCACGTTCAGATGACTGCAACACATGGTGCCAGCAGTGCCAGCGCCTTTTGTGGAACAATTATGCACGTGCTCCCTCGCATTTAGGCTGTTTGGTTTTCGGCGCGCGCTCAGAGCAGACAAATATTGAGTGAAGAAGTGGGCTAATGAAGTAAATGAGCCGAACCTCTGAGTACACTGTGTGCGCAGCGATGCGACTGCGGTGCGAAGACACGAGCCTGTCAGGAGGAGTTTTCTCTGGAAGCATTATGCTTAGTTTGCCCCGAAGACAGAATTAAAATGAACAGTGCGGTGAGGATAGCTGATGAGAAAAGTGTTTCTGAATAGTAATTTGAGATGGTTTTGAGGCGAGAGGCTTTAAACCAGATTTGCGTGGGATTATGTGTCTTCAAGGAGAAGGAGGCAAACCTCATAAAAAGTGTGGTCTGGTGTTGAAAAAGTCCTCTCCAGTGATGCGTCACCATCTATTCAACATCCCAATATGTATAAGCAATAGCATATGTTTTTACTCCCTGGGTAAAAGAAGCCTTGTTATTGAAGTCTTGTTTTGCCATCTGTAAGCCTCCTCACATTCGCGGTGGATGGCTTGGAGTATCAGCCAAACAATAGCAAGGCGGGAACAAAGAATCTCATCTTGATTACTAGCAGATTCAGTCAACATTGGCACTTTGTGGTCAAAAGCGTAGATACCCTGGCTTTGAGTCCATTTTCAAGGCCCCAAATGAAGGTTGAAGTAACCATGTATTTTAAATAGGGTGAATGCTTTTTTTTTTTTTTATCTCCACACCGATAAGCAGCAGTGAATGGCAGCAGTGTTGTCTGCTGAAGACAGAACGTTAAAACCCATCTTCATCTACTGTAATGGGTTCCAGCTCCCAGTGGCAGGAAAAATTGCTTTCTGGCAAACAAAGGCCTTGCACGGCTTGTTCTTCATAATGAAGTGAGTAATGGGGCATATGCAAGGAGTTTTCTGAACATTTCTAAAAGGTATTCCAGTAATAAGCTGAATCATCTTCATCCCAAAGGCCAACTTCAACATCTGATTCTGGAGTATTTTAAGACACTGTTGCCAACGTAGAGTTTAAGAAACATTTGGGATTCGTTCCTCTCGATGCGATGCTGGCAATTGTGTCATAAAAAAGAGATTTTAGTCAAATAATTAACTCTTTGACTGCCAGCCATTTTCAGAACAGAGAGTCCCATACTGCCAGAGTTTTTTGAGCATTTTGACTGATTTTTCAAGAGCCACAGAATAGTTTGTGCTATGACTATGTAAACACCGAACACACCAAAAGAAAGAGTAGACTCTCTTCTTTCATCAGGAAAAAAATTTTGTTTCTACCATATCCCGTTCTTCCTCGACTTGCGTCTCACCGGCGACATTTCTCACATTACGTTTTTCTTATTTGCCTACAATCTATGCTCATCTCCCATCTAAAGTGGCACTGCCACCTAGAGGGTCAATTTGTTAGTATATACTCTGTCTAGAAGCCGATATTTACGGACAAGCTTTAGCAGATCGTCCCCCAAGCCACTCGCGTTGAAAAACATAAAAGACGTCTATAGACGTTTTTGGCAGTCAACGGTTGTATTTGAATTGACGTCTATAGACGTCTTTGGCAACCAATGAGTTAAAAACAAAAAGTGCAATACCACTCTTGCCTTTGGTTCCACGTCTCTGCAGAAGCAGAGCGTTGGTTTATTTTTGTCATGTGCCTGCCTGTCCCCTCAGATCTCCCTGACACTTGAGGCTGGTGGAGGCGGCTGTAACCTTTGGCAGGCCCTTGCTGTGCAGGCCACAGTCGCCCCGCCCGGCTGCCATAACACAACCGCCAAACCTCAGTCATGACCCTCCCTGTATACACGCCATATGTGTGTCCCCAAACAGTGGTTTCCACCGACAACCAGTACTTATGGGACTGCCAGCTCTCCATAACATACATATTCCAAAGCTGTAGATCTGTTGTATAGATTTCGGAGGGTGAGTTCTCCAAGCTGCAGATAATGAAGTAAAAAAAAACATTCTAATCTGGGCGGCTGTGTGCTTGTTTACGGCGCTCCTCTCTAACTTAAGCCCCTCATAATTGTGTTCTGCACGGGGTTGGATTTCCACCACGGCGCACTAAATGTGACTTTGAAAGCAAAACGCTTTTTGTGGCATTGGATTACACTTAGGAGCTGGGATCCACTTTCTCTCTTCAAACAACAAGGTGGAACTCCAAAACAACTTGCAGCAGTTGTGGCGTAATATAAAACCAGAGCCAAGCCAGGATCACACGATTCCTGAGCAGCTCCCCTCTCTGTCTTTTGTAATCAATAGCCACTGAGTATCGCCTTTCAGTGACTACAGTTTTTCTTTTTCTTTTTTTTTTTGCTCTTTAGCCCAGAACAGCTGTGTGAACAGAAACTCAAACATGCCATGCTTGACAAGCACTCACCTTTCACCACACAGCACTGTTTGGGTCCTGAGGTCCGGCAGGCAGCTCCCCACACCGTTAAAGGATCTGTTTCTGGATGTGGGAACGTTTTTCATGACCAGACCACTGACAGCCTTCCCCTGATGACTTGCAGGCTGTCAGAGGTTGACAGTGTGAAGTGATCAGCTTGATGGATCCGTGTAAAGTTTGTGCTTGGTATGATATTCGAGCTGTCTGTGGAGGTTTTTCTCCTTCTGATTTGGGAGTGGGGTTTAGTAGGCGAGATGATCGTAGGTGGAGAACATCTGGTACCGGTTGCGTTGACCTTTTCCCGCTTAGAATAAAAGCATTATTGAAACATTTAACAAAATACTTTTGAAAATAAATTTCTACTGAGCTCAAATCCACCCTCTTGGGCTATTCTCCAGTAGCGGGCTTGCATTTGGTTATGGAGAAATTCCTGTGATATTGCATCAAAATTACAGAAGGACAGAAGGAAGAAAATGATTTGGCATTATCTCCTATGTGTGTCATGCCCTGGGCAAGTAACTGTTCATCACAGGACCAATGCACAGAAGACTGGCAAATGTGCACACACACTGCCGTTCCTGCTGTCAGTTTAGCACCGAGGGACACAAAGAGCATGGAGAACACTCGGTACAGAAAGATCACAGCCAAAATCCTGCAATGCCTGGCAGGCGGCACCTAAAACCACGTCTCCCCATCATATGAAGGGTTGTGCAGGAAAGAAAGGCCTTTGACTTTTTGTATGGTCAATTTTCACACCAATAAAGCCACACATAGAGCAACACACACTTTAAACAGGGTTGAGAACCCTGCTGAAAACAGTGAGAAAGGTTTTCGAAAGCCAAATGTCTTTAAACTGAAATGTGATGAGGCAAAAGTCTTTTTGCCACTGGAGCTGTGCTGAAACTCCCGTTCATCTCAGTTCAGGCTGCTGAGCCTTAATTATTATTCGAAGTCCCAAGTGCCTCACAAAACCCATAGAGATTCATTAGCTTGGCAACCTTGGCACTGAACCTGAGCTGAGCACCGCACAAACTCTTTCCATTTTCACGCATGGCCACCCCGGCTCGTAAAATACACCAATATGCATAAAGAATTCTGGGTCGGAACTGGGCCAGCTTCAGAACACATGATGTGTGCAGTTAGAGAAATCAGTTTGTGATTCTCACCTCATAAAAACCTGAGTGGGGGAGAATGAGAGAGCTGGATGTATT
Source organism: Menidia beryllina (assembly GCA_013363375.1). Lineage (NCBI taxonomy): Eukaryota > Metazoa > Chordata > Actinopteri > Atheriniformes > Atherinopsidae > Menidia > Menidia beryllina. The sequence goes on from JABUIW010000245.1 coordinate 527,636, forward strand.
TAAGGCTCAAGGGAGATCACATGACACTCCTGCTACCTTCACCCAAAGGTACAGATATAGTGTTTGGTCTTGAGATGAAGTAGCAGTGAAGTGTTTTCTCTGGAGGATCAATTTGTCTTCAGTGGTGAGCAATCTAAGCATTTTTAGCTTGTTTTCAGAGCCTTTGTAGGACCATCTTGAAAGGGTCTTGAGGGGTTTTGGATTTACTTTGTTTTCTATCTACACCGTGTTAACAGTTTCTTCTTTCAAAAACATGGCAAGTTCTTATCATTCCCATATAACTCATGTGCACTGCGAAGGGAGATAACCTGCCTCCATTTCCCATTTCCTTCTGATAAACAACTAAAAGTGGAAAAGCCCACGAGATAATACAGATAGAGGAAGTGTTGGGACCCGGTTCAGCTCTGTTGTTTAGCTGTTCTCTCATAATGATACAATAGAGGGTTATTTGGAGGAGTGAGGACAAGTCTTATCAGGAAGGGAGATGGGGTGATCATTGTAGACAGTTTGAAATGGAAAGCGCTGTCCATTGTGGTTCCAATGTTGCTGTAGTTAGAAAGTAGATTTTAGTTTCCTGTGTGACCACATCAACACAAGTTTTTGGTTTTACGTTACAGCATCTGTGAAACACAGACACTCAGTTTTGGAACCCTGTGGCGCTCATTCTCTAAGTCAAAAATCTTCTCTTACCAAGGCAATTTTTCTAGTGGGGAGCTCCTTTAAGCACGGCTCAATAGGCGACTCACAAACCTAACAGAGAGGATCTGAGATCCCTAAATCTATGCTGCCATTCTGGCGATGGATGTTCTGTAAGCTTGCTGAAGATTTGGTCTAATTGCTTTTTAAGTAAACCTGTCAGTTGGACATACAGAGAACTCAGTTAATAAGAACCAGATAGACCATTCTCCACATTCCGTGTTATCAAATCCTTTGTTGGGATGTCATTTTGATATCCACGACTCAGTGGCTGTGAGAGAGGTGGCCGTGCTTCCACTGCGGGCTCTGACAGCGCTGTAATTTGTTTTGGACGCGAGAAGCTGGGAATCTACGGTGGCACACAGTTTCAGTCTGTTCTTTTCCCCGTTAGATCATTTCCCTAAGAACGTTATTGACTTTCACTGTGAGCTCATACAGCATCAATTAAATGATTCACCGTCCTTTTTCCTCGTGTGAATTTCAGCTGAAGAGACAAAGTTAACTGGCTGTTGTAAATTTGCAACTCAGTCAAGAAGAGGAGCCACATTTAAGGTCAACAAAGGGTACGACTGGGCGTGGTTATCCACCACGTTTCATCAAAAGATAGCGATTTTCTTACGGCTAGCGCCTGTGAGGGGCATCGAGCCAATCCATTACCACTCTAAGTTAGCTTTATCAGTGGAAGTAACGAACCATATCGTATCCATGTAGCAGATAAGAAGTCAGATGAGCTGTTTTTCCCCTCCCAGTCCCTCTGTCCTTGTTTTCCTTGCCAATGTTATTACCCAAGTAAAATTATCCTGTTTACCAGACTACACGAAAACGAGTTTCTAAGGTATTTTGTATGTTGTAATAACTTTGCAAACAGGCCTGAATTTGCATTACCGGGTGAAAACAGACATTTAGCCAAAGTAACTTTGAACTATTCGAGTTAAATGCGTCCTTAGTTAAGGGTCAAACGGACAGGGTAGCTCTTTTGGGATGACTTCACTGGTTTTAATGTTAAAGTTGCGTTAAGGAAAATGGTTTCGTTGTACTAGTCTTGTTGAACAGATCACAGACCAGTATTTGAAAAGATCTCAGATAATTAGCACAGGTCCCTGAAAGGAAGACTGATTTGGTTTGGGTTGGCCCCCGTGGTACCCCTCTTTAGCTGCTCCTTCTCTTCAACTAATGCTGGAATGCGACAACTGGTCACGGCAGAAGAAAGGGGGGCCTATTCTGGATTGGATACAGTCCTAAATGGTGTGTTAGTGTGGCGGCTTAGCCGTGCCACTACAAAAGATGCATATGAATCTCTCCTCTGAAAGCCGTCAAAGAAGAAAAATATACTGTCACTGCCCTTGAATGTCACACTGCATCTGGATGTCCAAACTGAGCACCACAGTCCTTTACATTCTTACTTTCTTATACATTTGGGTTGCAAAACAGTACTGGAAGAGCCTTAAAGACCATTTTTTCCCTAATCAGGGACAGAAAGCTTTTGAGCAGGAACAAAACGTTTCTTTTTCCAGCTGCTCCCCTGGTAGAAGTGCAGTCCTCAGACCATCCACTTGCTCCGCAATTTGTCATCAGCAATTAGACTTGTCCTCATTATCATCCCTGCAGGAGAATGAAATTGAGCAGAAGTGCTCTGGAAGTCTTTACAGAAGTTTGATCTCTGCAGTACCAAGAATGACGTACTCCTCGTATCAGCTTTTGATCATCCCATTGAAGGGGAACCTCCTCCTTGGCGAGGGAAAGCAGTCTCAGCTGGACATGGCCACGGTCTGCGGTGCCTTTTGATTCCTGACGATTATTTGGGCCTGCAACACCCCGGAGAACCCATTGTTGAGGCTTTGCGTCCACCTGGTGCTCTGCCTGTGCAAGAGTGAATTATTACATGTGCTTGCAAATTAAACAGCTGCACTGAGGTGACAACTGAGTCGAGAACATTGGAGGCTATTTCTGACCCGTCAGTGTGTGTTCCCCGTAGATTAAATAGGAAAAAAAATCAATGCCAGACAGTATTTATATATATATATATACACAGGTTCTGTGTGTGTAAGGAAAGGGGTTCCAAAATGATGAGTTTAGGTGGTTGTCTGAGCATTTTTTAGGTCACTGAGCCAACACCCACTCTTTGGAACTAGGCCAGTGGAATTGATTGTAGAAGCAGAAGGTAAAATTAATTAAGCAGGTACAGAGAGAGGGAAAGGGAATAGTACCAGGTGAGTATGATGAAATAGCCGTGCCGCTTGAGGTAAGGGAGCTTTCATGGAAAAATCATTGCTCCTTATGACGTGTGTGCTCTCATTTAGATAGCAGAGAATGCCAGGAAGTCTCAGCCATAATAGAATATATGAATGTTATGTATAGTGAGTGTTAACTAAGATGACCATATGAAAACATGACCATTAGAGAAGACAAGTGCCTCTTTACAAAGATTTACCTCCAAATTCTTTTTTTTACATGATTTCCTGAACGATCTTACTGTATGAATCCATTAAACTGGGAAAAAACTTCTTTGTGGTGTACAGTGTTTAATTTTATTCAGGAAGAAATTTTAGCTTTTGAGGAAAAATGAATGATTTCTCTTCTAGTTGTGTTTTTGTTGTGCTCGGAGATGATTAAAACGAGCAGCAAATGAGGAACCAAATGAAAGGGTGTGTCCCCGCAAAGGTTCCACTTACAAGCAACAAGGTGCAATCAGCATATGTCTGGCATTTTAAATTCCATCTCCAGCGTGTATACATGATTTATTCATTGTTGCTCCGTCCGTTTTTAATCAAGCATCACATTTATCACTGCATGTGCAGGCAACTTGTGGAGGCCGCCCTAATTACTCGTCTACACTCAGACACTGTAATTAACCGTCAAACTCATACGCAATCTAAAATTGAGAACTGATTAGCTGCTCATTTGATTTTTGCAACATGTTGGAGGTTGTTTTCGCTGGATCTCACAGGAACACGGGGTGGACGGTAGGAGGGTGTGAAAGTTGGCCACTGTTCATCGAAAGGTGTTGGACATGTGGTAGTATGGGTCTCTGTGCTTCTGGAGATTGGCTCATTTCAATACACAGTAAACGCTATTTGGCTCTGTATTGTTCTTTAGAAATATGGGGTATTTATTGGGTGAGCCTTTTCAAAACCCAATAAATTTTAAATCTAAGGGCTCAAGCTAGTTGTGTGAGGGATAAAAAAAACTGTTAATACAATTTTCCCATAATAGCTTCCTGGTGGTCTTTGTGGTGTTAATAAAGTTGTGAAACTGTAACTGCTTGTTGAATTGAATCATCACAATTCGCAGATTTTTATATTGTATTGTTCAACATGCTCGGCCTGTCATACAAAGCTTTGATGAAGCAGTTGCATAGTGAGTAATCATTAGGTTTCATCCTTTGAAATCTATACCGAGAGACCGCTGACTCTAACTACCTCCCTACCCCGAGGGAGGGAAAAGCTTTTTCTTTATTAGTAATTGATCTATCAGGCTGAGGATTCATCAGAGCCTTTTATTGACAACACCTCTCAGGAAATGCTGCGGCGGTCTGGGTTTTTAATTTAGCTGAGGTGGCAGTGGTGCCATTGCTGCCGGATCACCTGGAATTTTGAATGACCAACTAATGGGAAGCGATCGATCAGTCAATTAGACAGACAAAAAGGCTTCGCAATTAGTCTGGTGAGAAACCGCTTAGGTAGTCACGCTCTTACTTCATTATTTGGCTCATAATTATTTAAACCATCATGGTGGAAATGCAGTAGTTGTACTTAAGCTTGGAATTAGATATTAGTTTCAGTCGGGCATACAGACTGTATACAAACTGAAGTGTCCATTAACAAAGATGATAACTGTCATTCTTTGCCGTGTCTCCTATTTCTCAGAACTCCATTTATGATGGCTTAGCTATCTTAACTAAGTAATGATCTCATGCTGAGTGAATAGATGGGTATAATGAAGTCTGATCGGATGAGCTGCAGCCAAATAAAAAGCTACATGTAATCTCAGGTTTATAAACACAGTGAATCTTTTTATTGTTGGAATGTGATTTAGAAAACCTTCTTAAAGTCTATTGTTTTTCCATTTAACTTGCACCTCTGTGTACTGTTGCTCTTTTGGCATCTGCTTAGATATCTGGTTTCGTTCCAAGCGAAAGGTTTTGTTCAGACCATCTTCCACTAAACTTCTTACCACAGTGTTATTCAGTTGCTTAAAGCTCCTGCTGCTAAACTTTTATGGTAATTTAATCTTTGATATTCCCCAATGTAACACACACCCACTCAATCACACACACAGACACAAAATCCTAAATTGGGACACATATCATTTAATGTTTTAAACCTGTTTGAGTGCATTCATTCATAATAACCACAGTGGGCTGGTCCCAGCCTATTCAGAGGCAGTTCTGCTAATCAGGAAACTGCTTCACCGAGGACATGAAAGCAAGTCCTTTGCCACCCCCCAAAAAACAAAAAAGCCAACTTCCTGACGTTTAAGTGAGACTGTTTCTGCTGCTTTGAAGCCGATAGCCACAGGAAGAAATCTTCTCGGCCCAGTCGTCTAAGGCTGAGTCTGAGGCTTTATCTTCACCAGCTTTGAACTGACCTGTCGGGCCAGATGGTGACAAAATTCAAGGAATTCCACTCAGCTGATGAGTAAAAATTCTGATAAGATATACGAATCCAAAAAGCTTAAAAAGGTTTAATCTACGAAGACTTATTTTTTATTCCTTTTTTGTTAAAATGGTTTTTTTCATAGAACAATTAGAATTAAGAAATTCTGGATCTGTGTTTAATCACATGAACAAATACTTTTAAGACAGTTATTGATGCTTGTGTCACAATAGTTGGATGGACCCAAAAGTGTGGAACTTACAAAAAGGGCAGCAGAGCCAGAAAACCTAAAATTGAACTGGAGCTAGCAAACAAAATCAAATCTATCCACTAATCAATACTTATACTTGGGGAAAACTTGAATGAAACAAAAGAAAGAATACAGAATGCCAAAACAAAAGCACAAAACAGACATGAAGACATCAGGCACCAGGTGTGGACTGAAGGAGAAGAAACCATCATGTTTATATGAGTGGAGGAAGATTGCTGAATGAAGAGAACCAAGAACATCGAGCAAAGCATATCGATTAACAACAGAAACACAGAAACAGAATCCACGAGAACCAAACAATTAAACATAAACCAGAATACACAACACAAAATTTGAAAGGAAACATATTCCCTGTACCCCATAAAAGTTGCTTATAGTTGGGTTGACGCTTTCCTTGTGTCCACCTCTATTAGGCCATTAGCAATTACACTGTTTTTATATAGAAGGGGTTCACATACAAATCCTGCCTAATGATCTGACTCATTTAGACACAGGGGTTAAACACCATGTTGTCTTCATGAGCAGCTACGTTACAAATGCCAAGTTGAAACAGCAAATAATCCGTTTTGTACATTTCTCATGACTACTGGTGAAAAATATACGAATACAGACAGGAACACAAATGTTTGTGTAAGATGTAAAATGCTGTGTATATAGGCCCTGTTTGGCTTTACTCTGTAATGCCTCTCTTTGGCAGGGGGGTGTGGGGTGTGTGTGGGGGGCTTTGTGTGTGTGTGTGTGTGTGTGTGTGGGGGGGGGGGGTTGCAGGGGGCACTTGAGTGCAGTACTTTAGTATTTATTAAAATGAAGAAGAAACAGAGTCAGATTATCCATTTACTTTGACATGTTTGTGCAAGTTTTGTGTATATATATATATAGGCACACACACGCACACAGGCGCACACACACACACACACCACCAGTGGGTTCTTCAGTAGCCTTTTTACAGTGAACAGTTTTTGTAAGCATAAACACTTGATCAGCAAGCCTTTCTGGAGAGTTTGGAAATGTAAAGTATTTTCTCATAAAATTCAGGGATGTTAGCTTCACTGATTTTTCAGCTTATTCATTCCAAACTTCACACTGTTTCCTGTGTACCCACAGGAAAGCTGCTGGGAGCTGAAGGGTGGGCTTCATCACGTTTCTCCAGAACACCAAATGCTGGATGAAACACTGGTCATTTTAGCCAGTCTTTCTCATTGTTGCTCACACATTTCAACTGATGGAAAGACTAATTGTATTAATTGCGTGCGAGCGGGGCAGAAAAGCTTCCCAAACTAATGTCAAACTTTGCCCTACACATCACGAAAAGGAAGAGCCTCTCCAAAGCTGTGTATAAATCTTTCACAACCAGGCTGCTGGCAGCTGGACAGAGCATTATGAAAGCTATCTGGACCCTTATTCACTTTCCCTCTGCTGGCGTGTTTGTGCCGTGGTGGCGTGGGACGAAGTGTGGGAAAGTAACGCCACGGTGCCACTGCTGGTTGGAGTATTGTTCTTCCATTGGTATACATGACGTGCGGTGTCGAAACACACCCTTAAGATCACTTCCTGACCAGTCGGCCTTAGATATACAAACCAAACAGATACTAAGAGTTGATTTTAGAGGAAAAAACGACCTTTTTATGAATGATTTCATTGTTTCAGCAGCTCAATCACGTAATGAGCAAAATGCACGTGTTTAATAAGACTCAAAGAACAATGTTGGGAACGTTAAATAAGAATGTTTTATAATCACTGAGGTCCAGTCATCACGCATTAGGCCTAAAAATATGATTGTTTAACCTTGTACCATGAAGAATGGATAGTTACCCTTAGATTTTAAGAATCAACAAAGCCCAAATGATCATCTCCATAAGCTCCGTCGTCTCACGCTGAGGTGAAACTGATAGGATTTACATCCTCCAACAGTTGTGGCTTTAGCTGAGGACACAGCCCTGTGCAGTGTTTCCCTCCAGCTGCCCCCCCACATAGGACCAGGACCCTGCATGGAGTAAAATGCACATACTGCTCATGTGGTCGCAGAAGTGTGGACATGGTCATGCCGACACACAACCACTTATCAGATTACCTGTTGACCCCTGACCTCCATGCGTTTCATAAGGAACTCTGCACCGTATGATCACTGTAATCCTGTTAGCATTGGATTAAGACAGAGGCGATCTGGACCAGATAAACGCCCCCATCTACGCTCGCAGTCCCCCTGATGCACTGGCCATTACGTCCCAGCATGTGACACTGGATCTAAATGAAAATTAAATCAATGACCAGTAGCGGTCTTCTCCCAATGCAAATCAGTTAGAGATCAGCGAACCACCAGAAGAGCAATAAATCTTAGTTTTCTCTGGAGCAGATAAGCAGATATAAACTGTGGGGGAATGAAATCCAGCCTAATGTTTTCAGATGTTTTGCATTAGTTTACTGCTCATCCGCAACTATTTTTGAACAGTTTGCTCTGCAATTTTCTATTTGACTGTCTCCCCTCAGGCAGACAGAACTGAAACCAGAAAAGGACTGGATTTTTTAAAGCGGGCCAGAAACAGTAGGTATTAATCATACTGTGGTGCATGTCCGTCATCCTTCAGGTTTAGCCTTACGAACTGAATATGTTTTTGTAGGAATTAGAGCCCTGAAAGATGTCACAACTTGACTAATACAAGTACATAGAAAAACACAGAAAAATATGGAATTATTAAAATAAGTTTTCCACTTGTGAGACAACTCCGAATCTCTGCAGTGGTACAAGGGATTTAGGGTCAGAAAATAAGATCTTCAAGAGTTATGTGACTTGTCAGTACATGTGGGACTGTTATGAAAACTATTCAAGAGGCTTCAATTAGATGCTCAAGAGATTCTAAAGTTTTCGTTATGTGTCACCAGGCTTTCCATCATTCGTATTTGAGTGGCACTCTATTACACAAACTGCCTATATCCTCATAGACTGCTGCCATTTGGTGTGAAAGTTTATAACTCTTAACTCGTCTCAGTAAACAAACTCATGAAAAAGGTCGGAGAAAAGATGCGAGCAGGAATTCACTTGTTATTTTTTTTGTTTTTTCATCCCACTTTCCCCATTTCCACTATTCTTTTGGAAAGAAAACCAGCTTTCAATCATAAATTTAGCAGCCCAGGGTCAAACAATATTCCATGATTTATTTATGAAACAGTGAGGCAGTACAGTGTAACAGCAGGAGAAAATTGATCTCACTCTTGGTGATGTCTCCTTACTTGAGAGGGAAATCAGGCGGATCATTTTAAATTCGGATCTTACTGGCTCTGAAGAGTTCTCAGCTCGGTATTGAAAAGGTCCACAATTTTCTCCCTCTGCACAGGGCCGGCAGCATCAGTGGTTAGCACTGTGTGAATCCAGCTGTCTGCTGGTGCTTTGTGCCCGTGTGTTTAATTAGAACTCGGTTTGCTCATTAAGTAGATGGAGCTTTAATAGATCTTGGCCAGACAGGGGCTATTGTAAAAGGCCTGGCACTGACGCGCACTACCAGTTCAGATATGGCTCACGAAGATGGTCGCACAAAGGAGGAGAGAGAGAGGTGGATGGAGGACATCCAGGTTCATTAAAAGCCGAAACGAACATAAAAGAATAAACGGAGATGGGAAATAGGCTAAATGCGAGCCATTTTAGAAGCAAATGGATGAGAAGTGAAAGGGAAAATGAAGCAAGAGGTGATTATTTCCATGAAAGAATGGCCAGGCCAATATCCATTAATGGCACAGTTTTAGGAGGATAATTGGCTAATCCAATCCCATTAGTGCCATCAGGGAGCAGGGAGATGCTTTCTGGTACAAAACGCTTTGAGCCAGACGGACTGGGTATGGCAAAGGCACTGTTGTTGAACTCTGAGGACCACTGCCCAACATTTTGAATGCTTCCCTGCTTTAACACTCCAGGCTCAAATGAAGTTGTCCTTAACAGACTTTTGCAGGACTTGACAGCAAGCTTGCTAAGAGATCTATCTCATATGACTCATATGTGAAGAAAGGAAACATGGCACCTGAGCACAGGAATTTTAGCAACACTGTGTCAAGGCATAGCCACTTGTTCTTCTATTTATTAATCACAAATGCATTTTTAAAACAACAAAAAAAAGATAATCTCCGTTGTTTTCACATGATGGATTTACCTTGAATTTTGCCTGTACTGAAAAGGAAAAGAAACGGGAACAAAGTGAAATGGAAAAGACTGAACCAATCCTGTACTTTGCCAATTGTGAATAGATTGCTTTGCAGCCTGCCTGCCCCACATACGGCGGCTGAATACAAAAGACCTCTTCTGTAAGAGCAGTCACTACGGGAGGCCACTCTATCTGCACCGCTGCAGCGACAGGCCTCAATGAAGCCGTCAGCACAGGGTGTGCTGACACACACACTCGCACACGGGCACACACACTCGCAAAAAAACACAAAGACGGATGCATTGCATGAAACCGTTGATTTCTTTAGCCCTCACAGGCACTAGCACAATCCTGCTCCAGTAACCTCTCTGCTAATACATTCTTTTCATCCTCCAGTGCTGCGCAGAAGCAGGGAGGGAGACGAGTGCTTGGTGCTGATTTGAATATTTAAATTATTTATTGCGACAGAGGACAGAGACCCAACACACGGACAGGGACACATGGGAATTGGGAGGGGGAGTATCGAGCTGTGTTTGTGTTTGATAGTGTACAAAATTGATGCCCTCGGGGACAAAACACACTCTCAGTTTTGGCTCTGCACACCTATTTTTAATGGCTTTAAAACTGAAAGGCTCTCTATTTTTACATTGGATTCAAAGCGCATTCAGCATTCGCAAACCCTGCAGTGTTGATTATTGTTCTTGCATCCTGTGTCCTACTGCTCTCAGATTATGCTCTGCTTTGTGAAGAATTTTTAGGAATAATGGCTCACCGTGGAGCTACAGTGAAGGGAGGAAGAGTGTAAGTAAACCGAGTGATGTAATGCTGTGGGTGCTTAGAAATATCAGCAAAGGAAGGGTTCCACTTTGGCTCGGCGTAGCCTGAGAAACACATGCGTGCCTTTTCCCCAGCAGAACAATCCTGGGAAATGGGGCTCACGCGATGACATGACTGTAGGCGTGTAGGCAAAAGATAACAACCCGAGAAAAAGAAGCTTTTATGAATTAATTTAGGTTTTTGCTTTGACACAGAAGCACCAGGATAACGTGCATCTATCTGTCTTATTACCTTTAACTTCACTGTCTCTCCATGAGTGCAGACTGACAGTGAATCTCTCTCTTTTCTTTATGAGCTCAGCTCTGAGTTACAGTTTCCAGACAAAGAAAGTCCCCGTCTGGCCCCCTTCTTGCTGCCCTTTCCACCCCTCTGGTGTGCCACCAACAATGAGAAATGCTGCCGATGTTTGCATTCTGCTACATTCCAGGTAGCAGTATGCAAATAAGTCTGGGAGTCTGGTTTGCTCGTCCTCAGAGGATAGGATGAGCTGCTCTCACTGCTGCTTTTAATTAACTCGTCATCCCACAGTTTCAACCATCTTTTGAGATCCTTCTCTATCCTTGTTGTTTTGTGTGTGTGTTTATTTTCATCCAGTCTGTTTCATAGCACCTTTTTTTATTGGCTTCTCTAAGGGTACTTGTGTGAACAGATGTGTCATTCAAAAGCAGATTTTTTTTAAAAGGCTATTTTTTTGCTTTGCTCTTTATTTTTCATTTGGTTTGCCAACACAGTGAATGAGCTAGTTTAGTTAAATACCAATTCTTTACAAATGAATGAAACAGCTGTAGGGATTGAAATTATGTTTTAATCTTACTCATATTTAATATTAATCACATATAAAATGTTTTGGAAACATCCTCCTGTGCTTTTAAAGTCCTGTCAAGTACTGTCAGGCAGCATAAACCCATACATTTCTCACAGCCATTCAATTTATCACCCCTCATCCCTGCGGTGAGCCTCATTTGCTGCAGTCTGTGTGTATACAAATGTTCTTTAATGATCCACTAATTACGAGGATGTTCTGCTGCTTTGGGATGTGCAACCACAAGCATGTGTGCAGGTACCTGTGATGTCTACATGCTGCGACAGTGCATATGTCAGACATTCATCTTCACGCTCCCATTGCTCATTACATCCAGCATCCTTATTGGATTTGTCAGTTCGATTTCAATTATGAGTTGACTGATAGCTGAATGGAAAATCTTTTTTATTAAGTGAAGCTACGCTGTACAGATAAACGATACGTTTTGAATCATTAATAAATTTACACGTTGAGATACTGGCTTTTACATTTTTGGTGAAAGACGGCGGGATTTATTACTATAAAGAAAATGCAAATTGCATCATCATACTATTCGTCCATCTGATGTTTGATGTAGTGGAAAACCATTTAAACTTCACGGTTTAGGAACATTTTCCTTCTTTTGCTCCCGCAGTCGAGCCATCAAAACCAACCAGGACCTGCTCCCCGAGACTCCGTGGACCAACATCCTGTACGACGACTTCTGGGGCACCCTGCTCACGCACAGCGGCAGTCACAAGTCCTTCCGCCCGCTCTGCACCCTCTCCTTCCGCCTGAACTACACCCTGCACGGCCTGCGGCCCTGGGGCTACCACCTGCTGAACCTCGCCCTGCACGGCCTGGTCACCGCCCTGGTCACCGCCTTCAGCCGGCCGCTGCTGGGCGGGGGGCCCTGGACCCTCTTGGCGGGCCTCCTGTTCGCCTGCCACCCGGTGCACACGGAGGCGGTGGCCGGCGTGGTGGGGCGGGCGGACGTGGGCGCCGCCCTGTTCTTCCTGCTGTCTCTCCTCTGCTACGGCAGACACTGCGGACTCCGGGGGGACCCACGCGCGGCCTTTGGCAGCAGGGGACGCGGGGGCGGCTCACTGGCCAGATGCTGGGCGTGGATGCTGGCCAGCCTGTGGTGCGCAGCTGCCAGCATGCTGTGGAAGGAGCAGGGGGTGACCGTGCTGGCTGTGTCGGCCCTGTACGATATTTTTGTGTTCCAGCGACTCCGTTTGCGCCAGGCCCTCCTCCTTCTGCTTGGAAAGGTAAATGAACGCATGCTGCATGTGTGTGTGTGTGTGCATGCCTCTGTACAGTTCACTTGGCAGCCCCACCTATTAAGTTTCCTCTTCCTTCCTACAAAAAACCTGTTCCTGGTCGTGTTGAATTAAATTCCATTTTGTTTGTTTACATACTGGCATTTGTCATTTCTCTTTTTTGCTTAAAATAAGCCACTAAAAAAGCTGTTTGCCTGTGTATGCCCACAGTTGGGGCATGAGAAATAAGCTGCTGTCATCTGGTTCAACTGAGCAGGAAAGAAATGTTTGCAAAAGGGAAGTTTTCCACTTCCTTCTCCTGCTGCCACCAACCTCCGTTTGCAGCAGCAAATAGATGCCCATTCTGGCAAGGAGATCTAAATTAAGATCTGAGTCACTGTGTGTGTCCGCGTGTGTGTCCGTGTGTGTGTGTGCAACTCTTGAGAGGGAAAAGCTGTTCTTGGTGAGATTTGTATCGTCATTGTAAGGTGCGCGCGGTCAAACAGCACATGTTTTTGGGTGCTGTTATTTGGCTCACTTGTGGAGCGAGCTGTCCAAAAACGTACAAATGTGGGCACACACAGTTGCTTACCAAGTGCTTCCTCTGCAGGCGAGCTCTTCAGGGATCCATTTTGCCCTTCCAAAGTCGAGTTATTTCAGGAGGACAACCGCGATGCAGTGACTCATCTCATTATGGGGAATTGTATTTCCTAAGACAGGCTCGCAACATTTGATTTGAGAAACGGCTCCGGCACGATGAGTTGTAAAATGCATAACTAACATGATAAAAAGTCCCCTTGGGTTTACTGTGCAAGGGCAGTCTGGGTCTGAGTGCACCAGAGCTTCTTTTTATGCTAATTTCTTCTTGTGAAAACCTCTAAATATACCTCTGTTTGCTGCCGGCTTTTCATATTTGCACTCGTGCAGTTGGTCATAAATGTATTGAAAATGTGATGGGACGTTTTATCCTATCTGTGAGGCAGTCTCTGTAGCAGAGACAGAGAGTTTGCCATGAATGGTCCAGAGAGATCAGAAAGGTCAGACAAAAAGAGACACATTATGTTTAGTCATTCTTTACTGTGCTTGGCAGGAGTGACTTGTGTGGGCTTTTCCATGGGACCATAACAAATACTCGACTCAGAGCATAGTGTATTACTTCCACTCACTGTATATAGCCCAAAGAAAGAAAGAAACAGAAGAAGTGAAAGGAATAACTCTGGAGAGCAATTTTATTCAGTCTTCTCTGCGTACATATGAAGGAAAAAACTGTGGAAGTAGCTATGAACAAACCGGATTGATTTCAGGACCGACTTGTTCCAGTCTGCTTCTTCTCGCTCTGACACATTTTCTGAGTAGCCAGAGAGTGGAAGCTGTAACATTATCAGAGGCCCCCAAATCTCTGCATAGACACAATAGACCTCAGGCAGAATCCTCCTGCCAACCCTGTCAGTTCTTAATGCCAACGTCCTCTAGCACATTACTGCCAGCACATCTGGCTCATTTATCACTCAGGCGGTGCCCTGATCTACTGCCCCGTTCCTGGTTATCTTGGCAGGGAGCTCATTACACGCTGGGGCCAGTCATGGGGGCAATCGTCTCCCCGGTTATGAGCCAGACGTCTCTGGACGCATGGGAGAACAAAAGGGACAGAGATATGGAGCGAGTTGTTGAGCAAAAGGCAGGGAAACTATGCTCTCATTTCCTTTCCTCTATCACCCCTCAGTCTGTCTCACCGGTTGTGCCCTGAGGACTGTTTGGGAATGAAGGATTTGGATTCACCTGTTTTGCATTCTTCCAGTGAAATTGAACGAGTTGTCGCGAGTGAAATTTGATTTGTGTTTTTCTCGATTTGTTTTTTTTTCGTTCAAATATCATCTCTGCTGTTTCAGCACAGCCACAGATAAAATAAAATGACATCTCCTGCGGTGAGCAGAGGAGACAGACGTTTTCCCACCAGTTCTCCATTTCTCATTCTATTAGTTCCCTAATCAGACTGAGATTAGATTTCAAATGAGACCAGTTTAGATGGTGGGGACGCTGGAAAGTGATAGATGGAAACAAAGGCAGGTTGGGTGTTGGCACTGTGGTCTCTTGAGAAAACAACCTGATGGTAAGAGCATAATGTCCTTGTTTATTACACCTTTGGTATGTCATAAACTAGCTTGTTGAGGTTCTGGGCATTAGAAGTGAGGCTCTGGGCATTAGACAGTTTGGTTTTCTTGGTATTGGGAGAAAAAATGTTTCTGCCAAGCCTGATCTGTTAAACCTTCTGGCGCACATCTGTTTGTTTTAATGGTCAACTGGGATCTTAAGCAGTTACTTGATTGAAAAACGCAGATGTCAGTTATTATTACTCTTTAGATGAACCCCTGTGGGAACATCCAGGATAATAAAAAACATCTTACCTCAAACTAAAATCATTTTTCTTACCTTTCCTATTACCTTTTAGTCCCTTTGAATCTTCTGCTTCAAGTGTAGAACTGTGCACCTTAACCAAAACAAACAAGGACATATATGATTTGACAGGGGCAAATGAACAATAGAATGATTTGATGGTGTCTCCACCAGTTTGCAGTTTAAATATCACTGACTCCTCCTCCTCATTTGTCTCAATGAGCACTGCAGACACACAGATTAAGTCCAGCTGACGGTTTGATGAATGTTGGACCAATTATCCTGCAGCAGAAGCATTCGGCTGTGAAATGATGTTCTCTTTTGCAAGTTCTGCTGCATGCTCTTTATTTAGCTGACACTCCTAAGGATACCAGCAAGCCAAAAATAGCATCGGTTCTTTCACAAAGTTTCCATGTCTGATCCTGTCTGCTGTCTTGACTTTGTCATTAAACTTTGGTTGAGAAATGCATCAAATTACCCTGTTTTTAACAAACGCATTCTCAGACTAAAGGTACTACTGTGCAAAATCAGACATCACACACCTTTTTTGCAGGAACTTGAGGAAAGTAAAGAAAAGATTGCCTACTTATTCAAAAGGCGAATAAAAAGAATAATAAATAGTGCAATATCAATGGCAGGTGTATATATATATAAAAAAAAGTTTTTTTAATCCAACATTTATTATATATTCATAAGGATATTGACTTTTTTCCTGAAAACATCATCACTACCATCACTATAGTGTCCAATTACTGCTAGAGTACAACATAAAATACATCAATTTAAGCTTACTCACTTAAATTGGACACTCATAATAACTCATATTCTTTTTTAAATAAAACTCTTTTTTTCTTCAAGTTTTGATAAGCGCAGGGTTTTTTAAAACAAAATTGATGATTGAAAACAGTTGATATATTTATACCCCAGTTACTTTGTTCTTACAATAAATTTGAAAAAGAGTATAGGATAGCGCTCAGCATTATAGCTCAAACATGTGACATGTATGGTACATTAAAGTGCTCAAGATTAGTGGCCTTTTTATCTCAGGAATGTGACTTGTGCTTTTGGACTCAATCTTTCTGGGTGCTGCTTGACAGAACCTTCAGTATATCATTTTAATACTCACAAGTATTTAATCAGTGGTCTTAGGAAGCTGCAGACAACGTGTTTCACTGAAAAAAATATGGCAGCAGAAATTCCAAGATAGCATTTCATGAAAATCTATAATCTTACTGAAGGCAAAGTCTTGTTATTAGAATTATGTACAGATGAGGTATCATGAGAGAAGGAATTGGTGCTGTAAAATCTACCTTTTCGATGGCTTTGAGCTTGATGGATACTTGTTCGCTTGCTAGAGGTTGCTGCGGAAATGCACACATGACTTCAGCATTTTGAGTCATTATGTCCTCACATTGTTTAGGGCTTTACCCAATAGGCTTGAGTCAATACTGGTTTCTATTTCAAATGGTAAAAACCAACACAGATGTATTTAGCCGTTGGAGACAATGTAAAGTTATATGTAAATTAATTTTTTTGAAAAGGTTATTAACATTTTATCTTTATACAATACAGATCACATTCAAAATTTATGAATTTGTCGGCCTAATTATTTTATCAAGAAGCAAGTAATATGCTGTATTTGATTGGCCCTTTTAAAGGACTTTAGGCTTTTTCGGTCTTCTGTTTTAGCAAAAGAGGGGGAAAAAAACTTGTGAAAGCCAAGTCTATGCTTGCTGTCACAACAGCGTCCAGGAGCCGTGTAAGTTTAGCTCTCCTTCCCTCTGGATCCCCCGTCAACACATTATTAAGGCGGGAGGCTTGTTAAACATCAGTTTACTTTGATCAGCTCTGTGCACGGACAGTGCACAAAAGTTCACCCTTTGCCATTGCACGTCTCGCCAACAAGAGCATGGCTTTCATGAAGATATTCAGAGCGTAATTGGGTTACTCTATCAAAATCATCCCTTCAGTGCTAACTATTCTGCTGTCTGATGACTTGGATGACTTAGGCCGAGTAGTCACAGTCCAAAACACATTAAAGTGCTGGAAAAAGAACTGGATGCCTGCCTCACATTGCTTTTCATCAAAACTTTGCATGTAACCGCTAATGCCTCAAATGTGACTGTAGCAGTATGTTGTATAGATCCATGTCCAAAACACCAAAGACTTCCCCATGTGAGCTCTTAAGTTACTGATATGTTTTGCCTTATATTTTGGATCTCAATTACAATATTGACAGAAAACAATACGTCTTTTAATCATATTTAAAGTTTGTTCAGATTTTTTCATCTAAACTTCTCCAAACAAAAAGTCTAAAAATGCGGTCAATGATTAACCCGGCATGTTGGAAGGAGTTATGAGCAGATTAAATTGGCCGTGACTTTAACAAGAAAAGCCCGAAAGATAGCTTCCCTGGGGTGTTGCGTCAGGCCGCAGCAGCTTTAAACAGTAAACGCATGAAGTCAGCCGTATCCCGCTGGTTCCCCGCACATTCTGAAACATTCTGCGCGCTACAGTGTCAGCAGGTGGACCACACACTGCTGGGATTAATACAATTAGCTCAAATAATGCAAAACATAGCTTAAAGATGAAGGCTTGGGATATTTACGCACTATGTTTATGTTTGGGAGCATTGGGAGGAAATTAAAGAAGGGTTAACTCAGGAGCTAAAGTGGAAAGACTGACAAAAAGAGAAAGCAAAGAGGATGAAAGATACCATTATTGATGCAGAATTTCCAAATGAAGTTCCAGAATGGAGGAGATGGCAAGACATGAACTTGCTTTATAGGTTGAGTGGGATGATACGTTTGCCAGTTGGCTGGGGATTATGCCAGCTCTCTGTCATGGATGACACAAATCTCATGAAGACAATTGGGTCATTGTTGGATCCACTTCCCGGGAATTTGGGAAAGACGGTATGAAAATTATGAGAGCCAAAAAATATTAATCCTCAATGAAACTTAGACATTTAACCAGGAGTATGTTCAGTTCCATTCTCTGATATAATGATTTTTCTTACTGATATCAATAAGTTACTCTAATATAGATCATCAGAGATCGTGGTGGTTGTTGTGAATCCAACGTAATCTAAAATGAAGTCCTCTAAGTTTACGTGATATTGGCCAAGCCCTTGCACTCTGTTCTAAAGCAAAACCAATCAGGGAGATTTTATTAGGTTCACGATGAAACCTCATTATAGGGAATGTATGGGCTACTGTACATCTTGAGTGTGTGTGTGTGTGTGTGTGTGTGTGTGTGTGTGTGTGTGTGTGTG
>JABUIW010000245.1:545885-565644 GCA_013363375.1 Menidia beryllina
TGTGTGTGTGTGTGTGTGTGTGTGTGTGTGTGTGTGTGTGTGTGTGTCATTGATTGCAAAGTAATTTAAGAAACGATTTTGGAATAGAAAAGGCAACCTGAAGTGGAATGAAGCTTGTTCACCTAAATACCATAAATGACTGTCTTGCTGGAATAGGCTTGTCTTCCAATACTGAGCAGAATTGGATTTCTCAGACAGTTTCATCCCTTGACAGGAAACGTGGGCTCATCTATCAACAACCACATCCCACTTTTTGTGGAGGAGGCGCACCCACTCACTCTTTACATGCCACTTTTGAGACTATGAGTAAATATCCATTTATTTCTTTCCCACTCAGTTCTTTCCTGGTTTTAAAATGTTGAACTCTTGGAAGTGGTGCTTTTACATCTCACTACTGACAGGCGCAACATCATCACAGAGGTGCGCGAGGAAGTAGAGTTCAAAAAGCAGCACTCAAGCTAGTTTAAAAGACATAGATAAGCTCCTAAACTCACTGAAATTTTGGCTTCGGGTTGATTTTCCAAAACGTTTCCTGAGAAAAACTCCACCTGAATAGATTGGAGCCCTTTCCTAACAGGTTATCTCGGAGTTCTTACCTCTCAAATAATGCTTAAATATTAAGCAATTTAATTACTAAAACATGAATTTAAAGAAAAATAAAATGCATGTTTCAGCCATGTTTTGATAGATGTGCACACATCCATCTATAAACTTTTTTTACAATATGCAACTATAAACTCTGTCTAAAGTAACTCTTCCAAAAGCCTTGCTTTCTTTTCCAAATCTCTAAATAAACCATTGAACTGGCACTGGTAGGTGAAGAAAGTTGATGGTAAACCTCTTACTGTAATCCTTGCGAGGGAGGGGGGTTGAATTTAAGCTTGCGCAAAAGAATGAATTGATTTGTTTTTCTCGAGCGTGTTACCCAGAGAGCGGCCTATCAATATAATCTCATAAAAAGCTCCACTAGATCAGCCCTGTGAGTTTTTGAGAGTTTCTAATGGTAAATATAAGTTATATCAAAGGCAAAACTCGCTGTACAAGTGACATTCGCCTAGAATGAACAGCACTTGCAGTACATGACCATTCATTTGTGAGCACACTGAGAGCTCCAGCTCCAACAAGACAAGTTCAAATTGAGTTCGGCTTGGGAAAAAAAATGAACAGGCTCAGAAATTGGAATGGAGCAACATCTCTGTGATCATCACTCATAATGTTATTTACTTTTTATGCAACTTGGAGGGGAGCAAAATGAATAAGAGGCACTTCTGGCTCAAGCCTTCACCAGGTTGTCTCTGTCAGGAAGTCTTTTCTCCATGACAGCTGATAATCAATAATAAATGTTTGATGGATGAAATGAAATCAGATTTACTTGAAGAAAACTTGATAACGCGAGCTGAAGCGATGGTTAATTCAGAGAGCAAGACGTCCGACATCAGTTTCACTGCAAAACAAAGGAAGTGTGTTGGTGCTGTCACTTTTTTGGCTCCTCCTGTAATTCTGCTGATAGCTGTATTTGAACTTTGTGAGTCATAGGCTTAAAGAATGTATACAAAGAATGTATACAACTCTTTGTGCTGAAAGTTACTGCTGACTGTAACCCCAAGGAGAGGACTCTGGATTGAAATCTAATTTATCAATTGAATATATTCTCCTCTGATTTTGAGACATTCACTAAATGTGTGTTTTTTTTCTTTCCATTTCTCATCAAGTGTGTTTTGTACGGATTCTGCTATTCAGCTCAAATCCCAGAGTGCCCGTTTCCACTAACACTGGATGGTGTTGCGTGACAGAGGATAAAGCTACAGAGTTAATGCCCTTGCAAGATGTAAATGGCATCTGCATACCACCATAGTCATTTCTAAGCTGATTACAAGTCACATTTACAGCTGCTTAGGTAGGAAACGAGGACAGACTCCAAGTAAAGCCTCAATTCAACGAGAGCAGGCAATCATGCCACAAATTTACTTCAAAGTCACCACAACTCTGTCAAAACTGAGTGTGGATTACTAATATGTGGAAAGTAAGTAAAGGGCTTCGATTATCCTCTTCTTTTTATGTTGGACTTTTGGATATTTTCCCTGTCATCCCTTCGTTAAACCTCACTGACATTTAAGGATTTACCAGAAAACCAAATGTGAAGTAATAATCTTTCATGGCATTAAGTGTACATCCACTGCATTTGGTGTAATTATGGCAAGAATGTCTTTCATATTAGTTGCATCACTTTTTTGTCAGTGTTTTTCTTTATTTATTTTCTTTTAAGACTCAGACAGAACCCAAAAACATTCCAAGGACTGGACCTCTTTCTCCACAGTTTAACAGGGAATTTCCAAATAAAGGGATTACTCAAGTTTACATTTTTTCGGATGTTAGTCAGACCTAATTATCAAAGATTTACTATAAATAGAGGATAAGTATGTGGGTGGGACATTTTTTAGGTGCTCTGACAAAATACTGTGGCTTTGACTTTTGATTTGAGCTTTTTTGTCTTTGTCTGAGTTGTTCTCCTCTTTTCCAGAAAAAGAAAACCGGTGTGTGGCTGAGTATCTGCGTGCTGGCTTCCTGGGGAGTGTTTCTGCTGTCGGCCCGCCTCTACTGGATGGGAAATAAGCCTCCTAACTTCTCCAACTCGGACAACCCGGCAGCTGACTCTCCGCATTTTCTCACTCGAATGCTGACGTTCCTTCACTTGCCCGCGGCCAACGCCTGGCTCCTGCTCTGCCCCGACAAGCTCAGTTTTGATTGGTCCATGGATGCCGTGCCCCTGGTCAGGTCCTTGGCTGACCTGAGGAACCTTCACACTGTTGCCTTTTATAGCGGATTTATGCTTTTGGCTGGCTTTAGCCTTCGAGGTCCTACTTTAAAAGCCAAGGAGACAAATGGGAAAGCCCATGTGACCAACGGGAAATCGATGACAAATGGGAATGGCTACCATGCCCCCGATACAAACCACAACACAGACCACGGGTTGATCAAGACCAGCCTGAATGGGTCAGCTGGACTGCACTCCTGTTCCCCGAAGCCACCCCTCCCCCCGACAGAAAGCCTAGTCCTGTTTTCATTAGGCATCCTGGCCCTGCCTTTTATCCCCGCCACCAACCTGTTCTTTTACGTGGGTTTTGTTATTGCCGAGAGGGTCCTTTACATCCCCAGTATAGGGTTTTGCATACTGGTTGCTGCTGGAGCAAGAACCCTGCACGTCAGGCTGAGGACTAGAGGCTGCAGAGTTGTGTTGATAACTTTGTGCATGGGACTAGTACTGCTAAATGGTCTCAGAACTATTCAAAGAAACAAAGACTGGAGCAATGAGGAAAATCTGTACAAGTCTGGAATTAATGTGAATCCTGCAAAAGGTGAAATATCTGTCAGTTATTGTTGGGACTAATAATATTATTGTTATTATTTTGACTGTGAATATGTTTAAATGTCAACGCTCTGTTCTTTTGACCGACACTTGTCTCTCGTAGCCTGGGGAAACTTGGGGAACGTTCTCAAGAACCAGGGGAAGATGGCGGAGGCTGAGAGGGCGTACAGAAATGCGCTTCACTACCGGGGGAACATGGCCGACATGCTTTATAACCTGTGAGTGTCAAAGACCTCCCGCCACCCCTGCTTGCGCAGTGATGATACAAACAAGTTCCCAGTCCCCTCATCCATCACCTAAGAATCGCTGCTGCAGTAAAAAAAAAGACAGAAAAGGATACAGACTCAAATTTTGAGGAGCAGACTGGAAGAAATTACAGAAGGCAAATAAAAATAGATCTTGTACAGCGGGAAAGGAGGAGGTTAGATGGGGAGCAGGAGTGTAATGGAAAGGAAATAACTGTGCGCGTCTCTGGAGGCTCTTTGTACCTTCTCCACTGATTTGATTAGACATGGTTTGTAGGGCTGGTGGGAGACCAGTAATGTCAGGTGTCAGAGGTGCCAACATTTAATGGTGAATCCACATTGATGGTGCTTCTCATGTAAAGAAAATGGAAAAGTAAAGTAGTTGAGAGAGAGGCTCTATTATAAAATGGCGAATGTAGAGGAGTATTGGGTGAGGAATGTCTCTGGTTGCTTCTGAGCATTATTGATTTGATTTATTTTTTTCTGTTTTAACTATTATTGCTTTCATAAGCTACCAAACCAGTTGCTTTATTGTCAGACTTAAACTGGAAAGCAGTTTGCAGTGTTTTGACGTGTTTTCCACCTCCTCCTTTCCACCAGGGGTTTGCTGCTGCAGGAGAACGAACGCTTCTCTGAGGCCCTGCATTACTACAAGCTTGCAATAGCAAGTCGACCAACTCTGGCATGTATGTATAATCTTGTTTCATTTTCAAATACGTCGCGATACAAATTCATCGAGTGAGCAGCAGGGAGGAAAGCTGTCACCGGTTCCATGTTTCATCAGCTATTTCATTTGAGTTGTATCACTGGGTAATTAGATCCAACCTCATTATCTGGCTTTTGAAATCCATCACACTTTTATGCTGAAGTGGATGTCCCTGGACCACATGGCCGTTCCAGGAGTTATTATAAGCTTGACTGGCAAATGATGAGATTAAATCTCACACCTGAGTGCTTGAATAAGAAATGAGGCCCCGTCTTTTCCTATTCCGAGGATTGCTTTAGAACGTGTTTCGTTTTCATTCTCACAGCTTTTTCCTGTATATATATATAATATATATATTTAGTTTTGACCTAGACCTAGTTTATTTCTAACTTTTGTAAAAAGACCAATTTGATCTATCTTCATTTGATAATACACACAAAGGAGATTTAATTTAGCCATGGTTTTATCCACAGATTTTATTTAGTTGAACTGCAGGATATCTCATAACATTGTCCCTTCTTTGTATTCTCACAGCGGCTTACTTGAACACGGGAATAATCTTAATGAATCGGGGTAACCTGGAAGAGGCCAAACACACTTTCCTCACTTGTGCTGACATTCCTGATGAAAACCTAAAGGATCCCCACGCACACAAAAGCTCTGTTACGAGCTGCCTGTACAACCTCGGAAAACTGCTGCATGAACAAGGGCAGCAGGAGGTATGCACATCTAGTTTTAATATGAGAAAAAAGTTTCCCAAACTCTATGGCAAACATTGCCAAATGAACTTCTCTTGTTCTTCTGCAGGAGGCCCTGTCGGTGTATAAGGAGGCAGTGCTGAAAATGCCCAGACAGTTTGCACCTCACAGCCTTTTCAACATGATGGGTAAGTTACACAATGACAACGTCACAAAATAGAGGGAAAACACATTTAAAAGTAGTGTATTCTTGTGACACCTTTGTCCTTAACCTGAATGACTTGATTTTCAAAGTTGGTTTTTCTTTTTATCTGAGCTTATAATGTAGTAAAGCAAATAGACTAGAACTTACTGCAAAATAAATGACATTTAACTACCATGAGGCTTTTAAAGTGTGTGCTGGGACTTTTTTTTTCCTTTTGCGGAGGTTAAAAGCTGATCCGTGTCATAAATCACATCCCTTCTCTTTGTTATTTTAACACTAATTGCATTATTGGGGGTTCATCCTCATGGCATAGTTGGAATTGTTGATGGATGTCAGCATGAATTCCTGGGACAGGCTGAATGAAAATAGGAAGTGTATTTAATCAGTTGCAGGGAGCTGTTAAGTAAGGCTCATGTTTGTATTAATGTGATGACGGATACTTTATACTTTATAAAAACTGATGTCATCTACCTGACTTATTACCATTGGGGCCAAAAGCCTTCTGAGATCCAGCTTAATCTCAGTTTTAAAAACAGTCTCAGTTTGATCCATGCATTGTGTAGGGAAAAAAATGTGTCCTTTTTTCTCATTAAAAATGACTCCAAATGAAACTATAAAACCCAGTATTGCCCAAAACTATTCTGAACTATTCTAACATCACATAATAATAATGCAATAAAGAGATGTATTTACTAATGTACAAAAAAGATTTTTAAGCAGAAAAATGACACAGTTGACCCAGTTGATGTGATTATCTGGTAATATTAAATTGTCTATTTTCAGTGGTATGCCGGTCATTGTGCACATATTGGTTTGTTTATCATTTCAGCTTGTAGAAAAAAGTGTGTTTGGCATGTTTCTGAAGTTCTGAATTTTTATTATTTATTATTTTCCTGATGAAAATGATTTTCTGTTTCAGGAGAGGCGTACATGAGGCTGAACAGGCTGGAGGAAGCAGGACACTGGTACAGAGAGTCCCTCAGAGCCAAGCCCGACCACATCCCTGCCCACCTCACTTACGGCAAACTCCTCTCCATCGTCGTATGTAGCAAGCAGAAAACACACACAAACACACACATCAGCATGCATTAAAAAAAGCATTAGACAAAGCCGTGTCTCAGTTGTGACTGCAGTGGTTAACCATGTGGCAGAATGTAATTAAATGGGATGGAGTAGGGGGGAGCAGTGATGAATAATGTATCATGAGTGACTTATGGGACACTGAAGCAGGGCAAACACATCCTATTGATCACTCTGCAGAACCCGAGGAAGTATGATAATAGTTATTAGGTGCAAGTGTCAGGCTTGGAAATGTGCATGCTAAATAAATTCTCCTCCCCCTACTAGAAGCAGCATGGAATTATAATGCATCCATGAATATTGTTTTTTACTTTGACCTTTACAACTATGGATTTTACAATTGTGGGGTAGAAGAAAAAAAGATAGACCAATTTTTTAAGTGACTGACGGCAGAGTTTAAAGCTGTGTTCCTATGACTGAACAACCGCCAGGTCACCTTAGTGTTTGGTTTTCTTTTCTCCCTCTGAGTGGTTATCTTTGTATATATTTGAGTGTAAAAGACATTGAAGGCCAAACAAACATACCCAAACCTCACCTTGCCTTTCTAATCTGCTTTTCCTGCTGAACTTGCTCACACTTCCTGTGCTTCCCACCAGCTCCCACAGCTCCCATTCTGTAGCAACAAAAACACACACGACACCAGATGTGTTCTCAGCTGAGTGAAGTTTAGCTTTGGGAGTTGAACTGCGCGCCCTGTGCAACCTCTTGAAGGTGCTTGACCTCTTCCCTTCCACAGCCTCAGGTGGCGAGCGGAGACACAACCAGCCTACGTGAGCTGAAACAAACGCGCAGCTGCACTCCTTTAGGGTTTAAACCTGTGGTTCCCCTATTGGTTGAGGGATTTGAGGATATTCAATACATAGCGCATGATATTAAGTTGCCCAGTGTGGCTGGACATCTGCGCTGCTCTTCTTAGCTAAGGACAACACAATCATGCAGGGCCCCGATGCACAGAGAGGCCAGCTCCACTAAGGCTTAGGAAACAGGAGATTGGATGGACCCTGGACAATAAGCCAGTGGACAGGCTTATAATGCGATTACGTTACTTCCTTATTAAATCACTAAACTTTCAGCCGACCTGCCGAAGTCAATCAACAATACAGACAAGGGAAGGAGAGGTTAAACAGAAGTCCCGTACTGAAATTCACCCGAAAATGTGCCGCCATGCTGTGAATCCTTAACTGCATTACCTGGAATGTAACAATACCTTCAGATTTACCTCCATTTTTCCATGCGATAATAGGCTGAACTCGACAGGCTTCAGTCTCCCCACATCTCTCAGAACAGAACAAGTGCAGAGGCAAAACAACTAATTTGGCCCATTCATGCGTAGTTTGAATTTCTGACATCATGTAGCGTTCCACATTAAAGAAAGTTTTTAATCATTCAACTTTAAAGCCATTTACAAGTTTAAACTCTGCTGTAGAAAATTCAGCTTGACTCTGTCGCAGTGTTATCCTTATCAGTAACAGAAAAAAGTAATACCACACTATTTTTTTTCTAATCAAAACTCACCCAAAACCTTTCCTGAATATGGTGACCTACCTTCTGGTTTGAAGGATAGGTGAAGAGGAGGTTTAATTTAATGCAAATGGAGATGGAGCAAAGGAAAATATTAAATAAGCTATCCAAGTCGAATATTCACCCATTCATTTAGAGCGACAGCAGACATGGGAAGAGGCTAATGAGGCAACACTAATATGCCTGGCCCTCACATTTTACGTTGCATGCCAAGTCCATTGGAAATATGGAAGCAATCAGTGCTGAAGCGTGAAACAGAAGTGGTGGAGATATTGAGCGTTATGCATGCAGCAGCAATATTTTTCTTAGTTTGGTTCGACACACCCTCACGCACCCCTCTTCCCCACGTTAGACATGACATCGTTCATACACATAATTGGAAGATATAGTATAGTTTTACAATCATTTTTACTTTCTTTTATTATCATTTTATTATCATATATTAAAATTAAGTATAGTCCCGTCTTACACACAAATAGATTAATTTATAAATAAACTGTCGTGACATCTATTATTTACTTTTTTTTCTTAGGGACAGAAGACAGAAGCAGAGAAATACTATCTGAGAGCAATCCAGCTTGACCCGACAAAAGGAAACTGCTACATGCATTATGGTAAGAAAATCTATCTCTCTAGACTCTTTTGTATTATTTTTTCTTTCTTTAATTTTTCCCAGGATCTACCATTTTAAATTAAAAAACGTCCTTTTGAGGATTATATATAAAAGCTTCAATAACTGAGAACCTTCTCAGTTTTTGGGGGCTGTAAAATGCTGTACGGTGGTTAGGTTATGGATGGTTAGGTTACATCATGAACCACCCAGCCATCCATCCATTTTCATAACCGCTTATTCCCTAATCGGGTCGCATGGGGACTGGAGCCTATCCCAGTAGTCAATAGGCAAGACCCTGACGGTCCGCCAGTCCATCGCAGGGCCACACAGAGACACACAAGGACGAACAACCACACACACTCACTCCTAAGGGCAATTTGGAATGTCCAATCAACTTAACATGCAGGTTTTTGTGACGGTGGGAGGAAGCCAGAAAACCTGGAGAGAACCCACACAGACACAGGGAGAACATGCAAACTCCACACAGAAAGGTCCTGGTTCCCCCAGGAACTAAAAACCCAGAACCCCCTTGCTGTGAGGTGATAACCACCACCGTGCCACCCATCATGAACCATATCAGTGTAAAATTTATTTCTATCTGACTTCAGTTTCAAATCGTACTATATATAATCCATTTCTAGCTCTTGCACTGCTAACATTACACACGACTACACACCTGCTGCTTTTAATCCTAGAGGCACTTATGATTCAATTTATTACGCACTTGAGGACGAACTGAAAGCATGGATCCTCATGGTTAAATTAGCTTTAGTACCCCAGTTTGTGTGAGTATAATGTAGCTGGAATGTAACTGGAAACATAGGCCTAAACCGCAGGAACACTGTGTGAAATTTAATTCTAATAATAATTTCCAGCATGTTAGTGTAGTGTTTTTTATCCTCCCTCTGTTGCTAAGAACTTGGACTGATATTTGTTGGGTTTTCTTTCATGTTGAAATGTTTTAATGATATTTCAATCATCGTTAAGATAACTGTGTTATAACTAAATGCAGATGTGTAATAATTGAATTTGCTGAATTATGCTAATTGATTGCTGTACTGCAGTTTTTTACACCCAATTTTAAAATTCTATTGGGCAGAGGGAGAATTTTCCAAAGGTTCCTTTCTGGCCCTGAAGATCGAATAGAGACTTCCAATTTCTGATTTCTTCTTTGATTTAATTTAATCTCAGAACAATTTGTGTAGTTTTTGCTTTAGTGTTTCGTTCAGTGGTGAAAGCGCATGAACTGTTTGAGCCTGTGTTCACGCCATCTGCAAAACCTCACACAGACGTGCACGCTGGGTTTATCTGAATGAGGAAAAAAGATCACTGTTTACTATTCATGACAGAGCAAAACATGGCAGGGCTCCCCGTGTTCCGCCGTCGGGTCGGCATTTCATATCATTTTGGAGGAACAGGCGCCTTGCTGCTCCATATTAATATCTCCAGGATATTCATACGAAATTAAATCTGTCCTGCTTCAGTGAAAACGCCATTGTGCATTGTCCCTGTCAGGCCCCTACTTATCTCTCTCAGTGCCTCCTGGCACTTTCTCTACCCCGGTATCTTTTGAATGGTCAGTTGTAGGCGACTGTTGCTGTCTTTGGACCAGGCTCTTTCCCTTTGTGAAACCCTTACAGTCTTTTCGCTATTTTCTTTTCAGGTTGTGTTATCTTATTGCCTATTGGTATAGGTTATGTTTATTTGGGCTGCTCCCTTAATTTTTTTGTTCTCAGATCTGTCTGCTTTGGCTGTGCAGGGGTCACTGGATGGGCTCCATCCTTGAGTGTGTAAGGAGTGATGCTATCTGTCCTCATCAAAACATAAGGAATCCAGATTACAAAGACACACGTGTGGGAGAACACGTGGAGGTTGAAAGCCAGGACAAGGTCTTCTTTCCGTTCATTGTTCTCAGCGACACATTTCAGAATAAGCTGTCCTTCACACGACCTGGACGATGAACTCATTCAAGTGCAGTCAGAAACCAAAGGGAGAGAAAAAGAGGCCTGTTCATCAATAAAGCCTCCTCGTGCTTTTCCTTTTACAACTGGTAACATCTATTCTCAGGCTTGACTGAAAAATCCATTTTTAGTGCCACACGAGATGGACAAATACCAACAGATCCATCCCAACAGATTAATTACCTTCATCTCTGCTTATTGGCTGGCCGGTTTTCTTGTGACATTTTTTTTCACCTTTTTCTTAAGCCTTGAAAACAAAGAATGATTTTAGCAAAAATAAGGTAAAGTGGCAAAGCCTCTCTTTGCAGGGCACTTTGATCAATAATAGAATTTCCCCATGATGACTTCATTGAATTTATTCCGAAACAAATTCTTATGTGAAGGGTTTGCCATGATTTTGTAAGAAACAGCACCTGGTTTTGATACAAACATGTTAAAAATAGAAAAATGAATATATGATTACATAGTTTTTAAAGCCATTTAGTTTTTTTCCTCCATCAAAGAGTCAGGAATCCCTTTTTTGTGCCTGTGAGCAAATACAACTGCTGCTTCCCTCCACAAGAGTAAAGACCACCTGACTCAACTTTCTTTGCTGCGTTTAGCGCTACTCACTCTATTAAAATGAACCCAAGTGATGTGAGTTATCTTACTGAGAGCTGGAGCCCATTTTTCTGTTTATATTTATTCACGATTCTGTGAAATCACTTCCCGGAAAAGATAGTGTCCAGAATGATAAACCATTTCATTTAGGTGCTGATAAGCTTTCATGATTTTAAACCGCTGCATCTGTAATTGTAAGGCTGGATGTTGAACTTTCTGGTCAGTTGTTTGCCAAGTGTACCCCATCTGTCAAAATATTTCATTTAAAATAATGAACACGAACCCAATCATTGGGAAGAATTTGCCAAAGTCATGATTGATGATGATAGAATGTTGTGGTGGTCCCGGTGTTCATATTTTATGTCTTATCTGTTGATAGATTTAGTCAGCCGTCTGTCAGCTAAGAGGAAAAGGCTCCTGTCGATCTCGGAAGCAAAGTGAGCAAAGTTTGTTCCTCACATACAAAATCATTTTTCTTTCAATGTTGATTTTCTCTAGGTCAGTTCCTGCTGGAACAGTCTCGTCTGGCAGAGGCTGCGGAGATGGCAGAGAGGGCTGCAGAGCTGGATAACTCAGAGTTCGATGTGGTCTTCAGCGCCGCTCACATGCTCAGGTTGGCTGAACTGCTCGTCCTTTGCAACACCTCCTCAGAGTATCCCATCCCCAAAGAACACATAAAGAAAATGCAGAAATGTGGTATTTGCTGCATTTATTGTCTTGCTTCCATTTAATTTTAATGAGAGTCTGTTTAAAATGAATTTTGCCCACTTTGTAAAATGGTAAATGTCCATTCAATGGAAAAGGACTTATTATATAGTATGCATATAAACAGCAACTCACTTTCAGTCCACCATAGTGAAGTTTCAGTCGAATGCTTGTAAAAAGGCCACTGAAGAGTTTCCCCTCAAACTTTGGCAGGAACATGGACAGACAGCGCATAAATTTAAAAAAGTGTCAAAAGGGACTGCAAATGTCCTCTCTTCCCAGCCACTGAAGGGGATATTTGACTGATGATCCGATCCCTAATTCTCTTTTGCTCTACATATCTGGTAAAGTCGTTAGAACTCATTGCTCTCCTGTATCGCCCTCAAAGCATCAGCACAGAGGATTCGTAAAAAGTTGAAAGCCTCTGTGTTCGGCTGAGGTTTGCTTTGGAACGTGCACGCATAAATCTAAATGACAGATCATTCTGCTGTGCTCTTACTGGGTATTTTCAGCCGAGACTCTTTATGACATAAATCCAAACAGATTAGGGTTTAATGACGTGACAAGTGCCTGTTGAAGCTGAAGCCGCTCGGCTGATAATGAAGATGAACCGGTAAGTCTGTGCAGCTGTTTGCTGGCCATAAGTAGGATGATAATAACTAAACCATCCAGTTAGATGTCAGTCTTACCAAATCGATATGCATGTGCTACACATTCATCTAAGTCCTGTAAGGGGAGCA
Source organism: Menidia beryllina (assembly GCA_013363375.1). Lineage (NCBI taxonomy): Eukaryota > Metazoa > Chordata > Actinopteri > Atheriniformes > Atherinopsidae > Menidia > Menidia beryllina. The sequence goes on from JABUIW010000245.1 coordinate 558,327, forward strand.
GTATTGACTTATGAAGTCATTTAACATAATTATTTTAGTTATTTTTTCATTATTAATGTTCTTTTTAAAATCTGGAATCTTTTTCTTTCAGGAAAATAAAGACATACCTTTCCCCGTGGATAACAATGTTTGCTTTAAACCTAACGTCCTTCATATTTATCTGCGATTTAACCACTCTCTACTTTCCAAAACAAACCAAAAAGCAAAAAAAGGACAGTTTGAGGGGTTTATGATATCATACCTTAATCCTGAGTGTACCATGTATTCTGAAGGCACATTTGACCTATATTACGACCGTAAAAATATGAATTACTCTGTTAGGATGGAATGATCTCCTCAAAAAGATTAACTTTGGTACAGCAAAGTGTGGTTCGTGTACTCTTTACTTTTATGTATGGGGTAGCTTATCTGTTGCTGCTTAATGTACCGGCTGTAGCACACGAGGGAGGACCAGAAGAATCAACAGCTTCCATTGCTCCCCATGTGTTTTTGATCAAGGCCTGAATAAAAACTGGGCGGTCAACTTTAAATTTAGTCCCCACGTGTCAAATCAGTGTACCAACACAAAATGAGAGTTACCTTATCTCAGTTGTTTTAAGCCCACTTACCAAAGTGTCAGCCTGTCCCCTTTTTACTAATTTTATTTTATTTTATTACTCAGAAGTGTGTACATCGTTCCTGAAAAACAGTCCCTGTTTTGACCCAATCAGTCTCTGACTATTTGTCTCAAATTATGAGTGGAGTCTTTAGTACTTTCATCAACAATTAACGCTGTCAATTGATGATGAACGGTAATTACAGCTATTTACAGGATAAGCACTTTTAACAATGAATGAATGCCATGACAAGCACCGGTTGCCATTAAAATGGCATTAGTGCTAATGTAAATGACATGATTATGCGCACATCTTCCTCCACAGACAGGCCAATCTGAACGAGGCAGCGGAAAGGCAGTACGAGCGCGCAGCCAGCCTCAGACCAGATGTGAGTACCTGCAACTGTTTGCACTCTTCATAGGAATGCAAATGCGATTTTTGGCATGCAACACATCAACCATCATGCTGAAATGATGTAATAGCCCTGTTCCCAGTAAACAGCACCGAAGATGAATGTTTGTGGAACAATCTGCCATGATGTGCTTCACATCAAACTAAAAAAAAGAAGTCCAGGTGATGCTGTTGTCTGTTTCTGAAGTCACACGCTTGGCTTTAGAGTAAGCACTCGATTATCTCTGTGTAGTTGAACAGATGAGCCTTTGGAGGGATATCATGTTTCTCCATGTAAGCGCACAGTTTGGGAGCTAGTGTGTGCCGTTTCTGCCTCCTGTGCAACGTTCCGGCTTCAAAGCTAGAGGGTGTGTGGAGGTGTGTTGCACGAGAGGTCACTCAGAATGACAGGAATACGACCTGGTGGGAGCTTCCTGCAGTGATTTGTTACGCTTGGCTCATTTGTGCGGATCTGCTCTTTGACTTATGCCGGGTCACAGTGAAGCAGGTTTAGACCATCACGTTTCCACCGTATTAATCAGTGTTATATTACAGAGTCTCCAAACCTTTCTCGTCTGAAATAAACCCTTCTGATCTGTCAGATGAGCTCAAGCACGCCCTCATTTACACCACATGTTCCTCCTCAAATCTAATCATTTGAGACTTGTCTGTTTGTTAGAGGAAGCTTTCTATCAGAAAGCTAAACTTCTGTACAGTTTCTATGACGTATCCAAACAACGAGCTGCTCTCAGCCTTTGCTCCTTTTAGATCTGCCTGTGTGTAGCTTAAAAGAAAAAAGAAAAGAATAATGCTTGTGTGAATAATTAGAAAGACTGTTTTTAATGTTTTGTATTGCACCGGGGTTGTTAAATCAAAGTCAGAATAATTCGGTCAGAAATCCCCCATGCGTGCGTTCCTGACAGAGTGAAGTCTTCTCTCATCGTTTGTCAGATTGAGAGCACCTTTTATTTTGTCCTACTTATGTCTGTGGACCCTCATTCTCATATCTCAGCTGAAGCTAGTATCTTTCAGGTCATCAAGGTTTTAACTTCACGTTTTTTCTTTAAGATAGAAAACATTTCTTGTCACAGAGTGTGACGTCACATCCAAAATAAGGTGTGTCATTAATCTGCTCTCATCCCACTCAGGGGACAGGTTTTCAGTACAAAAACAGGACTCATTGGATTATGTTACCTGTCCAAGATTTTACATAAACAGAGATTTTAATGTTCCCCTGATCACTCTTCACTTGTTTGACAATACAGGGGGATCCTCATTTATCTGGCTTAGCCCTATACGCATCACCTTTTGTGCAAAGCTCTCACTTTATTTTACAAATACAAAAAGAGCTGTATCTTTCGATTCATGATATTTTTTAAATAGTTTGATTTCCTGTGGTTAAAATGAAAAATAAATTAGATTCTTTAGTCTAAAAGTCACATGAAGTGTAGATAATTGTTTCTTTCATTAAGTTATACCTTTGTTAAAGCAATTTAAGCATAGAGTGTGTTCAGTAAACTGTAAATAGTCTGAGAACCCACAGTGATTACTAATATGCATTGTCTTATACTCAAATAATGCCATTTCTTTAATTCTTGGAAAGCTGATCGTCTCTAAGCCCTTCTTTTAGGCACAGCCTTGTCACAAATATTGTTTTTTAATACATAACAGCTAACATTTAGGGGAATGGTCCGTAATGGCTGGCGCTGGCACCATTACAGCAGGTAAACATTCCAGCTCTGCACAGGCTCACTTCTTACTTTAGGTGAGAAAATCGGCTCTCCGAACTAGCCATCTTGAAAAGTGGAATGTAAACCAGTGAAATATCATTAATGAGAAGAGAGCAAAGGTTGTTTTTAGGGAGAGAAATTTCACTGAGCGAGCTGCCAAATGGTTGACCATACGTCATGCAGAGAGGACGCGGGCTGGGACCCGGGCCAGACCCGGGGGATGAGGTGCAGACCACTTCTAGGATGAGATTTGGGTGTGTTTGAACGTTACGTCTGTCTATGACTTGGAGTTGTTGATTCCCACCCTTATTTAAGTCCAGATGGTTTCATTTAGCATCTTTAAAAAAAAAAGATGGTTTTGTGATGAATGACGCCTCAGAAACACTCCTGTAAAAGGGCTTGTTTTTCCACACCGGGAATACAGTATACTGAGCACTGGCCTCCAGCCAATCTGTGGCCACCTTTTTGCTTCAGTGTGACACTTTCAAAGCACATGCCTTTGTCCTTGGCCGTGTATTTAGCATAATATAGCCCTATGGGCATTTAGATTAATATTTCATATGGTTGCCCTAAGGAGGATGATCCTGTAACATAACGACTCGTATGTCCCTCTCATTTCATGATGTTTAACCTGCTCTTTCATACATTTTCTCTGTTTTTTTTTTGTTTTTCTTTTAGTACCCAGCTGCTCTGATGAACCTCGGCGCCATTCTCCACCTGAACGGGAAACTCCCAGAGGCAGAGTGGAACTACCTGCGGGCGCTCCAGCTCAAACCCGACGACGTCATTACCCAGTCCAACCTGCGGAAGCTGTGGAACATCATGGAGCGGCAGGGACTCAGGACTAAGGATGGGCTCGGAACGCAGAGGGACGAGCTATAACCCAAGTTACAGCACTGTTCCCTCATGGAAACTCTGGGCAGAGAAACTTTGTCTCGGCCTGTGATGCTCCGAAGGACGCTATTGGGTCGCGCGGACAGGTCCTGCCGGACACCCCCAGTGCCAAATGATGGCTCGGATCACCACAACTAGAACTGCATTCTTCTGTAAAATATTCTTAACAGTGGAGTCCCCAAAAACACTCATATCAGCAGATTATTATTTGCCTATAACTTAAATCTTGCGCATCTGTGAAGCACTTAAAATGAATTATAAACCAACTATTGTGCGTCCTCTGTAATACCAGGCAGGGACACACAAACAGTTTCAACTGCAAGTCTTGGTGAGAATTACAGCACCTTTGAGGAAAAAGGAAAATGGATTTTTGTTGCTGTTTGGGGGCTGAAAATACCAAGTTACAATAATGTAGCATTTCTATTTTAGCTGGCAGCATCTAATAATTTCATGGACAGCTGAATGAGTGCAGGTTAAGTTAGTTGATCCAGGGTTCAGGATATGAAAAAAGGAAACCTCCACCTCTGTTTAAAGTTTTTAAACAAAAGTCATTAAAAGCATGCAAGTTCACATTATTTGACATTGCTTTCCAATACAGTGTTGTGCAGTGCCACGGTCCACAAGGACTCATTACTCATGTTCTGTTGCTCAGAGGGTTGTTTGCACTGGGGCCACTATGAATATTTAAGCCTGAAAACAATAAAGGAAAACAGCTCGAGAAGAGCTCAACAGCCGTGCCAAAGCTTGCGCTGAGTCGTCACACCTCTCGTGCCAAGCAAGAACTGTTACTCATGTGTCATGTTCCTCGTGTCAAATGAAAATGTGTTGTCATGTGACTCAGATTTAATTTATTAATAGGTGTTTATTCATGTGAAAATGCCTTGTCATGTCAGGCCAGCCTCCTTCCTCCCTCCAAACAGGCCTCAGTAGACAACTTGCCAGTTCCCAGGAAATATTTTTCTACATGTGCGGCGTCTTCCTCTCTGCTCAGGGACATCAGGTTGTGATTCCTGCGACACAGAGAGAGCTTTGTAAAATGTTGTAAGATATTTGCTGTTTTTTTTTTTTATTACAATTGTGATGTTTGTTTAAATTATAGAAATTGTGTAGCTGAAAATATGCTGTGTTTTTGTAAAAAAAAAAAAGAACAGTGAAGCGTTTTCCAAAATTAAAAGATTTTCTTTTCTTTTCTTTTTTTTTTTGCTCCGCTAAGTGTTTCAGTCCGGGAAACAGCAACACCTGCCCTTGTTGAAGGTGCTCAGATATTTCAGTGACTGCAGGACCCTGAGAGTCAGAATCTTGGCAGCGTTCCAGTCGCTCCGTGCAGCCATACATCAAGCTGTGCACAGCAGCGACTGGGGAGTGTCGGAGCGCTGTGAAACAAAAAGCATGCAGGACCCCAGCCATTCCTCTGCAGCTGGGGCCTTTGTAGTACGCCCCTGTCCCTTTACAGTTATCAGGAAAGATGTTTAGAGGCTGAGCTTTGAGCTAGAAGAGATATGAAAAACTGCAGAGTAAAAGAAATACCAGAAAATTAAAATAAATAGTTTCTTTGTTGCCAAATCCCATAAACTCATCATTCCAACATTGGGACATTTTGTTATTGATGTAAATCAATAGTACATCTCCCCTTTTTACTCAATCCATCCTCATCCAAGAAAACAAATGACATTTAGAATGTTTTAAAAAGAAAATATAGCATGAATTTCAAATGTGATCACTTTTTAGTAAAGTCTATTTAAAATATACAAGCAAAATAAGAATAAAAATGTCATGTGGAAGCTAATATTCACAACAGAGGGCCAGCAAAACTTCCAAACAAGTACAAAGAGCTGACTTACAAGTGTCTCTTGAGACAGATGGGTGACAAATGAAGGAGAAACCCATAAGACGTCGTGCTTAAGGTTCATCCATAAATCTGTCACTTGTGCTGTCTGAGCTAATTAATGGCAAGCAGAGGCCCGATAAACAGTCTGTTGTGTGCTGCATTTGCAATTAATTACTGCAGTCAAAAACAAGTCTAAACACACACAGCGTTGGGAGGAACATGGGAGGAATCCTGGAGTCCATGTGACCTTGTCTTGGGTTGACACGGACTTTCTTTCATTGTTTAAAGCAATCAAAATGAATTAAAAGGCTAAATGCAGCAGAGTATTCAACAAAACATGGAATAAAGGAGGAAGTGTCCTAAATTTTTTTCGAAATGTTAAAATAATTTGGTGAAAACCTCTCCACTCTCATAAACAGCTCTTGATGTCATTAGAAACAGAGCTGAGAGAAACAGTGAGTCTTTTATCCCATCAGTAACACAAAGGCATGCGAAGGCACTAATTAGAGCTGCTGTTCTCACAATCTCCACATGTTGATATCATCCGATCAAGCAGACATCAAAGAGTTTGCAATCACAAGCTAGACTAGGAGCACATGAAGCTATAAATATTTAAAAAGAAAGGAAATCTGACTCACTTACTGACTTGCATAAACTTCCAGCTGTAGTTTCTAACAATTTTTGGCTTAAAGTGTGCACAGTAATTCAGTATGAACATGTGAGGATGTTATCTGATAAAGAAGAATAGCTGACGGAATCAAATTTGTTTGAAATATCATCGAAAATCCAGAAATTGTGCCCACAGGTATGATGAAACCCTTCTCAAATGGTCTGCTAAATCACTCCAGTGATATGCACATGAAATGTGCTTAAGAGCACAGGTGCTCTCTTACCAGCAAGGTAAGGCAAGTTTATTTGTAAAGCACATTTTGTGTACAAGACAATTCAAAGTGCTTCACAAAGAATATAAAAGCAGAAAAACAAGATAAGAAAAATTAAAAACATTAGACGGATATAAAAAGAAGGGTGGAGATAAAATACATTCAATTTCCATATGCACAGTCATTGTTACGTATAGGCCAAAGAAACCACTCTATCTTATAAGCATTTTTTAGAAAAAGCAGGCGGAGTACTAATGTAAAGTTGCTTTCAAATTCTCTCCACTTTTCCTAAATGGCAACATGAAAAACCAGCACATCCTTTTAGTTAATCCTATTTGAATAGGGCGTTTACACTAGTGCAGGGCTGGATGGTCCAAAACACACGCTGTTCCAACATTATTAGCCAAAAGAGCAAATCGATGCTGCCTCTGTTCCTAAAACTTGATTATCACTTAATCTGAATATTTAAAACGTTGAGATGGAAACTTACTTTTTAAAACTCGCAATTTAGAAATACTGTTTAGAACGAATGAAGAATGAATGTTCCATTCCCAAGTTACTGTTGAGCTGTAGTCTAGTCCTTCGAAAAGAAGTGAGGTAGATTATTCACTGATACAGAAAATACAGAAAGCTGTTTATTTTTCGCAACTGAAGTTTATTTAATAATTTTATATTTGTGCATTTAACTTAATAAGTTGAGGTATTGAAGCCTTTCCTGAGACAACAGTGACCTCTGCTGACAGCTTCATGAAACTGATTTAGCCCATTTTCACAGATATTTGGGTGAAATGGTGGGAGATCTGAATGAAGCTTTTCTTTTCCATATGGATGTGACAGACTTTGCCCTGCATTAACTCTGAGGGTGAATGTTGCCATCACTGATTAGGAAAATATGCACCAAATAGTATTAAATATTTTTTTTCTCTCCAAAATATTTTCTTTTTTTTTTAAAACATATATTACAATATTGTGCTACATTGATGGGAAAAAACATGGTAT
>JABUIW010000245.1:566044-610985 GCA_013363375.1 Menidia beryllina
ATATGTATATATGTTGTTAAACATTGCAATAAAAAACCTGGATCCAGGCAGTTTGAGGTAGATATTCCACAGAGGCATTGGTCATGTGTACTGAATCATATATTCTGGATATATTTGATTTGGATCAAATATGACAACCATTTTGGGGTGATTGAGATTATCCACGCAGCTGTCATGGGAATTTTCAAGACTTCCATGATCAGGTTTTTGAAAATGACGTTGTCCTAGAGTTGATTTCCCAACCATCACTCGAGCCAAAAAAAGTATTTTGGATGTTCCAGAGTGCCTTAGAAATGGCAGTGGTGATGAATCAGAGCTTATGGAACTGTATTTGTCTGCATAGGTTGCATGGGTAGCAAAATATATACCTAGATTAAAAGCAAAGAAACTCAAATCAGTTGAGGAGACAAAAATGATTTTTCTATAATTCGTTACATATGTATACATCCATCTCAGTTATCTCACCTTTGCCATATACATGACCATGTTGACCAGCTAACCTTAAATCAAAGTTATACTTGCAAATGCTGTCAACATTGTTCATGTCCGTTCCATGGAAAAGACGCCTCTCTTGAATCTGACTGACGCCCCTAATCCTCTTTAGCTGTATCTTTTTCCTAATGGAAAAAAAAAACTCTTTTTTTTGTTGCAAAAACATTGTGGACATGATGATCAGAGAAGAAATAACTCACCTCAACAGACTTTTCTTACCTGCAATAAATTTCCCAGAGGTCCACATTTTGTATCCTGTAAATTGAAACGATGGGTCTGACCAGAAGCCCGTCAAATTTCACATAATTTGCCACAGTCCAGTGCTCAGGGGTCGATTCTTCCAAAGGGACCAGCTTTAAACCAATGAGACACAAACACACACGTGAGTTGGAAAAATGTTATAGCCACTGATCACTATATTTTGAAGGGGTAAAATAAAGTTCACCCAGTAATCCAACAGCTGTAATTATTGAATTTAATGATAGACTCACCAATTGCTTTCTCCTCCTCTCACACACTTGAATATATAATTTGAGTTTTTGTAATCCGGTACATCTTTAAAAGGTTCTCTGTACATGTGAAAAGCTTTATTCCAGTTCTTGAAACTAGATGAATACATAAACTATATAACTATTTAGTTTGCAGACAGAATAGATCCAACAGCTAAGTGACTGTACAGCTGTTTGGAAAAATGAAATTAGGCACTGATCTATAGAAATAGTGGTCAAGTGTTGCCTGACTGCTTCTAATGCTGTGGTAATAGAGCAAACAGTACTTTGTACCCAGCAGGGAAAGTTTCAGTACCAGGAAACTCAACGACAAGTAGACATCAGACAAGTTTAAGCTCTGATCATACATTCTGTGTCTATGTGCCTTTTAGAAGCTTTCTCTCATTTTCACCTGGTATGGAAGCTTGGGATCAATTGATTCCCAGAAGATGGGTGCTTCACTGAAACAGGTGCAGCTGTGGAAGGGAGGGGAGCAATCAGCGTCAACGGTGACGACAGTTTCACTTTCACTTTTGAAGAAACAATACTAAAATGACTGTGCTGTCGATAAGATCCTCTCCTGTCTCTCACTTTCTTTCAATCTTGTAGCTCCGTTTGATTCGTCTTTGCTCTCCTGTGCTGAGGTTAGTCTGCAACATGGCTGCAAAGGAGCACAAACCGTAAATGAGGTGCTTACGGAGAGTCAATGAAAAGCTGAGAATGTGAGGGTGTGCAGATACCAGAGAAATCAATCCTGCATTTGTTGTTGCTTGAATGCATTGTCAAAGTTCCCCTTGGGTCAAGCAGGTAATAATTCTCGATATCCCCATTCCTGAAGGAGTTGTTAGGGTCATGCTAAAGAATTGGGAAGCAATACGAGGAGGTAAGGTATCAGTTATGTTAGGTCTGCTTTATGAATTAAACTGTTCTGTGGAAAAAAACACAAATCAACTCACCTCAAACAGATGCCATCTACCACATTCCTCGAGGTAATACCAATACCGCGGGGTGTCAGACGTGTCCATGGGTTCCACCTCTTCATTGCCACCCATTATTCCAACAGACAGAATCTAAAAGTGCCCTTACCCTCTATGCACAGGTGGCCACTGAAGCTGCTGTTTGTGCTCATGATTTGTGAGTCAAAGTCACACCCCCTGAGGTAGGCCGGCTTTTCAGACTGAAAACTTTCACACTCTTCCTGTTTTACAGATGCTGAACTCTGTAAGTGCTCACTGGAGAGTTTATTGACTTGTAATGTGCAAATCATAGACAGACACATGGTTTCATACACTCTGCTACTGTGTTCTGGCGACAGGTGCTTTCATTCACACGGAGGGAGCAGACACTTTTCTAATCTGATCAGAATATAACAGTTACAGTTAATCCAACCAACGTACAATGCTTTTTCTTTAAACGTGGGATTGTCTTTAGATGTACTTCTTGCAGTATTATTATTTAATGAGAAAGGTTCACACAAGGTGCAAAAACAACTTGCTCGTCCCTCTGTTAGCAGACTGGATTTCTAATTTGAGGCTAAACAGAGTTTTCACTTAAAATGAACATAAGCTGCACAAGCTTAACAACAAAAATACTGTCAAGCTCAGACAGAAGTCAGAAAAGATACACTTAATGCTCCGGGGCGACAAGTGAACACAACATCACAACTTTATGTCATTATGACAATTACACAACCTTTCATGGAAAGGATCAAAAGTGCAAAATGCATGGTTCAGGAATGTAGAGGTAGGTTTTTCATGGGAACAATAAAACAAAAAATAACAAAGCGTATATACAGACGTTTGGCAAACAAAACCATAAAACAGAACTATTTTCCCTTTACAGTGAGGAGATTTGGCAGCGGTAGAGTCGGGCATTTGGTGCCATTATTTGGGCTCTCTGTAACATTAATGCAATCCAACCAAAACACTTCTATAACAACGTGTCTGCCATCAGCACAACTTTTAGTAGCATGAATCTGACTGCCCCTTGCAGAGTAATACATGCTTGAGCGGTTTGAGCAGTCCTGGTGCTTTTTTCTCATCTGTCGGCGAACTGAAGTTCATCGTACTAGATAAAGACATATTCAGAAGTCACTAGCCGGCAGCTAATGGCACAAAGAGGGTGATAGGAACGTCCTTTGACATTTTCCTCCTTTTAAACATAAGCGTATGTGTAGCACTACATATGGAACAAGACCATTCCAACAAACACCCCACAGTATACTGTGCAGTATAAAAGCTGTACACAATGTCGCTACTGTCCTCATGCTTCTTCAGCTTCTCAAAAGGCACTTCGGATGACCTATGAGCTAAATACCCCCCCCCCTCATTTCATAATTCCTCCATGTTAGAGCCTTATTTAAAAAGTAGACAGTGAAGATTCTTGTTAGGCGTCAGTAGAACTCAATCAGGTACTCTGGGTAGATCTGATTGCTGTCAAAAATCACGTAGATCTTTGGATTGGCCATATCGTCCACGCAGCTGTCGTAAAAGTTAGTGAAGCTGGCGTCCTTAGAGGGCGGTCTGCAGTACATGGGATGACCGACAGTGTACTCCCCAACGAGCACTCTGGCCAGGAACATGGTCTTATAGGGCGGCTCGCTGGCGAATATAGGCGGCGCGAGTCCGTGTCTCTGTAAGGTGGTGTTGTGTTTCCCTGTGGTGTGGCAGAACTTACTGGAATACTTGGCATCCCGGGCAAAGTAGCTCCCTGCAGGAGAGATGGATTGAGCGAGGAGTTAAAAAAAACAAGAAACCAGACAGGGAATCTAGTCATGATGCAACACCACAACACAAAGGGTTGTACCTTTGCCATAAACATCGCCATGACTTCCTGTCAGACGCCAGTCAAAGTTAAATGTACATATAGCTTGTATGTTGCTGTGTCCTGTGCCATGAAACAGCATGCGCTCCTCAATATCCAGAGTTCGCTTGACTTTTCGCAACTGTGTTTTCTTCCTTAGAGGAAAACACAACACAGAGTATGTCCTCTAATTCACAAATCACATCCACCTGCAGAGATTTGCTAGAAACCACAAAACGACTGACTTCTGTGAGCAAAGACAAACTCGGGGGGTTTTCCAATTTTGCAAAAAAGTAAAAAAAATATAGAAATACTATCGTTTACTCTAACTGAAGCAGCTCAGCACATGAAAGGGTCTGAAAGCCTGAAAGCTACAATCAATTATTGATGCAAATCCTCCGCTCACAGCAGAGAACACTGGAGAATTAGAAACCAAACTCTCTACCTGCAGAAGAACTCCCATAGGTCCAAGTTCTGGATCCTTTGGATGGATTTGATTGGATGATCCATTGTTCTCTCGTACAATCTGGCCACTTCTTTAAACTCATATGTGTCTCTGCCGAGCTGGATGAGCTGGGAAAACACAGTCGGACAAAAGTGAGTGAAGCTATTTGAGAAACAGAAACTAATTATATCGGCGCTCCGGCACATCTGGTCACAAATGTGAAGCCCCAGATCTGTGTTTGTGATGACATCGTCCGTTTTACGAGAACTTGAAAACCTGGACTGACTTACCAGCTCGATAACCATTACAGCGTCATGTTAGGGTTAGTCAGGTTTTGAAAGACAGCACTTTTTCTGAATAAATGTCACCAAAACCAAGCAAAACATGACAGGAAACACAAAATCAATTTTTCAACAATATATTCTTACAATTCGTGCTCCATTTATAAGAGCGATGTGTTTGGTGATTCTTCTTCCCTTCATTCACACCGACAAACTTAAATGCACAACAACTTAAGTCATAGAAAAACCAATATGGTCTTTCTTAATTCCACTACATGTGTGCAACAGAATAATACATTTTTTTAAAGTATAGATTTAGTCACCTGGTAGGGTTCATCTGTATTGATTCTCTCCCAGTGACAGGGAACAGGTAAGGCCAGATTATCACAGATAAACCTGACAAAAGAGGAATAGTGAAAGTAAAACACAGAGGATAGTAAAAATAGTATGTCATTATTATATAATAATAAATCTAAACTTGCAAAAAGAGAAAAAACATTTCGACAGAAACCCTGAAAAATGTTGTTCACTTCAATTTTGAGAGGTTCAAATTCAGGTTTAGGAGGAGAGCAACTGCCTGACAGAACCAGGAAGATGTCATAACTGTAATTTGTGAAGCATTGTCTTTCTTCCCACAGCCTTCAGCCATTGAAAATTTCTCTGTCATTTCCTCTCTTGTAATGGATAAGAAAAAAAAAGATCTACCAAATCCCACCTGAAGCCAGTCGCAGAGTGAAGGGAGCGTTTGATTGGTCGCTGCTTCCCCGTCGTTACGTTTATCTGTCGCATAACTGGAGAAGAATGGAAAACAAAATAAATGGATTCTTATTCGTACTCTGCCAGACCGGGTCTCTTTAAACAAGGGTCTCTGTCACCTTACCAGAGAAGTCCAGTCGGTATGTGTACTTGGCTGTGTAGAACTCCATGACCCCACGCTGGTTCCTGTTGTAGCACTGCTCAATCTGAGCACTGGTCACTGAGCAGGCTGCACTGGGGTCAATCTGACAGAAAAAGGGGATCAGTGTGGACTTTTAGACGTTTTTAAGAATGGTCGGACCGAATATCAGCATTTAAAGGTCATAAACCACAAGGAACTCCAGTCTGTAACATTGAATGCACTGGTTTTTTATTTGTTGCCATGTGCTCTTCTTTAAAAGAAAGATGCTGGGGATACCTCAAACATATGCCACACTCCACACTCAGCCAGGTAGAACCAGCACCAGTTGGGCTCTGAGGTGTCCATCTCCTCGATCTCAGTGGACTCCTCGTCTGAAGATCTGATGGCTAACATTGCTAAATCTGAAATCAACACAGGCGAAACAGAAGCCATTCAGAGGCAAACACTAACCCACATCACATGACAGAAAAGCTGATGGGTGACCACTGCACTGGGCAGACAGACCTAAGGTTGAGGAACAGTGTTTAAGCCATAGTCCCGACTGCATTGCATCCTGTGAACAAATTCATACAGCATAAAAAAGTGCCATGTCGAGCTAGCTGTTTCTTCTTTTCTTCTTTCAGCCGCCGCACTCGTTTCCTCTGAGCTCTGAGGTTTTGCTACCGGGTTTTTAGTCGGCCACTAAACAGGTTTTGCTTTTCTGAAATATGTTGCCTTCGTACAACATCAATGCAACACCTGATAAATCACAGAGTTGGTCAACGTTAGGATGACTCAATATCATTTTCCTTTTGGTATCCGTTGTTTACTTTTATTTCCTGGTTCGTCATGTAACAAACGTGACTGCGTTACGCAGACTGGAACGCCTCTGCGTCACGTGGGCTGCTACGACCCAGAGTTTGACTTGGCAGGTACAGAATTAGTCGCGGTCATGGATTTTAGCAAACTTTGGATTTTAAGATTTGCTGCTTAGACAAATGAACAACAGATTCAAGATAGTAAAACAGCTGTTAACATAGAGTGAGATACAGCGTATTATAGTCCAAAGGGTGTTTCAAAGCATCTCTGTTAACTAACGACTATGCCCCCCAGAATTATTCTACTGCATTCTCTGTCATACTATATCATTATCATATCATTTTTAAAAGCATTTTTAAATGCATATGCACATGCATGCTTTTAATGACTTTAGCTATTTTTCGTGCAATGGCAATTCTCTTTCCCCAACCTAGTCTGTAGCGTTTCTAAACGTTAATCCAGCCTCCCCGAGCCTCTCTGTGGACAGTCTTCAGGACACACCCTCTGTAGAATAAAGCTTTTCTTTTTTCTTCAAACCTAACTCAGACGGTGAAGGAATTTATTGAAAGCACACTGGTGAGTATCGTTCTTATAGTTTCTGCTGGATGTGACCCTTTCATTTGATTTAGAATTTTCAGCACAAATAAGATCAATTCTGGCATGCATTCAGTTATCAGCCTATTTGGGAGTCTGATGGTTTTTGTCAGAGTGACTTGTCAGTGTTTTTTTTTCTTTTTTTGGGGGGGTGGGCTTCAACTCACCACAATGACTGATTCAGCCACTGATTGAAACATACATCTCTTAAAACCATATCAGCAGGTATAGAGGAGGAAGCTGGAGATGATGCAACAGATGTGCATTTGAATGGTATTTTCTCTTGAGCTGACTGTAATAGGGGGATCATGGCAGAGGAAACAGTGAGAGGGGCCCCTGCTGAAGATTGTGGGCAGGATAAACAGGCTCCTGACGAGGGGGTCCAGCCGAGGGGGAAATGGGCCAACAAGACAGAGTTCCTTCTCTCAGTTGCTGGAGAAATAATTGGCCTTGGAAACGTTTGGCGCTTTCCCTATCTTTGCTATAAAAATGGAGGAGGTGAGTGACACATTCAATGCCTTAAAGCACATTTCTGTACATGTACATGCATGCTATGCATGTAAATAATGAAAGCAAACACATGTTGCTCACAAAGGGCGTAAAGACGTTAACAGACAAATGTATCCTCCGTACTGTTGATTATTTTATAGGAATATGTGTTTGAGTATAAGTCATCAGCACGGCAATAATTAAATGTTCTCTTACTTACTGTATCCAAACCAATGAGTTTTATTGTGAATTTCTGTGTTTTTAGGGGTTTTCTTTGTCCCGTACTTTGTGTTTCTTTTCTTTTGTGGCATACCTGTGTTTTTTCTGGAGACGGCGTTGGGCCAGTACACCAGTGAGGGTGGGGTCACTGCCTGGAGGAAGATCTGCCCCATGTTCGAGGGTAAAAACAAGGCTCAGACATGCTGTACAAGTCATTGAACTTTAACAATACATCTATTATGCACTCACTGTCATGCCGCTCCCCCTTCTTATCTATAGAGAAGGAGGGGATGCAAATAATACTAAGTGGCTTTATAGATTTGATTTTTGGTTATATATATGAAATGCAGATGATAAACCAACTTGAAACGTATGGCTGCATGTCCATCTCAAGTGTACAGATATAACTATTGCTCAATAGGAGACAGAAACCAAAAACTTTCACTATAACTGTGGAAACTCACTTCCTCTGCAGGCATAGGGATTGCATCCGAGGTGATTGTGATCTATTTGAACATTTACTACATTGTGATTTTGGCCTGGGTTATCTTCTACCTAATAAACTCCTTCAAAAGCCCTCTGCCTTGGTCGACGTGTGACAACAGCTGGAATACTGGTAAGTTCAACATGTAGTTGCATCTATGTGCCTCTTGTTTGAACATGTTTAATTTGACATAATACGTTATCAGAACTGTTTAACTGTCAAAGAGATTAACATTAATCCGACTTAAACCTTGCATATCCTCAACTTTTTAGAACACTGTCATAGTCGCTTTAGTGTCTTTGCCAACCCGGACCTGTTTCGACCTGAGTCTAACTGGTCTTTTCTGAACAACATCACTTCGCACGAAAACTTTGAGAACTACAGTTACCTGTAAGTTGCACCTTTGAATTGCATCAGGTAAATTGTTAAACTTCATCCAGTATGGCTGGAATTCATCATGATGATGCGATGCATATGGAGACTTAGGAGTTTCAGAATTATCGTCTTCAAAACTTCATTTAAATAGTTAATTTTTTTGTTGAAATGGCAGAAGAAGTGTTAAGTGTTATATGAAAAAAGAACAGAGAATGTGAAGTTGACATCTTATGTGTTGAAGTTTTGCGTTTTGCATCCATGGCAGGTTGGTCTTTTATATATCTTTAAGTACAGGTAATAAGCTAAATGCAGATATGCCTCATAACTGAAAGGTTTTAGTCAGTTCCTGCCCTTTTAAGCAGTATATAGACGTGCAAAAGACAAATAACGTTTCAAGATTTGTTACTGTCTCTTTAAGCTAAAAAAAAAATGAGCAAGGATTCTGTAATAAATCAGATGCCATCAGAACACCTGCTTGAAAATTTGGAGCTTTTACACTCAACAACCACAGCTGCGCAGGAGCTTTTTTGGATTTGTATTTCTTAGACTTCCATAAATTATCCTCGTTCTGTCCAAAGAGATAGTCCTTGATGTGTAAGAATGTGAATGAATTGTCAGGGTCAGT
Organism: Menidia beryllina; assembly: GCA_013363375.1. NCBI lineage: Eukaryota > Metazoa > Chordata > Actinopteri > Atheriniformes > Atherinopsidae > Menidia > Menidia beryllina. Next base: position 575,035 of record JABUIW010000245.1, read on the forward strand.
AATTCTGTCCAGTGAAGGGATCTGTGTTGCGTTTTTTATTGCACTGCAACACAGTTGAATTTCTCACTGCAAGATCTATTTACTTTAATCTTTTCCATCTGCATGCATTCCTTTTTGCCCTCGGATTTGACCATTTTCAGCAAGTATTCAGCTAAATAAAACAAAAGGACCTCAGACAGCTTGTATGGGTAAACTGGTAAGCATTCCTCACCATGGTGCCCACGTCCCACCATGGTGGGATGCACACACTTTACATATGTCCTATGTATTGTGAGTGTAAGAATGGACTTCCCCAGCACTATTTGGCCATATCCATGTAATCATTATTGATGGTAATGTCAGCAATATTGTTCAGGTCTAAAAGCATGCTGGCAACACAGTGAAATCAGTTGTTCTTAGTCTGTCTGATATGATAACTTATAACTTATATCCACTCACATTTGTTAATTTTACTTTTCTATTTGTAGCAATGATACCGCACTATCATTCAACCAACCTGAGGAGGAGTTCTGGAGGTGAGAATAAGGCCCTTTAGCTTAAACTCCCATTCTGCTACCTCACAGGTTTAACATCAGGTTTGTGAAAAAAATATTTGTTTTCGTGGCTTCTTTGGTTTTGCCCAAGTTTTGCAAAGTTGCTGTTGGCTGGATTGGACAGGTAAATATCACAGAGAATTTTTTTTTTTTTTTTTTTATTGAAATATTTGGGAATGAAGGTCTCAGAAGACTATGTTTACTTTGTGCTGAATGATCTCATTTTGCATTTTGTCAATTTGTTTGCCCCAAATCCTTAAGAGTCCACATTTAAAAGGTTAGGTTGGTAGTATGTGGCTGGACCATATAAATGTCCCTTGTTTAGGATTCATACCTCATAGTCTGCTTCAACCAGGCTAACACATGCATCTACTTCAAACTAATAATTGTGCCATCCTTGCCACAGGATTGGTCGTTGAGGAGAACATTCCCCAACAATAGTTCTTTAATGCTTACCATATTAAGAGTTAGAATAGTCTTTGTGTCCTGAGTTAACCAACAAAAGGTGCAGCAAAGCCATCCAAACACAACAGGGAAATTAAGCCAGATGCATTCCTCAGAAGCCACAAAAGACTATTCAGATTGCCTCATTCAGCTTCTAACTTTGATTAAAAATGCTTTTTTTTAAATGTGATTCTTAGATATTTTGAAATGTGTATGCTGCTCTTCACATGATGACCTTCTGATCTGGTTTGAGAGCAGATGTTGGGAAATCCCTCGGCTATGATGAGAAAAACATTTCTTCTTTCCCCTGCAGGTTTATTGCATGAGCCAGGGTCATCCAAAACAAACATGAAATGGTTCGAACTATTACATTTATAATCAGACGTTTAGAAGTTTGTCTCCCCAGTCACGGTTGGATTAATGGAAGCGTCATATGAATGTATGGTGTCTCACATGTTTTCTACTTAAACTTGTCTTTATTTGTAGCAAAAGAAAGCTGTCACGAGGGACATTTTTTATGCATCATGTTGTATTTATGCATGCCCAATTCTTTGCTGAAAAGATGTTAAAGTATGACTATATGTGTCGTTCCTTTACAGAAACCGTGTATTAAGAATGTCAGATGATATGTCCATGGGAAAGGTGCACTGGGACCTGGCTCTTTGTCTCCTTTTAGCGTGGGTTATATGTTACTTTTGCATTTGGAAGGGAATCAAAACCACTGGAAAGGCAGGTTTTTGTCTTTTGTAACTTTTCAATGAAGAATGTTTAGTCTCACATAAACACAGCCTTTTATGATATCCTCAATCATCCTCTTTCATTGCTCTCATTTGTAAGCAGCTGCTCATCATTCAGCACACTTAGCCAGTTCAGTTTGTTACAATATGACACAGATGAATGAGATGATACAAAGATCTTTCACAATTTTTGCAAACCCTCCACAAACCCTCCCGCATATTGACTAAGCAAGACTAAGATACCTCATTTGGGCACTTTCATTTGCATAAAAGGATAAAAAGGTAGCGGATGCCCCACAAAAACTAGAGCGTACTGGTTTTCCAGTAACAATATGTTTCAGCAGTAGACAGATGCTTTTAGTTTAACTTTGGTGTCTGATAAACCAAATGTGCACTACTATCACAGAGCAGAAGAAAGATAAAGTAGCTGTTTTTATAGAGAGGATTTCAACAACCTTAGGCTTTAGCAGGTTATGTTTCTCATGTGTTCCTGTTATTAGGAGAGGCAACTCTATGCTAGCACATGGGACCTGGGTAAATAGTTTTTTTTTGCCCTAAACTGAGTCAATGTATACGGCCACAAACAGATAAATGAGACTGTGAGAGCATGACAAACATACAATACGAGTGATACACTTTCCATATAACTGGCATTTCTGTGTCTGTAGGTTGTGTACTTCACTGCTACATTCCCCTACCTGATGCTGGTTATCCTCTTCATTCGTGGAGTGACACTCCCAGGAGCTGCAGATGGCTTGATATATTACCTCAAACCAAACTTTAGCAAGCTTGCTGAACCAAATGTAAGAGACCTGCCTTCATAATGAAATGTTTTGATGAAAAATGTTTGGTTTTGAAAAGCAAAATCACACAGGGCCACTTTGCTGTTGTATGAAATAGAGTGGGTAGAAGACACACAGTGAGCATGTTCAGCTCAGTGTGCTGTTATCATTTGTCCCTGCTCCATTTCTTCACCCTTGCTCCACTCCCAAGCTCTGGTCTTTATAAGAAAAGCAAACCAACATCCTCTCAGTTAGGAAGGCTCCAGAAAGATTGTCCTATAGTCTGCACTAATGGGAACAATCAAGAAAGAAAACTTGCTCAATACAGGGAACACTGAGAGTTTCTAGGGGTCTGTTTCCTCGTCTCTTGTATTAATAATTGCACTGCTAAAGTTTGAGGAGAACAATTGGGCAGCTGAAAGAACACATCTGCCTTTTTGTTGTTTTTATCAACTTCTTCCAGTTGTAAGGAAATAATAACTTGCATTCCTACATCCATGGAGCCTTGTTCCATGTGTCGAACATGGTTTTAGTAGCTCCCGATCACTGAAAAATCGAAATAGTTTATATTTACAGACTTATGCTTGTTTTTGACTGCTTTTGTTTTATCCAGAGGATAGATGAAGCAACTTGCATGAAATATCTTTCAATGTCCCATTTGCCTGTTTGAATCAGAGGAGAGAATGCGGCTGTTCCTGTAAGAGCCCAATAAAAACAGGGACTTAGTCCACTCTGATCAATTGTGGGAATCTGGCAATTGTTGGAAAACCTAAGGGATTTCAAGAAAACAGGTGAAAGCGGTTATGTGTGACTGAGCACATTTATGCCGTGCCAGATGCTCTGAAACTAGATCTGGTTTGCGAGACTTGCTTTATCATCTAAGTGCCTGTCTTGGCTTGAAATGCCACAGGATATGGCGATTGAGTTCTGGCTTGCATTTTGTGTCTGTTTTTTTGTATGAATGCGTCTCTTTTTGACTGCGTGTCAGGATGTCCGTGTGAATCTCTATACAGAGCTTCTTAAAGGACTTCTAAATAAAGCATCTTGTAAGGGGAACACAGTTTCCTCTTTGTCCAGAGGAAGATGTAAAGAGCATTTTGTCACATATTTAGAGCAAAGCTACACTTATTGAGGGAAAATGTCAAACTGCCCAAAGGGGCCGAAGAAGGGGCCTGTTTATTGTGTTGGAGAGTTGCCAAGTCTGTAGTATGGTGGGCAAGACAGACACATGGGCCTTTAATGATAACCAGATGTTGTCAGGGCTGAGGACTACAAACAGATGATTTAAACTAGTTCGACCACAACACATATAGTGGAATGTGTACACTCCGTTCTGTAAGTAAGACATAAACAGGAAGTTACAAATGTTTCTATAAGTCATGCTTCCTGCTATCAAATAGCACATGATCTCCCCCAAAGGTCATTCTCTCCTCCTCCCCAGGTGTGGTGTGATGCAGGGACTCAGGTGTTCTTCTCCTACGCTGTGTGTCAGGGTGTGCTGACAGCTCTGGGAAGCTACAACAAATACAACAACAACTGTTACAGGTCTGTGTCAGTGCACTCAAACATCGTTGGGTTTTGCGGTCACAGTCTCTGGCAGAGCTGGCTCAGACTTCGTGTTTTCTGTTGCAGGGATTGCTTTGCGCTGTGCTTTCTGAACAGTGCTACCAGTATCTTTGCTGGCTTTGCCGTCTTCTCAGTGCTGGGCTTCCTGGCTCATGATCTTGACATTCCCATGAGTGAAGTTTCTGCTGTTGGTGAGCAAAGACACCACGTATACTTTCAGCCCTATGGAATAATTTTCCTGAAATGTTAGTATTTATTTTCGTTGCAGTGGACTTTGAATACTGACATGGTTACAGTAAGCTACAATGTCCACAAGATGGCACCAAATGCTTCTAAGTATCCATTACTGTCAGGGATTTGGCAATTCTGTATGTACAATATATGGGACATAGAACAACTGAAAAAAGTAGTTGATTATGCACAAACAGCTGGTGAAAACATGAGTAATGAAAAACATGGAAATTATGTTGTTTGGGATTTTCCCTGAAGGTTGCAGCATTTTCTTTGTTTTAAGAGTTAATTTTTTATGTTCCCAACAGGTCCTGGCCTTGCCTTCATAGCCTATCCAAGAGCTTTGTCGCTGCTTCCTGGCTCATCCTTCTGGGCTGTCCTCTTCTTTCTCATGCTCCTCTTCCTTGGTCTTGACAGTCAGGTATAACACGAAATGCACTGCACAGCTAAGTGTTTTGTCCTAAATTCCCATATAATCTGCATCTGTTTCCTCGCAGTTTGTCTGCGTGGAGAGCCTGGCCACAGCCATCACCGACCTGTTCCCCGGTCGTCTGAGGAGGCCGGGGGTCAGAGAGAAACTGGTGCTGGGGATTGCTGTCGTTTGTTTCCTGCTGGGGCTGCCATTTGTGACTGAAGTAAGCTGGCTGCTGAGTGTCATCACTGACCGAGAGTGTCTTATTATCTACAGTTTAATAAGTGAGCTGCTTGTGTCAAACAAACTATCTTTCGTACAGCTATGTTTCTGTCTCTGTTTTTGCTCTTTTTTCATGCCCCCTGCTTTGTTTCAGGGAGGGATTCAGCTCTTCTATCTGGTTGACACCTTTGGCCCCAGTGGATCTAACCTGCTCATAATTGCTGTTGCAGAGTGCATCGTTGTTGCCTGGGTATACGGTAAATTGCTATCTGTGCTACAAATGACTTTTTATAACAAACCACACTGGCCTCCCATTAGTCTTTTGTTATCTCACTCAGATACAAAGCTAAACATACTGAATTGTTATCCAGAAAATGATCACGACAAGAGTAATAAGTATAAGATAAAAGCATGGGTAATTACAATTAACTTGATAGGGGCTTGAAAAGGAGCGTTTGTTACATTCATCAATCATTTATTCCTTGTTTTTGCAAGCTTATTTCTTGGAGACCAGGTTCTGAATTTTTAACCTGATGAAATTTTTGCAGTTGTCAAGATGAATGGGAGGCAGAATATTTGCTGGTTTGGAGATTGCCCAGTATCTCAGACATTAGGAATCACTTGGATCCTTCTGTTTGTCAATTTTTCATGCTGCCACTTTTCAATTGGTTCCTAAAATATTCACACTCAAGGTAGAAGCTCATTAGACATATATTCTTAAGCTTAAGATTAAAGCTTTTTCACTAAGGATGTCTGGCAAGAGAAATAAGTACTTAACCTAATGGTCTGGCTACAAAACAAGTAACTTCTCCCAAGGAATGAGACTTTAAATCATTACTTTAAATGCTTTTGTCATTTGTTTTCTAAATATTCACTTACTTTTTCAAATTTTCAGTTATAGGTTCTGCTAGATTTTTCTCCCCTCGTCTCAGAAATACAGGAGCAGAGAGATGCATCTCAAATATTAAGCATATGAAATATTTCCCAGTTTTCTTCCAATGTCATTTTGAATAAATGAGCTCCTGAGCTCTCAACACTTCCCACACCACCATTATAGGAAGCATTTCTGGCCTAATGAAATCATGTGGGTGGAGAGTTGTTCTGTCATATTTTCTGCAACTCACAGTTCTCAGAGCATCTGTATTGCATCGATTGGCATCGTTTTCTGTAATGAGTTTAAAGCTTTGGAGCGCTGACGGATACACTGCATCTGCATCATATATGTAGCACATATATATTAACTCTGAGAAGTGCTGGTCCATTTTGCAGGCAATTGTTTGATGTGTCTTGGAAGTCTTTGCTGAGGTTTTCCCTCGCCATAATTGTAATGAGGCCACTCACTTTGCATAAAGATGTGCAACGTTTTCAATGTTGATCACTGCGTCATTAATTCAGCAACACCATCCTCTGCCATTACACATTTGCAGAAATCCCTCACTCAATATCAGTTTTCTTCTGTTCATAAACTCTTCTCCTTATGGCAGCTGAGGTTTTCAGTCATCTCATTGTCATTTTCATTAACTTTATCATTGCTGTATTATGAGTCATCGTTTTCTCCCCATTTTTGGTTGAATTTGAATGAATTAAATTGTATTATTTGTGTTGTCAGTTTTTTCCTGCTGATTCTTTGCTTGTGCAGGTCCTATTAGTTGATATTTGTGACCAAAGTTTCCCACTTTGAAAGGTTGGGCCAAAATTCTTAATTTTGATTCATTATAAACCTCCTACAGGTGCAGACCGTTTCTATGACAACATTAAGGATATGATCGGGTACGCTCCATTCCCCATTCTGAAGTACTGCTGGTTGTTCATCACCCCTTTTATTTGTGTGGTAAGTTTTAACACCTATCATCAGACCTGTTATCGGATATAAACTAATCCATCTTCTTTTGGTTTATACTTTTATTGTCACCAGCCCTCATAATTTATTTTAACACTTTTAATGCTCTTTGTGAAGACATATCAGTTAAAATCCCTCGCCTTTTAAACTGTTCAACGACTGTCCTGGCCTTTCATCTTTGCTAAGTATTTCAGTTTGGCACAGCTGTAATTAAGGTTGAGCACACATTTGGGGAGGAAGAAGAGAATGAAGATGTGGAGCAATCTATTTTGAATTGACCACTCGAAGAATTTCAGAATACAGCATGCAAATTATTTTTGAGCTGCTGTGAGTATCTGATTTACCATGTTTAGAATTACATTGTAATCATCTCAGAATAAATTACACAAGTGTTTTCATTTTGTTTGATTCCACAAGGGGAACGTTAGAAAATATAAGATATAAGAGTCGATCATATATTGAAAGTCAATTGAATATGAATTTTCTGTTCAATTCTGAGAATGACTAAACAAACACAAGGTTTCGAAAAAATACAAGTTTGATTTCTAGCAAGTTCTTCTCTGGTGACCAGAAACTACAACAATTACTATAACTGTAAAACCACACCATTAATTGTCTCTCTTTCTCAACCTTTAGTCAGTCTTGCTGTTTAAATTGGCACAAGCATCCCCTATCAATATATTTGGATATGTGCCTGGCTCCTGGGTCTCTGGACTTACTGCCATACTTGTTGGAACTCCACTGCTATGCATCCCAGCTTTCATTTTTATCTCACTGATTCGGGTAAGTAATCACAGCCCTTCTCTCACCATTGTATTTGTAATTAAATGTTATCAGTGTGAACACACAGTGTATTAATTTCTTTCCTTTTCCAACAAGAATCCCCAAAACATGACAACATCATCCAAAGACCTTCGACAGATTCGACCTCATAAGCCGGCACTTACAATTTGTGGACTCGTCATCATTAAAGTTAAGGGGCAAGTAGAGACGAATACTGCGGAAGCAAGGCAGATGCTATCGTTTGGGGAGCCTAACACGGTTTGATGGTTGCTGATCATATTTTACCTGTAAATCTGTGGGGGATAAACGAAACTTAATGAAGCTCTTATAACTGTTTACACTTTTCATTACCTTCAGGGATAGCTTTTGGCAGCAATGTAATCTTTTGTTTTTAAGAAAGCTTTTAGTACTAATGTGAAATGGTGAAAAACCCATACAGTGCACATTCACATATCTACAAGTATTAACTGACACATTTGATGTGGTCTCATGGCAAAATCGTTTTGCCTACATCCCCTGCAATTAAGGTCCACCAGCCTAAGAAATAACCAAAATGAGTTTTCCTTCTAAAGTTATAAAGACTCAAATATTCATTTGAATTGTATCTAAAAGCTTTAAGCCCTTGTGACCAACGATTATTCCTTATTTCCATAAAACACCAACAAAGTCTGAATTTCTCGCCATAGAAGGGATTCCTGATTTTAATTTCCTTGATCTTTTTGAAGGCCTAAAATAATTTGACCAACATTAATAAAATACTATTACATAAAAGAAACTATTTAAAGTCAACCTCAAACTAGATTTTCTTTTTTTTTTAATCCAGCCAGCAATTTCATTCGTCCAAATTACGGGTAAACTAGTCTTTTTGGAATGCAAAGCAAATTGTTTAAAGACATATTTTTGTGGATTTTTTTAGATTAGAGGAAATGTCAAGCTTATTCACTTGCATGCAAGCATACATGTATATTAAATGAAAAGCTGAGACCATTATGTAAATGTCCCCAATTAAGTTCTCAATAAATATTTTATAATATCTTTATTATGATATAACAGGAGACCTGTCAGCATTGCCACAAAGTAACCACAAAATTGTGTAACTTGAGTAAGAATGTGTGTTACGAACTAACTTTGACTTTTTTGCTATATCATTGCAAATATAAACTTTCAAGTATGTTGAAAGTATATATATATATCTTTATGCTATTATGTGTTTCTCAGTGGTTTTACCATGTGTAGACAAAAGTAATTACCTTTTTATATTTCAATAAAAGAATCAGTGTTAAATATCCTGGGGCAGCGTGTCTCTTTGTTGTATCTGTGTTGTATCGATGTCTGACCAGTCAGGATAAACACTGAGCTGATCAGCTTGTCAGTTCAGTGAATCTGCTATCGTCACGGATGGACTACCTCGTTGTACCCACATGTAACGTTCATTGTATCAGATGTTTAAGGATGTTAAAGGAAGATAAATGAACTCTTTATAAGGCTTCTAATAAAATAGAAAATCCTGTGATTTGGGAACATGAACTTGGTCCAACATGATCTGAAGTTCAGTCATCTATATGATTCAAACCGGCGTTCAATTAACAGATAATTCCATCCAGTTGTCTCCAATCTCTCTTCACATTTGATCACTCAGCTGCGCCCCTGCTAATAGATTAGGATTTTTAGTCCTAGAAGAGCCTCTGAATCCACAGCTAAATCAGACGAATTGGTGCAACCTTAATTAAAAAGATGGAGATCAACAACAGGAAGCTGATAAAACCTCATTGGCTTTTAAGGCGGGTAATGGGAGAACAGCACCAGCAACATGTGAGGTCATTCCTCCCTTTGATATATTGATAGGTCTGTGATCACATGTGAGGCCTGGGGTTGCCTGAGGCTAAGTGTAAAACTATAGGTTAAAGTGTGGCAGCACTTCCTGTTTTTATAATTAGCGTACAGACCCACAAGCCTTGACATAACCAGCCAATTGAAATGAGCTGGAATGGAAAGCCCCGAACTGAACCACCAACTCACATGATAAAAAAGCCCTGTAAATACAGAAGATAAACACATGTATAAATACAGGGACCTCAACAAAAGTAACAGTAACAGGACGACAGCAAATTCCTGTTTTATCTCAAGCTTAAGTTACAGTTAAAATTACTTTTAACTGTATTAAAGTGCATGTGTTTAAAATAACAAGAACAGTTATTAATTTGTGAACAATTTCTAGTATAGTTGCTGTTTTAATAATCTCTGAAGAGAGCAAAAATTAGGATGTGACATCGTAGGATGTAACTACAATGCCTCTGGCCCTATGAAACTTTCTCTAATAACAAAACTGTCGTAGTTAGTTTTTGTATTCATTAAAAAGATGAGTGTCTTTTGAAATGTGTCATTTTAAGACATTGCTACCTGCCCATGTCCTTATCAATATCGGATTATATTGTTAATTGTTCCCTGTTCGGCCTATAATGCAGGAGAAAAAGAAAAATCTCTGATCCATACTTCTACCAAAGAAATCTCTGGAAGTATGAATGCAGCAACACCTTTTATCAAAAAGTTCCATAAAGTCTCACTTCCTCAATGCTGGATTGTTTCTTCAGGGCACAAAAGGACAAGGACTTTACTATTACATTGTAAATGGCTAGAGACTCATACAGTGATAAAACATGACAGAGGGATAATGGAGGAAGAGCAGAATAAGATTCAGAAGGAGGCTTTTGCTCGATTTCCGAAGAGAGGCTTGTAAAACTGCACTGGATTCCTGTATCATGCAAATCATAAATGCAGCCATCAAAGGCCTCTGCCACTTCTTTTATCTGATGTTTTCTGTCTTCCATCTTCTTAGTTTTTCCAGCAGTGCAGCAGCCTTGCTCCGAGTACTACAATATTTTTTTCCATTTCTCAGTATCTTTTTGATCTATTTCTTCTCTTATCTACCCAGGCAATGGAGCAACGTTAAAAGAAAAAAGTACCTTTTTTTGGCTTATATTGCTTATACATCCTTCTATCTGTTATACAATATATAAATTGATACAATGCCCATATATGTATGCATGCACATGCAAACATTTTGAAACACATCATCATGATATGACTAAAATGTCATTTTTTTTAACCATTCTAAAATTATTACAAATTTTCCTATACATTTTAATCTTAAAAGAAAATAATGCCAAATTTGTTGCACGTTGACATAATGGTCAAAATCCGGTCTAGCATAATTTCTTTAATGACACTTGGTCCTGTATGTAGCATTTGTCACCCTCATAATCACTCCCTATTATTATTGGCAGTGAATGTTCTGGAAGCAAATGAGACTGCATTGATTGTGGGATGCTGTAAACAGGTTGATGAAAACCAGCTTTGACATCTCAAATGGATAATAAACCTCACCAGAGATGACACTGAATCTGCTTTCGAATAGAATAACTCACCACAAGTGTAATTAAGCCTTTAATACGGTTTTCATCTACACCTTTGAAACCCTCCAAACAATTCTCCATTAACCATAAAACTAGTGCTGTATTGTAAGGATGCTCATTAGTCTTTTTAATTGGCTGGTGATAGAATATAGTGGGTAGATATTAAAGTTGGAGGTTACCTGCCAGGAGAAGTGAGGCTCTCATATCTAATTCCATTAATGTTAATGAAGATGTTGTTTGGCTGTCACAAGTAAGATTAAAAAGGATGCATAACTATCAGTGTATGGCTTTTGTTTAGTTTTGCAGATGCACTCCTGTTTTTACATTGAAAGCATGCCTAAGAGCAGACATTTTGATTAGATCTGATCATCCTTTTTGCATGAAGTGCTTAACAGCCAAATGACATCATGGCTTTGCAATAGTCAGGATCGGTTCAGGGTACACTTTGTGTCTGTCTTTGCAGTGATAGCAGGAACAACCTCTCCTTTTAACTCTGAACAGGATTAATGTGGTTTATATTAAAAAAATTAACCCAACCTTGGTGTTAATCACCATATATCTATTACCGTTTTTGTTGAAAAAACAAACAAATCAGGGTATGTTGGCATAAAAGTATGTACCTATATCCCTAATGTACTTAGATATACCCAAACTACTTGAATTAATGGTAATTCTAAAACTCTGCAATGACTGTTTTTGACAAGTTTATATTGTTTATATTGTTAATTTGCAATGCAAGCGTTGACAATGGTTGACTATTTCCATCACCGTAAGGGATGTTATCCATCCAGTCATTGACCAAGCTTTTTTTTGTTTTGGTGTTGTCATGCTGTCAATTTAGAGCCACTCAAACTGCAGCCATAGTAACGTTGTCAACTGTGTCACCAAAGGGCCGACAAGCCATCCAAGTAATGAGGTGCAAAAAAAAAAAGGATACCATCTATAACAAGTGGTATCTGCAGGTTATTTAAATTGCAAAAGCTGTGTCATCTGTAATAGAGATGCAATAAGAGCAGATCAATTGAAAAAAAATGTTTTTTTTCTTAAACTTGGGATGTGAATGCATTGTTTTCATGTACTAATACAATCTGGTAAATAATACAAAACATATTGCCAAAAACTAAAGGGAAATATTTGAAAGTGACATATAACTGGTCCTCAGAACCTTGGTTGTGGGGGTTCTTAACTCATGGCAAACTATAGTAAAACCTCAACCACAGTGTTCTATGCTGTGCAACTTTTAATGGCAGCTACTTAGACAATGTTTTTGTACTATTATTATTTCTAACAACTGCTCAAAGAACCAAGAAACAATAAAAATTAATTAACTTTTTTTACTATTTTATCTATCCATTCTCTTCATTCGGTTATTTGTTGACACTGCTGATGATCATTAGGTCACCTTATGTGTTGATTTTGTCAGATCGTGATACAGGCATGACCTTATTTTTGCTCATACATTTCCAGCATCTCTGCCAGCAGTCATCACTAGTTTCATTTTCCCAAACTCCATGAGCTCTTTCACTGATCAGGCCGTTCTCTATAAAGCAACGCCATGGCAACAGTGTTGGCAAAAGCTGCCCACAGCAAGCGCAACAAACAATAATGCACTTTGCACAAACACACGCTGCCACTGCTGCAAGAGTTCCGCACCAGAGTTGGGCAATTGACATACTGTATCCCTCCTGGCTGCAGGGCCTCACTAGTCAGATCTGGGCTGTAATCAAAGCAGACAGGTCGAACTTTATTATCAAACACTCAATACCAGTTGCAGGATCAACCACCTCCAAAGGACAGCACACGAGAGAGAGTGAGTTTCTAATACCAATACAGGCCGCCAGATGTATGGTGATTCAACTGGGATCAGAAGATCAACTTTGAATTTGCTTTTAGGCTTTCCTTTGGATTTAAAATTGAACATTTAGGATTTTCTGTATTCCCTGGGTGAGGAACTAAAGCTGATGACCTGACAAAGGACGTGGAAGCCTGTCAGGTAGGTTCCCCTTCTGCTTATCAAAACCATCCGTCATTTAGCCATGACAAACTGAAGTTAACTTTATGTGAGGAATACCACAGATTGTGTTATTCATGTGTGTTTAATGTTAAGTTAGGCAAAAATAGGCACCAGCTTTTGAATACAATAACAAAAAATGTTTGAGTGTAATAAAAACACATTTTTAAAATGATTTTTGAAAGGATAAATTGCACATTTTCAAGAAAATGTCCACAAGATATCATGGAAACATACGAAAGAAGATTTCTTATCATTTAATGTTCAGTACCATTTCATTTTGAGTACTTGAACACAAATGAACATTACTTGATTTACAACAGATTAAATGAAACACGGATTAATATGATTTACTTTATATAGAAGGCAGTATATATTTCCACTACTCGTGTTTCTCACCAGAATCCAAGCCAAAAAGGCCAAAATTAAACTTTGTGTAGACTATATACATTTTGGCACCCTAGCTTTTCTATTGTCACTGTTGCTTTGTTGATGATTCGTTAGAAGGTACACTGACTCAAAAAACAGGGTTTAGCAGAGAATTTTTATTTCTGGGACAAAGCTAAGATTCAATTAGCTTGTAATTAAGCTTTTAATTAAACTTTATTACACAAAACAAACTCAGATTTTTTTTCTGTAATGAATCAAGCAGGTATATATCAAAGGCAGTGAATGTCTATATACAGTATTTGTTGGGGTAAATGCAGTGTTTCCTAGAGATCAAACTAAAGACATCGCTTTTATTACTGTAGTGTATGATGAGTACACCCACTAGAAAAAAAATACGACGGGGGCTTTACTCCTGGAATAAAATACTTTTGACATCAGCGTTGCATGGTTTGTTTATTTATGTATTGATTTATTTATTCATGTGTAATGCACTAAGAGACAGCCTTCAGATGGTCAGAAGAAAAATAAGTAGCTTCAAGTGTGTTAGTAGTGATAACAACATGGTGTGGTATGGTGCTCTCTAGAATGATCTTGATTGAGCCATCTGCTCACTCATCCAACCCATACTGCATCAGATATCTGGGCTATTTTTGTGGCTGCAGATGGCACACGCACAAGTAGTGGCGGTAAGAAGAAGCAAGCATACCAAACACAATGAGATCCAGATCAGTTTATCAGTTAGCTGCTACCTTTGATAACTGTGATCAATTATTTCAATTTGCTTTAGATATTATTGTTTTCATACATATTGGTTACAAAGATGTAGGAAAAAACAGGAAAGATATTTATTAGGTTTTCAGATGTGATGAATGAATTTGTTTTAACATTGTAGTGTAACCAATTAAGATAATTATCATTTTAATTATAACATTTTGAATTTTTTCCCTCATTTTCCTCAAAAGATATTTGTTTGGGAACAGGAAGAATGTATGGATTGAAAAAAGTATCATATTTTATAGGTTATATTTGTTGTCTTAGTAGTCCTGAAAAATATTGAACTTGACTGTCAGTGCATAAAAATAAATCATCATTCAATAATTCAATATTTGTTCATTCACCCAACCTGAATTATTTCAGCTGCATGTGCATCCAAGTGCAGAACCAATCCGGATATCCATTGTATTGAGCTCTGTTGGGTGCACTGGGACCTCCCAGACCATTACATCTAGAATCTTTGCCATCTGATAGGAGATCTATCCCCTAAATGCTGGTTTTGAAATGACCTAACTGTTTTAGTCTGTTTCAACTATTGTTTCCAACACTGCCTTAATAACCCTATTTCCATTGGACACCAATTAGTCAACAAACCAAAATGATAGTGTACTGTCACTGCCAATACTGAAAGTTGTAGAGGTCCAATATAATATTTAAGGTTTTCATTCACCCTCTAATGTGTCATACAGGTTTTTAATGGCTTTTGTTTCTTTGCCTAAGAAAATCACAATTAAACACACAAGCCTATGTAATCCATACTTTACTGTGCAGGATGTCCAGATTTTTTTGCATGACCACACATGTGTTGGTAGCAACACATAAAACGAGCTCTATTCTGGCTTGAATTGCAGACTTTCTACACAGACAGTCCATTAAGGATCTGGACAACAGGAGGCACAGAGGGGAGCAGCAACACACATACTTCAGGCTTTTTGACCTATCTGGACCAAAGTGGTCCCACGATGGGGAAAACTGGGCAGAGTACAGTGGACTTAAATTCTCCATCAGAGGTCAAACAAGCAGTTCCCTCTGAGGATCTGGACCCCATGGCCCCCCCTGTGGATCAGGAGAAGAAGGAAGAAGTCCCACCCGACAGGGGAAGCTGGAAGGGGAAGTTTGATTTCTTGCTATCATGTGTTGGATATGCCATTGGGTTAGGGAATGTCTGGAGGTTTCCTTATTTGTGTGGGAAAAATGGAGGAGGTGAGTGGAATAACATAATAATAATTTCCCTCTGGGATTATTAAAGTATTTCTGATTCTGATTTAAACTCAAATCACCACATTATTGCATGTTTGATCAAAAATACATCTTAATCATGTATCCTCATAGGAAAAAGGTACCTGAGAGATTTAACATTTTTAAACATTCACCTTCATATCCCGAAGTGGGAGATAAAATCCAAATTTTCCAAAAGCTGAATCAAGACCCTTCTCCAGCTTTAGTCATATTAAATACTAATAAAACTGATCTGCCAACCGTTGCAGTGGTTTAAAAACTAGAAAAATAATGAGCTTTTTTTTCCATAATACAGTGATAAATATCCCTCATTCTTCATTGAAAGTTAAATAAGAGTGCAGTCTCCCAGTTGGACATTAACACACAGCATTAGTGCGACAATACCACTGCATCATTCTTGACAGCAAATATAATAGGATTTTGTTCATCATAAATACCTGGACTCTACCACACTCATTTTGTTTATCTGTTTTTTGATAATATGCTAGGTGCCTTTTTGATTCCTTACTTTCTGACACTGGTGTTTGCTGGGATACCTCTCTTCTTCCTGGAGACATCTCTTGGACAGTTTACTTCTGTGGGAGGACTGGGGGTGTGGAAACTGATCCCCATGATGAAAGGTAACAAACTTTACACAAGAAAGTGACCAGAATTCTCCATAGAGCTTTGGAAGCTGGGTTTTGTATATCTTTCTACAATGGACAAAACACAAAAATTGTATTATATTTGAGACCTTTTAATAATTTTTTTTTTCAATTGAGAAACTGATCTCAGGAGCATTACTATGTATGTATTATGCGTATGTATTTTTATTCTAGTTGATTCTTTTTGATCCCGAAAAGTGTGTACTTTATTAGCACCTCTTCCTCTTTCAGGTGTTGGCCTGGCTTCAGTGGTTCTGTCATTCTGGCTCAACATCTACTACATCATCATCATCTCCTGGGCTCTCTACTACTTATTCAATTCCTTTGGTTCGGTATGTCTTAAGAATGGGTTACATCCTTGTGATGGTGGATTTGCCAACCGGCTTCTTTAACAGCACCTGTGAATGTATTGATTGAGGATGGCTTGTGTAAAGTTTTTGAACTGATTTAGTTTTTTTATGATGATTCCCTTATTTACCAAAACCCGTGCATCAAATGATATATCGCCGCCCAGCCAAAAGAAAAAATTAACAAAATATTTGAATTAATTTATCACAGACTTTGGTGTTCAGCAGGTTGGAGATGAGCCAGAAATTGAGTTTCTCTTTGAATTGTAATATAAGAAAAAGACTTTTATCTACTGTTTTGCAAAAGTGTGCAAAGATCCCTCAGGATGATTTTTCATCCTTTGCTGCAGTCTCAAATGGAATGTGGTGTTCTGTGTCCTGCATGTGCTGGTCTCAAGTCCAGGTAAATCCAAAAGCCTACCATGTCAAGGCTGACCTTACCGTGTGGCAATCCCTGATGGGAAAAGGCTATAACATCCTGTTAAAGCAGGATGTGGAAGCAGCATCGGGAAAAGAATGTCAGTTCTCGTGAGAAAAACAGATTCCTTTAAATCACATTAAGGATAATTCCTTCCTTTCTTCTTTTTATCACTATCATATTTTATAGCCAGTCCTCACGTTATGCTGCAGAACTTTTGTTGTTTTGTGCAGGATTCTTGGGGCTGGCTACTCTGTGACCTGGTACTTTTACATTTTTTTTTTATCTCTGGTGGTTTGTTTTCTGCCTGCTACCTCCCTTCTTTATCTGTGCACTACCCTGCAGGGCTTGGCCTGTCTGTTGATATGCTTCATGCTTTTTTTTCTTTCTATCAGTTTGGATCCCTTCCACAACACTGATCCTCAATTCCTTTTGACAAACCATCTGAATTGGTATTGGTATTTTTGCCTCTAAAAGTGTTACGATTATATCATAGGAGCTTGTTTCAGTGTCCTTAAAATGACGGAAAGTTTAAGTTACAGCTTATTAAATCAATGATAAAAGTCCATATAACCTCCTTCACTTTCTGCAAATATGTTGCTTTTACGTTTATCTAAAAGTTAGGGTCTGCAGAACTTGCTCATCACTTCTCACAGCCTACTGGTTTTCTTTTTGTTTTGACTCTCGCTGCTTTGGCATTTCTCAGTGGGTGTATTTGCCTCAGAGAAGCCTGATGGCAGAAACAGAAGGGAATTTGCAGGCATATGGTTTTCGTTGTGGGGAGCATGCAGGGCAGAAAAATGTTTTCTTTGCTGTTTAATGTTTTTTGCCTTAAGGTCAAAAACCTTGTCGGCTCATTAAATGTCATTTTCTCTGTTGGATGGTTTGACTACTTTTTTTCCTGTTTCTTTTGTTTTGGACATTTTTCCTGATGTTTGATGTCAAGTGAAATAAGATGTGACTGAAGAGTAAAGAAAAGAGTCGAACGGACATGTGTGAGCCACACCCATATGGCCAAAACAGGTTGTTCACGTATTGTATCTTGTTTATGCTATTTTCTGAATGCAGGAGCTCCCTTGGCAAAGCTGTGATAACCCCTGGAACACAGAGAAATGTTTTTCCAATTACAGCTTGACCGACACCACCAACCTGACCAGTGCTGTCACAGAGTTCTGGGAGTAAGTCAGTTAGATAAGGACCTGTTCCCGACACCTGTGTGGCTATAATGCTCCGTGGGCCTTTGGTCATCTAAATTCAGTGCGTTTGTGTTCTTGTAGGCGTAACATGCATCAGCTGTCTGGTGGTCTGGAGGAGCCGGGGCAGCTACGATGGCCCTTAGTGGGCACCCTGGCGCTGGCGTGGGTTCTGGTATACTTTTCCATCTGGAAAGGAGTTGAGTGGACAGGAAAGGTAAGTCTCTATCTTTTTAAGTCTATCTGTATTTTCTGCTTTAAAAATATGTTTTCTAATTGTTCAGCCCCTTTCATGTGGCTTCTGGATGAAAAATTGGTTATGGGCAGAAGTGTTTGGTTCAAATCGACTTCCTAACTGGTTGGAGTGTCTATTCTAGATTGTACTGATATAAAGAACTGATCAGTTAAGACTGAGAAAATGGTTAAAATTGTATCATAAATTATTAGAATGGCATAAATGGCATTATTATTATTAGTATCTGTGAGTTGGACATGAACACAGGCTCGGCCAGTAGGGGTTAAAGCTCAGGTCAACGCTTGTTATGATTACTTTGACTGATTTGTCACTGAATAGAGTGTGAAATTCTTAATGAAGACTTTCACTGATTATCTTCTTATGATAGATTATGTCATCTTCTAAATGTATGAAACCTCAACTGGATGTTCATCTTATGCTGACATTATATACCAGAATGCATGTTTTTATTCAGAGCATCTGAAATTATTCAAATGTGAGAGGAAAGGAGTTTGAAAATGAAAAGACTATAATCACTCTGCGAGAGGGAATTTTGAATTACAGCAAGTTGAAGCTCAGCATCATATCAGCAGAAATACATTTACTGCCAGGGATAACTGGATTTTAATGTGAGGCGTCTTGGAGTGGTGTGAAAAATGGATCGCCCGGGGGCCCTGGCCTTGATGGACATTACCAATTAGGACAAATCATTATGCTGCAGAACTGCATGTCATTTTCTACAGCTCCTCAGGCAAAGAAAAAAAAAGGAAAAGGTTTTCTGCCTCTTTCTACACATTTAACAGCCATCTCTTTTTTACTTCAGTAATATATGGTTCAGTTTCAAAATCATCATAAGGTAGCTGATTTTGTAATATATGTGGAAAAATTACCTTCTTTCTCAGGTGGTTTATTTCTCCGCCACCTATCCCTACTTCATGCTCTTCATCCTGTTCTTCCGAGGGGTCACACTTCCTGGAGCCATTGATGGGATCCGTTTTTACATTACCCCAGACTTTAACAAGCTTGTCCGATCAGAGGTACACCGTCTTCTTACGTCTCTGCATCCAATCATACAGTCATATTCACAGCCACTGCTGCACATGACTGCATTTGTTCTTTCTCAGGTGTGGCTGGATGCAGCAACTCAGATCTTTTTTTCGTATGGATTGGGTCTGGGCTCACTCATTGCACTAGGAAGCTACAACAGCTATAACAACGATGTCTACAAGTAGGGACGGGATAAATTTGTTATATATGATTCTTTGATTCTTTGATCACATCATATTGACATCATCACCATCCCCTTTGATATTTCCTCTATAGGGACTCTATCATAGTGTGCTGCATTAACTCCTGCACCAGCATGTTTGCTGGATTTGTCATCTTCTCCATTGTCGGCTTCATGTCTTACATCACAAAGAAACCGGTGCAAGAGTTAGCAGCATCAGGTATATTTTACATTCATGTCTGAAATAAATATTAATCAATTTTGGATAAAAGTATTTGAATAAAAGTACATCAATGTCAGCCTCAGATACGTACATACGTTTAAAAGGCTCATGCAGAGTGACATTTGATAAAGCATTTGTGATGTAAAATATGTGTCTCAGGTCCTGGTTTGGCGTTTTTAGCCTATCCTCAAGCAGTTACCCAGCTCCCCATGTCCTCCCTGTGGGCCATCCTCTTTTTCTCCATGCTCATGATGCTTGGTCTTGACAGTCAGGTACAAAAAATTGCACTCACAATGTTTATGATTAAAAACGGTATGTGGGCTGGGTACAAAAATGAATACATCTAAGTCTGCCCTCAGGTATCTTATAGTATAACTGCATGTGGAAATCCTTGAGCAGTTCCTTTGGGGATCGTCTTAAAAGAATATATCAATATCTTTGAAAAGGGGTTGTATGATGTATCATAATATAATCAGTTACCTACATTTTGTCAAGGTTAGTACCCTCAATATGTGTTATATGTTGTATATTGGCGCACTGCTTATTATTATTATGTTTTTTTTCAATCTGTGAAGTCTTACTTTTAACCACAGTATATCAAAAAAGGATGTCTCTTCATGATGTTATGTCTCAGTTTTGCACAGTGGAAGGCTTCATCACAGCTCTCATGGATGAATATCCCTTGGTGTTGAGGAAAAGGAAGAAGGTCTTTATCCTCATCGTTTGCTTAATCTCCTTCATCATTGGCTTCTCCAACATCACTCAGGTGTGTCTTAGTCATCTTTAAATATTAAATTACGGCATCCTGTTCATAAAGTGAAAATAAAACAAACTATTAAAACTACAACTAAAATTTGTTCCTGCATTATACATTATGATAAAACAATTTTGCAACAAACTGCAGCGTACAACAATCCACGCTAACTGATTGAACAAAGAGAGGCATTAACATTTAGAATTCATTTGTGTGTTTAAATCTCTCAGGGTGGCCTGTACGTGTTCAAGATGTTTGACTACTACTCTGCCAGTGGGATGTGTCTGCTCTTCCTCGTCTTCTTTGAAACAGTTTCCATTTCCTGGCTTTATGGTGAGAGGCCTTTTCTTGTAATAAGAAATACTGCCAGCGGTTATATGATTACACAACATATTTCAGAGGGACATTAAGCATGACCCCATCTGAAATAATCAGGATTCATTTAAAACATTTATCCATTGTCCTTTATGTGATAACACTGTGTGAATTTGTCTGTCCCTCTCTGACCAATAGGAGCTGAGAGATTTTACAAGGATATTGAGGACATGATTGGCTATCGGCCATGTGTTTGGTGGAAGCTCTGTTGGAAATGCTTCACTCCTCTGATCTGCCTGGTAGGAGGAAAATGATTAGGTTTAACCTCCACAGCCCTTCCCCTTTGCAGAGGAAATGCACTAACAAATGCACTTATTGGTAAAGCTTCATCCCCCTTCAAGGATATTGATGCACCCTTCAAATTGCAGCAGCTGCCGATAGTCTCCACAATTTATACGTCGTTGCGGAAATAGTTGCTATGCCACATGGGGTGATTTGCACTTCATCTAATAACCATCAGGGCCTTGGGGAAATCATGGCAGCGTCTCCATCCTTACTTTTGTAGTGACATAGGCAGTCTACTGCAAAAGGTTAAATGAAGTACATCCATTCAAAAAGTCAAAGTGAGCTTCGCTTTGACAATTTGCATATTGTAATGCAATCAATCGATTTCTTGGACTGATTTTGGTGCCTTTATCTAAGCTTCATCTGCACAGTTAGGGATATTTGTCAAATTTAAACTAAAATTATTTACAATTAATTGCATTTACAAAACCGGTCTTCACATTTAGTTATAAAAAGCAATAACACAATAACTTATTTTGAATAAAAGAATCCCAGTTTGATCCTTGGCCATTTGTTACCCATGTACCGAAGCATAATTAGTGTCAACAATTCACATGGTGCCAGCGTGGAAGAAGACAACCCCATATGGGCTCATTATTCAGACCATTTATAATCCACATGGGCCAGAAACACAAATGTTGCCTTAGTGTAAAAATGCTTTCAGATTCTCTCAGACATCATGAAAAGTTCATGTAGAATCACTCTTAGCAGTTTCACTACTCTTATGGGTATTTGGTCAGGACATCTAAGGCTGAATTCATCAGCGTGCAACCTAAAGATGGTGATTTTCCCCCATTACAATTCAGAAAGGTGCGAGTGTACATACCTGTGCAGAAAAAAGTGAAACTAGATAATCATCTTGTTTTTGCTTTTTTGTAGGGAGTGTTCACCTTCAGTGCCATCGAGATGACCCCTCTCACTCTGGGGAAGTACGTGTACCCGCTGTGGGGTCAAGTGATTGGATGGTTCATGGCTTTGTCCTCAATGATACTCGTCCCAGGTTATGTTATCTACATGTTCTGTACCAGCAAGGGCAGCATCAAACAGGTAACATCTCAAATTTAATATTTCAAATTTATTTCAAATTCAGAGATGGATAGAAAATATCTGTTTTGCCTACTGCCAACATCATTATCAAGATATGAAATACGTCAAAGTTGATAAGGGCTTGTTAGGGCGAAAAATCTACTTATGGTTGTGCTTTTCTAACCACTCTAACCACTTTCCACCTGCTGTGCTTTTATCTTAGATAGCAAATTACCGAGTACAATTTGAAGACAGTGAATGTTAACATTTGTTGTACCCCTGATTTCTCTTTGTGCATATTGATAACCTCTTTTAAAATGACCCCCTGAAAAAACACATGCTCAGTGCTTCATCCCAGTCTGGCATAACTCTTTTACATGTCCAGCGTTGGCGGAGGATGACGACTTCTCAGGAAGATAGGAGGCCGGCAGGGCATGAAGAATTCACACACACAGGCGGCGTAGGCGAAGCCCCCGTCTAGCTAGGATTGCTCAGGTTGAAATGATGTGATTGTCAAGTAGGGAGCGCATGCTGAAATTTGACAGTTGGGCGGAAGGAGTGTTGTCTCTGGAGAAAAGATCTTCACTTGTTTGACTCTGTCAAACTGTGCCAGAAACTGTTTGATAAATGTACTGGATTTAACATTTCCTTTAGTAGTAAAAGCTCTGAGAACAAGTTTAACTTAAAAGATAAAAATATACAGTTGTATATAACCAGATACAGTATATGCTGGTGACTGTAAATCTTCACCTTACTTGTAAATCATAACCACCTTACCCTCTTTGTTTTTAATGTTAACCACAAATGAACTCAGTGTTGTTGTACAGATTAATTAATCTGGTAAAACTTGATTTGAGCCATAAATCTGTAATGCATCAAAGATCATTTCTTTGTATTACCTCTAAACACTGTGATATACAGTATGTTTTTGGCACAAAATAAACATTGCTTCTTCCAGTAAATGTGTGCGTGCTCATCCACACAGTGTTTCTGATCCAACAAAGATTTGAAATTCACCTAGAATATTCTTGGTAACATGTTTCATTAAAGTTTTAGGAAACTGTAAATTATGTATTCTGGAATTTGATTTTCAAGAGAGAATGATGCAAAAGTGAAAAACATGCGTCTCCATAGTTTTGCATCAGCTCAGGAGTAATATTTTAATAGTGTCCCAAGGTTGTAGTTTTTTACATGTGGGATTTAGCAATAAAACCACTATTAGCAGCTTTGTAAATATTACAGTAAAATCCATAGAATTGACTCATACATCTGTGCTTTTATGTCTCTGCATGCATTTGTTGGCTGTGTCCATTCCATTTATACACCTTACACCTTGCAACAAAAAGACCATTCATTTGTTGGCCCAGCATAAGAAATGTCGGGAAATCCTGACAAAATGGTCACTGTGGAGTTTAAAGACCCACATTTTTCAATGCATTTTAAGTGTGATTTACAAATCCTTTAATATCTACAATTTCTTCTAGTGCTAAATGTTGTACAGCCAACATTTCTTCTGCCGTCATGCTTGGAGATGCATAGTTTTCTGTGAAAAAAATGCATTGAAGATTTGTTCTGATTGTACCTTATTTTTTCATGTCTACGAAATCATCAAATAAACAGCATATTTTAACTCAAGTATTAAACAATTAGGTATCTTAATGACTGTGAAATCAATAAGAATAAGGGTATTTTGTTGGATACAGAATCCTGTTTGGATCATTGGACCTGCAGCACACATTGGATATTTCTGTGGCCATTTTTCTCTCTGTGCATGTGCATGTGCATGACCAATGCAAACAAAATTTTCAGAGAACGTTTGTTAGAGCCTGACAAACAAATTTAACTGTTATATCCAATAATTGAAACAAACAACTGTAGTGAATTGAATTAAATCATCTTTAATTGCATGTTGATATACTGCAAAGACAGGTAGAGGGATTCAAAGCTAACTGAGGGAGAAGATGGCTACACTCAGTTTCCACCTGGTTATCCACAAACATACTTTTTGTATTTCTTTCCACAAGTATGAGCAAACACAGTGTTGATGAGCCCAACAAGATTCTCGTGTCATTCATGAAGCAGTGCACTGGTATGGCAGAGCCCTTTTTGTAAGTTTCTTCATGAAAGCTTCCTAATCTTTTGCTACACCTCCCAAATGCTACATTGATTCTTTCCTAGATTCACAGAGTACCTGTATGTTCATAGTTATTGCACACGCAGTACATCCGTCATCCAAAATCCCTAAACTCAAGGGGTAAACTGTGCATCTATAAACGAATGGCTGTGAAACACAGAGACAGAGAAATGCTTATGAAAGAGGCGACTGCTTTGTCACGAGGCACTGAAAAATACCGGCCCAAATATCTATTATGCGTTTGAAGGGGTGTTTGCAATCATTGGAAATTTTTTAATACATGTGTTTCAGTTCCACCACAAACCTTCTTTTGTATCATAACAAAGATGAATCTTCATCTCCTCAGACAAGTAATTCATGCACAACAAATTCAAGACTTTTGAGGTTCAGGGTTCAACAGGCCGTCCAAGGAATGTCATGCATTAAATTAACATCAGTCACATTATATTCAAACTTATTTAAACAAACAAATGAGCAACCATACAATCATCATCAGTTAATGTAAAATCCACAATAGCAGATATTATTGTAATCAGCTAAAATTCATTACATAACCCACGGAAGTTTGTTTCCAGCCAGTGAAAGTATTAAACTGCATTAAACTAATCATCAGTGCAGTTCATTCATTTTGAAAGCACTAATTCTTCTCATCCTATTATTAACAAAAAACAATAAAATCAATCTCTGGGATGAACACCACAGAAAGGACGGATTTGTCTGGTGGAAAGTAAGGACACACACTCATCAACTGCCAGAAAAAACAACCAACTTTTTTTCAGCAACCTCCGGAACCTTTGTCATTTCACAAGTGGAGACGAACGTAGGAGTAAAGTGTGAAAAGGACAGTGAGAAGAGATAAGAAATCAGACAGGTGGAGGTCAGACAGAAGCAGAGTTAAATGAACCGGTGCTCTGCAGTACCTGTTTGAGCATATCTTTAAAAGATTGACGAGTTCAAGCTGGGGCAGTCGCTGACCTATTTCTGAGAGGAGGATGCGTGACGGCCGGATAGCAATCTGAAAGGGCTAGATGTCCTCTCTGACTCTGCTCGCATGCGATATTTACAGTCAAGGTGGAGGTGACACATAAAGAGTTTAGATAATGCGTTCTTTTTGTCTTTCTCATTTGAAGCATGATGGCCAAAAGCATGGAAAATTCCCGTTAATGCGAGTCTTTGCAACAAGCGGCATGTGTTTTTAGCTTTTTCAAAATGTCAGTCTGAAAGGTCAGGAGGGAAAACAGTCACAAGGATCCAAGACAAAACCTGGGAGTCACACACGCAGTACAGAGAATGTCTGGACGCTTTGATGGACTTGTATTAATCCACTTTAGGAACACACACTATGGTGGCACAATGACGAATTAAAATAGACGCAGGTCTTTACATCTAACACTTGGAGCACAATGGGGATTCATATGGTATTTCCTAAAAAAAATAAGCAAAGTGACAAACTGTAGATGACAGCACAGTGTGCTGTACATAATTTACACGTGACTGTTCAAGAGCAAGAGCAGTTTTTGATGTTCAAACGACGCTTAAAATGTGAAACACTTCCCCCCAGTCAGCTGGTAAAACCATTGCTTTCATGTAGCCGTACATGAAGAAATTAAGACAAATAACAATCCTGTACTAACTTTTTGGTTTGGCAGCAAACCATTTACATGGTTGCCATGGCTCCTGTCATCCTTCTCCGTAGAGTGATCGATGTTAAGTGACAACCAAATGAGGGTGTTCTCTGATGATACAGCACTACAGAGGAGCAGATGAAAAACACAGCACATCACAGCATGTTATGTAGCTTTTCTTTTGTTTAAATTCAGGGAGCAGAGAGGAAGAGAGAGGGCCCTCCGTCACCTAAATAAATCAGCAATAGCACAAGCGGGTAGATAGCTTTGTTTTGCTATTCGTTTTTCAGTACCTGGAGGGTGAGTTCTGAAAATACTATTTTCTCAAAGCAAAGAACGATTTTTTTTTCCTTTCTTCCCACCATAATGTTCAGTCAAGTGCAAAGAAGCCATTGTTTAGTGGAGGCATGTGAATTTGGCACGCGTTTTCAGTTAAGTGTCAGCTATGCACGCATGTGCACATACAGCACAGTAGGCATGAGGTCTAGAATGTTAAAAGCAAGAGAAGCACAGGGTCCTTTGAGCGTGTCCATCCTTTACTGGAAAAATTCAAAAAGTTTGAGGGATTCGTCTGTGGTCGGTGGTGAATATTGGAACAGGGGATCCACCCACAAACTGAATATCTATTTTTTTTTCTCTAGCAAGAGTTAAAACTGACAAAAAGATATAGAAATTTGTTAAAACTACATAATATTTCAAAATACATGAGAAGTCAAGTAAAACTTTATATAAGCATTTTATTTCTCTTTATCTCTTTTAAAACCTTTATCTTTTATTGATATTTTTCTTAAATATATGCATATAAGTGGAATTCATTTTCTTAACATTAGAGCTCTTTCATTTGTATGTATACATATATATATATATAGATGATCGATGATATACTTTTTTTACACCATGCTCCGAGAGCCACTCGGGGTTCGGTGTAGACACAGGCGGGGGTCTGGTGGGATATACTGGTGTGGGTGGTTGTAAGGTGGAGGTGGAGGGGGCAGCGGGGGTTGGTGGCCGTCGCTGCCGTGGGAGCCATCGGCCGAGCGGACGGGAGTGGACATGGCAGACTGGCTGTACTGGTGGCTGTGGTGGTGATGCTGGTAATGGTGGTGGGTGGGCGTCTGGCTGAGAAAGGCTTCCACACGTCCGTGGCTGCTGTTGTCCAGCATGATGACTTTGACTATCTGCTGGCACTGGATGAGGGTCTCGGGCCGCAGGTCCGTCATGCTGACGGCGGCCTGGTGCTGATGTTGGAGGGGGAGGTGGTGGGCCGGGGTGCTGGCCGCTGAGTGCAGCTGCGGGTGCGGAGGGGCCACTGCCGGCCCCTGGGGTAACCCCTGGAGCCCCTGCTGGAAAAGCAGCTGTCCCCTGTTGTTAAGAGGGGCCGCGCTCTCGGGGCTCCGAGCCGTGCTGCTGCTGCTGCTGCTGCTGCTGAGCTGGTACGTCTGAAGCCTGTTGTGAATTGACACCTAGTTTAGAAAACAGCCAAGAGAACAGCATCAAATGTTATAAAACTGGATCCTCCTCTACAATTCGTCAAGCCCTCTTTTTTTTTTTTTTGTGGGGGTGGTGAACGGTCAGCAAACACTCACACATACACACACACACACACACACACACACGGGGCATGCGTAGGGACCTAGGTGCTTAGGGTTGGTGGAGGTGTAGATTCACTGTGACTACAGCACACGCCCCCACCCCCCCGTCCACCCCCACAGGTGCTGGGAACAGTGTGGATCGGATGCTGGGAACACCAGAGTGTGACTGGGGTTGGAGGAGAACAGTGTTGGGAAGTGGGGGTAAGAAAGACGCTACAGAAGGGGCCCGGTGGTTCCAAAGGCGACACTGAGGGCCCCTGTGTCTCCCTTCCAAACCACTGTGTGGCACTATGGTGACAGCAGACACGAGGCGACCTGGGGCTGGAGGTGCCCAGAACATAGACGGAGGTCAAACCAAGAAGAAGGGGAGAGGTGAAAGAAGACGAGGAGAGGAAGTGAGCGGACTAACAATCACAGGCATCCACAGTGAACACTTAAAATGTCACATTTCCTCCCTATGGTCCAGCTAATTTCCGTCCCTCAGCATTTCCGTGGATGTATCTGCATCTTTGTTTGATTCTTTAATTTTGCCTGTTTTAGAAATGCCATATCTCCAAGATACAAGACTAACAAGTACAAAAATGTATTGTGGTGTGGTGCACTCTCATAATATCTTAGCTTTAATCAACTTTTGATTAACTACATATCATGCATGTCAGCTAGAACATAACTATTAGAGGTAATAGGTAGGGAAAAGTTGGAGAGATGGTATAAATTATATGTCATAAAAAATTAATCAAAAATACAACTAAATTAGAAGTAGACGCTAGCATCAGAATTTCTACCTTACTGATCAAATCTTTTTAAATTAAAAGCTTGCCACGGGATGCAGTGCTCATGCCACTGGAGCATTTTCTGAGTGTACCCTCCTGGTTTGCAAGATAAACTTGTTTTGACCGCTGGTGGCTCCCCACCAACCCGTGACATTTACCGTAGGCTGCCTGGCAGAAGGGAAAATGCTGGTGAAGGTAGCTCAGACAACCATGAAAACTGACCGCAGGTGCAAACATTGTAAAAAAAAAAAAAAAAGGTGGATAGAAGAACCTACAATGACCTCAATATCAGAAAATGTACTGAAATAAATCTTACAAAGATGGCAATCAGTCCATTATTTGCTAGTTTTGAAAAAAATTAATTAAAAAATTGTATCAATCTGATTTTGTTCTGTCAGCAGTTGCTTTTGTATGTAACTAGGATATGTAATACTTCTGTTTTAGGGAATCATTAGCTGATCATAGCTTCCATTTACCAGCACCCAAAAAACTCCTTAACAGCTCTTTTACATATTACATAATGATATATGAATGTGAGAAATTAAATACCACACAAGGATTTATGGCTATGAAATTAAAGCCTTCATTGGCAAAAATAATTACCCCTGCTTTAAACAGTGGTGAAGAAGGATTTGCAGCCTGAAACATCATCTAAGATCAGCCATTTGATGTCAGGCTGACCTTGTGTGTTTGGCTTTTTTCACACCCACTCAACACTTTACAGACCAATGGAGGACCAAGAGGTCATTTGTAGCCTCAAGTAACTGTGAAGCCCCAATGGGGTTGCAGTTTAGACGGCTCTATTGCTTGGGAAAAATGTTTTCTAGATGAGCTCCCACCAGAGCTCTGGTAAAGGGTGAGAAGGCAACTACTATGGGCTAAATGTTGTGTTTTTGTCGCCTATTGCCTCCACATGGATAGGCACAAATACGTTACAGGAATACCACGAATGATGTTAATGCCTTTTTTTCTTCAAAGCCACCAAAGGAGCCACAGCTTCTTCCACAGCCTGTGGAGCTAATTACAATTTGCCTAAAAGTTAGTTTGATTGGGTTACCTCACATGCCCGCAGCACTTTAACCAGAAGCACTCGCTCTCTCATGCACTCCTCAACCACACTCCCTTGACGCCTCAAGTCCAAACGGCATGATTTAGCCTGGGGTTTCATCCTAGCTCACCCTGCCTCTATGCTGACTGATTTACTTACCTGTGATTTGGGACATCGTCCTGTCTGTAAGTGCTTACCTCAACTGCATTGTGTCCGCTTCTGTCCTCAACCTCGTGGGTTCCTGGAGGTTGGAAAAACAGATAGAGAGAGCAAGACAAAAGTGGCAGCAAAATGTCTGTTAAACAGAATTCTAAAAGTGATTCTAAACAGTCTTCAATCAAATTAAGGAAAATTACCTGTTGGTAAGGTCATGTAACGTTATGATTTTAATCCATTGTAAGAATCAGAAACTAATATAGAATTTGTAAGTTTATTTTCTATATTACTATCTTCTGACTTTCCAATTACTGCTGCACATGCAGGCCATGCCAGATAGTGAAAGCAATAATGTACTTACCAGTCACAGATATGCAATATTTGATGATTTTTATCCCGACATAAATGAGCAAGTAAGATCTTCTAGTTTTACTTATTCAAAAACATTACTTTGAAGTCCATGATATGCAAAGACCACATTTATGCAGTCTGAAGAAGCAGGAAGCATTGTTTAGCCAAGCAATTCTTACCACAAACAAATGCAACATGACAAAAGACAGAAACCTGGCCCAGTAGGCCTAGCTTGTGTATTCTCTGTCAAACCCATCAGTTAGTTCTTCCCTTGTAAAATAAAAAAACAAGGCATCATGTTTTGTCTATATTTTAGAATCCACTAATGTCAAATGTATACAGTTTCTTTTTAGTAGAAGCATTGTTACATTCTTTCTCCAGGGATAAAAACTGTACCTGAAAAAAAGAGAAAATAATATTCTATATTTAAGAATCTTTCACAAAAAAAGAGTAAAAAAGAATTAGACAATGTTCAAATATGCTGTAATTTTTACCATTATCATATGGATATATTTATGTGGCTTTTTAAAGGAAAACAGTGAATACACACCTGATGGGGATCCCTGTTTGCTGCGCAGCTCTAGTTGTGTGCCGTTGCTCTTTACCGAATGTGTCTTGGCACCTTGCTGCTTCTCCAACTCCCCTGCAGAGAGGGATAAAAAAGGATCGTATGTACAATATGCTGACATGCATTCAACAGTTAGACTATGCGGTGTAAGAGAGGCAACGTTAACCAGCATGTAACTGTATTTTGAAGGTGTGTGTATACAAATAGAAACACATACACACTCTCAATGCTTTTCCATCCCACTGAGGTTTCAAAATTCAAAACAGAACTCTTTATCGCTCTAATTACACTCCACGCTTGATAATGATTGCATGTAATTTCAAACTATGATGACTAAACTGCTTCTGCATACAAAACCTGGTCCTGAGATTGTGTATTCTGTTCAATTTCTCTTTTGATGGATTTTAGCCTGGATAATATGAAGATGTTTTAAGATTCCCCTGGTATAGTACTTTATGTTCTATATTTTTTGGAAAAAACTTGAATAACTGTTGAACAGAGACTAAATCTGACAGAAAATCAATAGCCTTTGAACACTTTTAAGAACCTGTATCTGTAAACCAAGTCAAAAGGATTATTTATTCTTTTTTAAACCTGTTTAAATAAATCTTGTGAGAATATCATGAAATGACAAAAGTAACCTGAAATTATTGCAGTAAAGTCGAATGGTAAATTTCAAATGGTTTAATTCATGTTTCATGTAGACTTGACATTATAATGTTTGTGACTTGAAGGACACAGAAAGATTGAACTGTTAGATCGGAAAAGCAATGCACTCAGTATTATCAGCTTCTTTTAAAGAATTTTCTGTTAAAAGCCTCTATTGATAGACAAACTCGTTCCCATTACAAACAGAGGGAGGCTCAAACATAACCGAGGGTGCCGCTGGCATATTTACTACAGTCAACAACATGGTGCCGTCAGAGGGAAAATGGTTGGTGTCTCTCTGTGCAGGTGCCAGCTCCATTTTTGCTCTTGAGAAATGTTGCACATCGTGTCTAGACGAAGGAAAATGTTTTTGCAAATATGATAAAAACCTCAAGCTTCCTCTGACATAAAAACATGTAGGTTTATCTTTGTGCATCCATGTGTGTGTTAAGTTCGACAAGAGAGAGGCTCATTCTAGCTCTTCAGAGACAAACACTCCTGCCTGTTTCCATATTTTGTTGCCTGATTTCTCCCAAAGCTGCAGGCAAACACTCTCTGTGAAGTGTAAGGCAATTACGTCAACCCCCAGCAGGAATGCTCATCTTGCAGCCCACTGGAAGGAGACAGGCTGTGGATATGCCGCTTTTCTATTTATCCCAAGGTAGATGCCAGTTGTATTTAGTGACTTTTGAAAGGATTTCAGCACACATGCCAGAACGCCTAGGTACCTGAAAACACCGGCCCGATTTCATCTTCAGTTTACTGTTTACTACCCTCCTGCTGTCACTTCAAGCTATGGAAAATGTTTGAGCATTAAGTAAATGATAGCTCCTGACTCATGAGTCTTTTTTGAAGATCTTTTGGTTCCCTAACAGGAGTATTTGAAGATTATTGATTTAGCTAAAAATGGGGTAAAAATATACCCGTTTACTAGAGTAGAAAAACATAGACATTATTAAAAGAAGAACGACTGATACATTCATACACTATTTTACGAAAGTTTTGTTTAAAGCAACTACAATATGTAATATATGTTATATGTAAAACCCAGTCTTATGAGTGCTGCTTGGCAGATGGCTCTCATGGCTTAAATAGTAGCACATAGTAAGAGATGGTCTCTAAAGACATGGTAAATTATGTGATGTCCCTAAATGGGCACCGAAAAGATGTCTTTGAAAAAAAAAGAAAGGATAACACTCACACTCAATACGTATCTGCTCCATCTCTGACACCTCTGCGATTGATTCCTTCAGGTCCTCTACGAACTTAAGCAGTTCTTCAGCACTCTGGGCACAGAAATGGAGTACCTGTTTCTTGTCGGAACCATACGGGGACAGGATGGTGATCCCATGGGGGTAGTCTGTGGAGTACAGAGGATGTTATGCTTTCACAAAAAAAAGGGGAAAAATCTTTATTTTTTCAGAATAAAGGAATATACTTCAAAATTAGGACATGAGTCGGAAATCTAATCAAACAACTTTGACAGCTAAGTTTACCAAACATCAATAGCCCATTATTGGTGTTCAGGGAGCAAGGAAGTATTCACAAGCTCCTTCAACCTTTGCTATGAGAACATTTTCAGTTGTAAATACTTTAGGGTCTAATGTGACTGAGGCTGTAACCAATGCAAATGGATGCCTTCAGTGTAACTCCCATACAGTGGTTGTGACTACAGTGAAGCATTCCATGCTCTGGTAAAATGATCATATGAGGTCTTATGAAAGGAAGTCAAGGTAACTCACACTCATTTTCAAAAAGTTGAAATTGCATGCCAAGTAAGCCCATAGCTTTGCAGAACGTGTAGGCTGCAGAGCTCTTCTTCTTTGGACAAAGCTTCAAGATCTAAAGGATAAGGCAGGAAATATGAAACATGTTTGATATTTTTAAACTGTATATCCTTACAAGTGTTTAAATAGCTCTCCGAATCTCCTAAAAGCTTTTATTAGAATATATCAAAATTTTTCTGAAACTTTTCACTTTCTAACCTTCCAAATAGAGACAAAATAGGTAAATCTTTGCTGTGACGTCATTCAAACTATACCAAACCATTACATCAAATGAAGCATTTTAAGCATCTACTAATGAGTTCAAGCTCCTGGGACAGAGGAAGAATATAAAGACAGGGCCCTGTCATTTTCATTCCTAATTTCATTCCTAAAGGTTACAGCAGGAAAACGTCCCTCTATAAAATACTGAACTGCTCCCTCTTTGTGCCAAATGACTTCTTGCCTCAAATTGGCCTTTTAACCTCCCTGCCCGCAGCTACCAATTATATTTTAGCATCAGTAGTTGAAGGAGGAGAGAATCGACACAGTGCTCTCTTCATTGTGTGGCAGGTCTGAGCATTTGACATAGTTATGAGTGTAGTTAAGTTCTTTGGATAGATGACCCCTATGGGGTTTCTAATGAGAACATTAATTACATCCTACATAAAACATTTGATAATCCAACCCTTCACAAAATTCTGAATCGAGCAGAACGTGATTTTACCACCAGCATTTCGAGGGGACAGACCTTTGGTTAAAGTTGGACTGCAACATTGTATTTTCTACAATCTATTATTTAAGGAAGAGGCCTGTGCTATGATACAACATAGAGCTAGAGGAGCTTTGAGAAGTATGCCTCAATGAAAGTAGCTGATGATGCACTGCAGCCGTCACAGCGGAGGTAGCATCTTTGAACAAAGTGTGGACAAGACACAGGCAGTACAAAGAGAGTACAAACAAAAAAAACAGCATTACGAACAATCATTTGAAAGCTCTGGCACGTCTTAATTTCCTTTTTTCAATCTTAGAATACAAAGGAACAACACAAGGAACAAAAATGCATTGAATCTATGACTTAGATATGGATAAAATACTAATGAATATATAATTTAAAAATGTATGTGACACTCTGCCATTGTAAGTTTCACAAAATGTAAAGTCAGTGGTGGTTACAGAGATAAACAGATAACCATAAGTACAGTCTTTAAGCCTTTTTGGAAGTACCAAAATGGAAACATTTTCTCGCAAAACATGTTAAAAAAGATCTAGAACATTTATTTTCCTGCCGTACGCGTACCACAATAAGATCATTGAAGAGGAAGACTTCTCTCTGATGTGCTGCCTGTTTTTGGGCTTTGTTGACATCTGTCACCTCAAAAAGCCGACTACAGCACACCAATCTTCTGTGAGGGACGGACAGAACCTGAGGGCATGAGACAGACATTTGATGATTCGGGTAAAAAGAAAATCAGAAAAAAATCAGAAAAAAACAAACTGGTCACTTTTTAAATTGAGCTGATGTACCAGATGAATGGATTTTACATGTTTAGCCTGTGTGTGAATAGAAGGAGAGGCCTGTGTAGGTTTTCAAATTACATGAAAACCTGCCCAGGACTTTGCCTATAATGAAAATTTGCAAAGTATGGAATGAAAACGGAAAGTGAGACTGACCCTGCCTTATAATTAAAGCAAATTATGTCTCATGAAAAGAAAAGGTACGGAGGAAGAATTTTTTGCCCTTAGATAAATTTATTAACTCATTTCATGGAGATGTACATGGCTTTAAAACTAGGTCTGACTTAAGTGTGCGTCTCCCCTTCAACCCTTTATATGTAGCTTTCTCTTTTTTTTGCTGAAGGCTGAAAACAAAGGCATCAAACAACAGTGATATTTTGACAGTATTTTCAATCATCCCTCTTTGAGAAGTTGCTTTCAAATGCTTTCTATTTTAAATGCAGTTTTGTGACCTCCTCAAGTCTCACAGTATTACAGCAAGCACTACCTGCTCCCTGTTTAGTGTATCTCCATCATGATTGCTTTGCCACAAATCAGTCAAACACTCCCTTAATGGATTTTTTGTCAAGTCTTTTTTACTGTAGTTTCAGTCTTCTGACAGAACACATTACTAAAGTCGCCGGTAGTACGGGGCTTTTTGTGGAGGTTCAATGCATAGATCTTTTATTCAGAATGCTTCCTTTGTCCTCCACGGCCTTGGCTTCTCCTCTTGGACTTAAATGTCATTCCAACTTTAAGCAGATTACAGTTCAAAAATGGCCCTCGTCTTCAGAGATTGATCTATGATTATGTTCTCATCCCATTCATACTCTTGTCGCTGAATCAGCTCATCCAGTAGTGTGGATCATCACTGAAATTCAAAAAGCAGCTGAATGGCGGTCAGTAGATATGAATTTAATATCAAATCCATATAAACACAACAAATGTTCCGCTTTCTCATAGTGCAGTTCCCATTCTTTTACCCTCTGTGAACAATTTCAAGCACTCGTGCTGTAGCCTCTGACTCCTTTTTCTGCTGCTTCCTCAGATCTCATCACTGCAGGGTACAGAGACTCTAGCCCAGCTTGTCACAGGCAGACTTTCATTACGCTAACGTCAGAATCCTGTGAAGGCATCATTAGCCTGAAATGCCTCTTCAAAGAAATGAAAAAGAATAGTACTGACAGAATGACTAAGACTAAATCTGACCATCATGTGCTGCCATATTAATCAACAAATAAAATAGCGCGGAAATCCTTGTTGAATAATGAACGCGATCTTAACTGTCCATTAGATGAAAAGCATTTGCCTGAAACGTAATAAAAATTATATATATTTAGATTGTGAAATATTTACCAGGCAGTTAAACAATAAAAATGAATCTCAAGTGTTCAACTTTGTATCACAGTAGAGGCTTTTGTTGACCAATGAAGAGAGCACTAAGGAGGAATGAAAACAACTTTATTTAAGTCTGCCTTTTTTATGGCTGACTGCTCCGTTCAGCTGGGACAGCCACATCCTGTCACAATAATCTATCACTGTTTAGCTATGACAGTGCTCCTTCTGTCATCCTATGGCTACTCATCCATCACTGAGACACCTAAAAGCACAAAGGGAAAAAAAATATGGGGAGTGTATATATATATATATATATATATATATATATATATATATATATATATATATATATA
>JABUIW010000245.1:610995-685040 GCA_013363375.1 Menidia beryllina
ATATATATATATATATATATATATATATATATATATATATATATATACACAAATATATGTAGTTTCAAAGTCATTTGGAAAAGTTAGGATGCACCTGAGATTCAATTTTGAAACTCTGATAAGGAATTTATCAATTCCTGACCACAAAGCAAGGGTAGACAAGGACAGCTGACCAGATCCCGTTCCAAAGTGTATGTCTACAGGTCTTTGGGACCATTTCCTTTTACTTGAAAATAAAAGCAGTTATGACAGTAAGAAACCAGACTTCTTATTGATGGGTTAAGAGGAAGTTCCACCGGTGTTTAAGACTTCTGTTCTACACTGTCTAGTGAGGAAGATCTGCTTATAAGAAAAATCATCACATAGCTTGTCTCACCTTGCTGTTACGAGATTGCATTTAAGATTTTGTAAGCTTTTAATGGTGCGCTCCTATCATATTTAGAGCATTTTTTTTATAATTATAAAACAGCTAGAACACTGACATTGACTGCTTATAAATGTCTTTTGTATTTTTTTTGTATTGAAATATCATTTTCCTGCTATAAGTCTGTTTTATTGTTTTTCTTATCATCCTTCTTTGATCTGTTGTGTTTTTATATTATTAGTGGAGGTTTCACTGTTCAGCACTTTGGTTCAACTTGTGCTGTTTAAAACTTGTTTTATATTTACAATTGACATTTATAGGAATATCTTAAATCTGGACTGATGTTATTTTCTGCAGTTCTGTTTCAGCCAATCTGTCTGGATCTGAATGCATTTGCAAACACGCTCTGTTCTGGCACTGTTGCAAAGCCAAGAATTCAATGCGTGAAAAATGAAGGTGTCTGCTATATTTATCTATAATTCATATAAGAAAGCTTCGGACACGTTCCCCTCTGAAGATTCCACAGTAGCTCTCTTTACTGCTCAGTATTTTTGTACTGAGCCTCTGACTCAGTTTTGACGAACAAAAGTTACAAAAGTTACAAAAAGGTACTCATTTCTGGAGATGACTTGGTTGAAGACATTTGGAGCTATACCAAATTTAGCTACTTTTAGCTACTGTGTACCAGCTGCTTTGATGTTTTTTT
The DNA here is from genome assembly GCA_013363375.1 of Menidia beryllina. NCBI lineage: Eukaryota > Metazoa > Chordata > Actinopteri > Atheriniformes > Atherinopsidae > Menidia > Menidia beryllina. The sequence continues at coordinate 612,066 of JABUIW010000245.1, forward strand.
CAGTAGCCTTGTACTCTCGGTGAGGACAATATAAGACATTTCTTGATCTAGATGTCACCTCCATGGGGATGTTCAGTCACTGAGAGTGATCAGCACTGTCCTCCCACTGACTTCAGAACACTGGGAGAGTGTGTACAAAGGACAAACGAAATTAAAGCGGGAGAAAATTGTCCCTGTCACCACCTCTTACATATTGCACCACATGCAACCTGAAACGCTGTTTTGTGGAACATAATGCTTTCCTGAAATTGAGTGTCATGTAATTCACGACACTGAGATATATACATTAGTTAGGAGAGGCGTAGACGTAATGTTTCAACCACTGACCAGGCAGCTTGAAATGCAGCTTACAACGCTGATTTTGACTAGCTATCAAACTGCTGAACTGTGTTGAAGAGGCAGTTTACGGTGGGGGCATATTTTTCTGTCATCGCTGTTCGTAGTCATGGTCTAATAAACTATAGTTAAGAGAGAAGGACTTTTATGCAGATCAGAGGTCAGGTTTTGCATTAGTGTGGACAGAATAGTCAAAGTTTGACATTGATATCACTGTTTGCTCTGCTGAACGAACTTTACATGGTGTTGCTCTGAATTGGTTAAAGGAATGTAATGGTAGCGGTGGTTAAAGACATACTTAGCAGAAGTAATGACCTGAAGTAATAATTGAGCTGCAGATGAGATATTTAACGACAAATAAATGTTGGATGACAGTAATAATGACTTGAAAAATGTGAGTTACGTGCCATTAACAACAGTACAGTTGCTCTACAATCTATACACCAGCAAATGAAAAACAGCATCGTCTTTGTGCAGAGATTTCAGGTCCTTACTGTTTTCATGCCTACGATGGACTGCTCCACCTTGGAGACGTAGGTGACGTGGTCTTCGTTGGAGCGCAGCTCTCTCAGTTGTATTCTTTCATAGATTCCCACCACCATGTCTCTGGGGATGTCCGCTCCATCGTCCACACCTGAGGCAGGAACACGCCGTTGGCTCACATGTTACCCACACCACATAGTTGCTGCTTTAGATTTGACCAGACCTCCCTTTCACTCTGGAAGAATATGCTTTTTTTGTTTTCTAAAGAGTTGTAGGATAGCCAGAGTGAATCTAAACTCACTGCAGTAAAGTTTTTATACAACGGTAAAAGAAAGCAGTGTAAAGAGGGTTAAACACCATTATCTCTCCGTCCTGACTCTGTTTTTCCATTTCCTCTGTAATAGTAATAAATTAAAGCAGAATGAGCGGCGCATAATTGGAATGCAAAAGATTTTTAAAAAGTCCAGCTCCAGGAGGACTATCTGTCTGGAGCGCAGTGCAGCTCCAAGTCCGGGCAGTTTGATGAAGGCAAAGCCGCATGTCATTTGGTTGAAAGGTTGCCCTCGAGATGCTCCCCATTACATCGACACAGCTGCACTGTGCTGTCTGGCACATTGAGTCTTCAATGGGGCAAGATGTGTCTGGAGAAAATTAAGCTGCCACAGGTGACTTTGGGTGTTAGTCAGGCACCCTGGGACTACGCAGAGACATCATTGCACATTAGAGACTCGGGGAGAACCATAAGGAACTGCACTGCAAATGTCAGATTAATAGGCTCTACGCACGCAAATATGCATTGTTCATCACCACAAAGTATAATGGTAGGTTGTTAGGAAACACCAGGAGAACAAACTGGGAGTTTAAATTATTAAGGGATTATACTCTCAGAAAAAAAGGATCTTAAAACCAGCATTGTTTTTACTGTGCCAGCAAACATGATTAATTTGTTTTAATAGTTGGTTTGTATCATGAAACCTCATTAAAGAATAGTTTGACAGAGTGAGCCCGTTTTAATTGAGATGATAAATGCATCATGGTTCTTCATTACTATTGGATCTTAATTGCATTTCACCCTGACCAATTAGTGTGTGAACTTTTCTTCAATCAGAGTGTAAACAAAACCAGTGAGGAAGAAAACAAGTAAAAGAGCAAATAAACCAGGACGGAAACAAGCAGGCTGTATAATAATCCGTCAGAGACAAGACAAGTTAAGAAAACGAATGGAGAGACAGGAAAAATATGAGCCGAAGACAAATAAAGAGGCCAAAAGAGAGTAGCATATTTTAATTTGAATAAGATGCTGAAATTGATTTCCCAACCTAATTTAATTGTGAGGAGCAGTCTGGAATCCAATAAAGCTGTTCTGCAACGACCTCAGCAATCCCTGATTGATCACACACAGGGAGAGTAAAACCACGAGGCCCGTGGCTTTTCCTTAACGCTCAGCGAATGAGCATCTGTCTCCATATTGGAGACAAGATTTACAGGTGTTTTCTGTCTGCGTCACTGTGAGTGAATGTGTGGAGCAAGCTGCTCAGGGAGAGAAATATAACCCTGTCTTTATCCTCCTAATTTATGCTGACTTGTTTGATTGAATGTAAACCCAAAAACTGTTGGAAATGCCTTCTGCCGTTTCATCTGGAGTGCCTCGACCCAAAACAATGGCAGAAATCTAGTGACGAATCTCTAGCATCTATGATTATTTAGCATCCTGTACTTTCCTAACAATTAAAGATCAAACTACTGATACTTTACCTTTTTCCTCATTATGGTTAGACTTTGAGGGTAACTTTCCTCATGTGTCTGTCATGAGTTCTGGATTTGCATTTGGGCTTAGTGTCTTGCTTTCTTTTCCAGGTTTGTTGTAGCTCCTTGTCTTTCTCAATCAATCTCCTCTTTGTTTTTCCACTTTGGTCATCAGCTCCACTCCCTTCACCTGTGCTCATTATTTTCAGCTGTCTCCACACACTAATCACTCTCCTCTGTACTTAAGCTCTCTGGTTCTCTTAACTCTTATCAGTTCCTCGTTGTTTTTATTTTTTAGTCAGTTTAGTCAATCACTATTTAAGTAAAGGTCCCTTACTTTGTATGTCTCACCATGTACAATTTCCTTGTGATTTTGAACTCCTTATATATAATCTTATCTATCCTTTCATGGCTTCATTCCTCTTTTTGAGTTGTTTATTGTTATATTTGTGTTTTAGTTAAATGTACCTATATGTCCACCTCAGTTGCACCGTTTTAAGTCTGTTTTCCTGTACTGAATATTACGACATACATACACTTAGTTTTGATGTTGTAGACAGTTTAATCTATCTTTATTCGAGTTTTTTGTCTGTACTCTCTGGTGTTAGCATTAAGAGCCTTACAACCCACTCGCAGTGAGTGAAATCCAGCTCATAAAACACCTCGAGTCATTTCAGTGACGCGCACACACATCAACTCTTCCCTACCTAGTTGAGTCGATTATAATTAATTACATTCTCCCTACCTTAATTTGCCCCTGGTAAGCTGCTTCTGTGTAGGGCTGTGTCTCTTACCTCGTAGATTCCGTATGAAGTCCTCCAACAGCATCTTGCGGTCAGGTTTGATGTTGGGGCTGTACATGTCCGTGTTGAGCAGAATGATGGCGAAGGCCAGGATAAAGATGGTGTCTGGGTTGTGAAATTGCTGCACCACGTCAGGGTTACACATGCAGTAGCGCTGGCTGTGGATATTAACAAACAGACGGAAAAAAGATGATTCTCTGAACAAATGGTAGAAAAACAGGACTTATTTCATGTAAGAAGGGATAGGAGGGGGGGTATTATGGAATAAAGAATGCCAGGAAATAGACAGGGGAGAAGAGGGAGATACAGTAAGACTAAAAAAAGCTGGTTAAAAAGGATTAAAAGTGAACAGATTCAACTATGTGAAGAACAAGAAGTGTAGGAAAGCGGAAAAACAAGAAGGTGTTAATCGAAAGTAAAGGTTACTCGCTCGGCAAACCAGATGCTCCTAAAAAGTCATTACTCAAGCTAAGCATGAGAGTGTCACGCTGAAATCTGAGTTATGGTTTTAATTTTGTTTTAGCTTCAGCTGAAGTTGTCACCGTCCCCTGGCAGCAATGAATTTCACAGCAGGCGAGGATGGCTCTGCCCTGCAGAGACCGTCTCTCTGTGTGTGAGCTCATATTTGTAAGGGTGAGATCCCGCTAGCCAAGATAAAAAAAACAAACAGAGGTGCCGTTGGAAGCGCTGCATCACCATCTGATGCTGTAACTGCAGCACCTCTGACTACAGGCGCCTGCAGAGGATTGTGAAGACAGCTGAGAGCCTCATCAGAGGGCCTCTCCTGTCACCACAGGACAGTAAGAACACCGTATTCTTTTTCAATACTTTGTTTGTGTCTGAGTTTTCAAATCAGTCATTTCTTATTTCATGTGCAGGGAAAACAGCAACAGACGGGTTGTTGACTTTACAAGGTAATCATAACTATAATCAGTCATTATTTCAACATTTAGGTGGTACAATATTTTGCAGGCTCAGTGAGCCAAATGATATGACTCTAATATCTCTTAAGTTGAGTGCAGGCTTACAAACAAGCATGCTTAGCTCAGTGTCTTCTCAACTTTTTAATTAGCTTTATATTACAGGTTACACCTTGAAAAAATATTGTAAAATAAATTCTGTTGTGGATACGTATACATAATGACAGCTCAAACTGTCTTTAAGGGTAATCAACACTCGGTAAACAGTGAGTGTGCTTCTAATTATGTGATAATAAAGACATTAAAGTTTCTGAAAACAAATTTTAATGATAAAATGCACATGAAGATTCTTGCAGAATCATTGGATATTCTTAAAATCCGAAAAATGGGACCCGCCTTCCAAACTGGTTTGATTGTTCTTATCATTTATCTTCATCAACTCATGACATGCAAATTATACTCTACGTGGAACCTACATGTATAGATTACTGAAAAAATATCTCTAATTCAGAAATAAAAATAGTAACTGAACACATCTGCAGCATTGGAAGATGGTTTGTGTTTGTTCATCCATTAGTAGACTGATGCAGCAGATAGAGGCTGCCGACTGACTTTCACTTTTCTTTCTCGCACTTAATTCACCGCTTCTGCCTAAAATCCCCTTCTCTTACTTTGGAGATTTCTCTGTTTCTGGGTGTGTGTGTGTGTGTGTTTGGAGAAATTTCAAAGCCCAGGGGCAAGGGAAGCTGGCACAGAGAGGCAGTAGCAGTTATGCAACGCTGGTTATTTATAAACCCTGCTCTCTTTCCTTTTTCTGCCCTTGCTTCCTTCTCTCCCAGTTCGTGTCTCAGCCCCCCCCCCCCCCCCCCCCCACCATCTCCACCCTCCACCCTAGCTCCCGAATAACATGCAGAGCCAGCCTGATGTCCAAACATTATTAGTGCCAGCCTCTCTGCCAGCCTCTCTGCTCACTGACTATGGCAGCGCAGACATTTTTCCCCTCATCGGGCACCTTGACAACTGTGACAGCTGGTTGTTATTCCAGAAGGGTTACACCAAACAGTTAGCATTAACTCACAGTGCCACAGCTGCTCTGCAGATCGTCACTCTGAAAATGATGAACGCGTAATAAATGCTCTCTCTATTCAGAGAGTGGCTCAGTGATTTATGTTAAAAAAAATAACAACAAACAACAGGAAAATGTTGAGTGTGTTTGAAATCAAATCGGTTCATGTGAGCTGATGTCAAGTTGACCAAATGATGTTGCATGTGTAGCTTTCGCACACTCAACATAGATATTTTGATACTTAAAAATAGTAGAATTTAGAAGTTTAGAACATAGAAGTTTGGGGCAAAAAAGTGACGTTTATTTAATGAGATGAGACACAATATTTCTTAACTTTTCTTCATTTGCCACAAAATGTCAATAACAAAAACAAAGTTCCCTTGATGGATCATTTTCAAGTTAGGTGAAATAATCATATAATCATTAGTTACATAATAACTGCAGGAACATTGGCCTCAAATATTGTGATTGGCTTATTGACAAGGACCTAACATACAAAGTTTACTTTTTTTGCCTAGGTGTGCTTTTTAAAATGCATCTCACTTCACCAGATATTAGAAAGACATTACAGATATTACAAGGAAAAACAACAACAGACGCAAATCTGCCTTGTACTCGATCAGATTCATATTGTAAAACATCAAGTAACCTTTTAGTTTCGTTTAACGAGTTCAGTCAAGTCAATCAAAAGTGATATAAAATCATTGATTTTTTAAAGTGTTATTGTTTGATAATGAACCAGCAGATACTGAAAGAAGAAGAAATAAGCCTGAGACGTTACCCTTCTGGAAGTTTGATGGAATTTGGATGTTGTACTTTTAATGACAGCAGGAAGCTATATATATATATATATATATATATATATATATTATCAAACTAAGGTCTATTGATTTATTTAGTGATTTAACTGCACCCTTTTAATGTTACCCTGACAGGAATTATTTCAGTACCTCTTGCAATAATTAGTTACCTGAATTAATTCTTTTAGTCAGATTGCTTTGGCGTATAGAATAGTTTCTATAATTCTATCATGTAACCTTCTCTCCTTTTCTCTCCTCTTTAGCAATTTAAAAGGTAGAAAGAATTACTGCCTTTTAACTGCTAAAGTTTTTGGGATGACCTCATCCTGATGACTGTTGAAAAAAAGACACATGCTCCATTCGCACGTTCTAGTCAGGAAACCAACATCATCCACAGAGTGGAACATTATCTTAAATGATGTGCTCCGTCTAGATTAACTAACACATTCACAGAAGCTAAAGGAAAAAATCATAATGCACTGCTGTTCATATTATAAATGACATGCGATAAATGCCCCATAATAACCTCAGCTGTAACAAACTAATATGGATTTCGAAAACTACTTCAAAGTCAGGGTCCACCAATCAATTTTCATAGCATTTTTACAGTTGTATGATTGAATCATTACATTTAACAGCCTGGTTCACACTCGGAATAACACGCACCTTAACCCTTCAAATAGGGAAATTAAAATCAAGATCACTGGACTGAAACAAGAACCATTAAGCAGCATTCATTGCAGATGAACTGAAATGAAATGCCAGCAAATTGCTTCAGAGACTATCCACACACACAAACTACATAACCAACAGACCACACATATTTACCTTCAGGTGGTGGAAACAGGACCTTGACATTTGAAACCAAGTGGGCCATGTCAAGCTTTTGTTCCAGCATCTTTCAGACTCATTAATACTTGAGCATATCAGGGACCTCCTTTAATCTTTGCACGTCTTACACGGGATACCTTTTTATACAGCTTGTGTGTAATCTTTATTTATCTGTATTTGTAAGTGGTATAGTCTTATGTTTAGCCAAGCTTGCAAACTGCTAGAATTAATTAGGTATGGCCGTAAAGCTCGGTTGCTCTGTATGGCAAACAATGCTTTTAACTAACATTTACAAAAGCAGTAGAATGGACAAAACGTTACCCGCTAAATCTGAACATCTTTCGCTTAACTCAAAGTTTTAAATTGTTACAGTAACAATAAGCAAGTTACCTTTTGGAAAAAGGGGTAAGCAGTATAGGATAAACTATTTTAGTCATTCAAGCTGAGAGATTCTGGAAACGTTTGACATAGGAGGTTAGAAATTAGGCAGGTATTTGTAGATAAAAACTTTATTGCAGATGTCTGCCACAGCTTCCACACAACTTCTCTGGAAGAACCTGACAGCTCTGAGAAAGCTGAAAACAAATCAACCGTCATACCAAAATGCAATTAACATTTTAATACTTTAATCCATGTGTTGGTCACTAATTTGGGCTTCTCCTCTAAGCTCCTGACAGCTCATGTACCAGAGACAAAAATGCAGATTAAAGAACATAAAAAAAGCAGTTGCTTCTGTATTCGTCTGGTTCTAATTACCTAAAGGCCTCGATAAGACGTTCGACCTTCTGGGCTTCTCCCTGGACGCGTATGTGGGCCTGAAACTTCCGGAGAGCTTCATCCAGCTCCATGCCTGAGAAGTCCATCTCATCCACCACGCAGCTGTGAGGTTTGGGCAGGGTGGGACGGAGCATGAGGAGAGAATGAGGAAGAAATATTCAAATTTAAAACAAAGTTTGTGAATTTTGTGCCCTTCACTCAACATGTGGATGTGACAGCTGATGAGGGAGTCTCACTCTTCTGCCTTCTGCTCTCAGCACCTCCACTACCTGCAGGTATTAGCCACGCACGGACAACAGGGATAAGACCGGGCCCGGCTATCTTTTCTGTGCCAACACACACACACACACTCACAATCCTGCGGAGAAAATCCTCCAATTACCTGACAACCCTGGCTTAATGACTTTGATTAAAAAGCAAAATACGCCATCCAATGGGTTCAGGGGGGTGTAAATACAACTTGGGCAATTTGGAGGTGATGTGAGGTTTGAATTTCAGGGTGACTTTGAAAACAGGATGAGTGGTTTTCCTCGCTTTGATGCCACAGGCCCTGTTGAAGTACAAAGTGAAATGAGAATCAAAACTATGAAATTAGAGGTTTTTGGTGTAACTTTCATGTGGTTCACTTCAAGCCAAATCACACTGGCTTGATAAAAATAAATTGCTCTTTGCCTCTGTCCTCATGAGTCTTCTTTTGGTTAGAAGGACAGCGTGTTCATAGGAGAGATGATGGAGTTGATCTAAAAGTTTTCGACAGCACAAAGCTATGTCAACACTCCGCCTTCTGATCTTTTCGTTTGTTGTACTGCAGGAAACACTGGCGTAAAGGCACACACACACACGTATTACATTTTGATGGATTGCTGTGAACAAAGAGAGTTAATGAGGTGAGTACTTGACTGTGACACATGCTGCTCCAGCAAAAACGTCAGACGGCTGAGTGTACAATCCCTTACACTCTGTGAAAGCTGTATTACAATTAATTCAGTATATTCAAAGCCACTTCCCCCACTGATAAGACAGAATCCATCCCTTTCTCTTCGGCCACTTCTAACTTACTCTTTTTTCTTACTTTTAAGTCAACTTCTACTGCTGGAACACTTCAGCTACTTCTTGAGACACTGCGGTACTGCCACTGCTTCTGATATTAACTGCACCACTATTACTCTATAAAACTTGGAAGTACTCTGCTGGTAGTAATGTTATTTTGTCTACTTGCTATCACGTTCAGTGCCCCAAATTGCCCCATGCAGGTTAACGATGTATATTGCACCCCAGTTCCATCACAGCTGTTGGGTGCTAAACAGTGCGCTGATAAGAATGATGCGAAAACAAAAGAAAGTTTTATAATTAGCTTTAGTCCGTCTTTTATGAACTAAGATGGCAGTGATGCACAATTCTTTTTTTTTTTTACAAGATCTTTTAATATACAGTGGAGTATGCAGCAACACACTGTGCTCACTGATGACCGAATTCTAAAGGAGGATCCTTTTTTTTTTTCTATTGCAATATCACTTCTGCTGACCTGTGACAATTTGTGACATTCCTTTTATAGCTTTAGACTATAACTACCTCTACAATTCCTTAATTTGTGAAAAGGTGGGTGACGTTTTTGCGAAAACCTGCGATATACAACAAAAACTGTTATCAATAATTGTACTATCACTGAGCTTGAAGTATCAAACTTGGTTCTAAGAGCCGACACATTTTTGGAAGAAAAAGGATTATTTTAAACTGTATATTACATCAACCTGGAAGCGATTGTCATTTTAAATGCATTTCTTTTAGGTTGAGGCTCTGAGAAAACCCTCTTCATGACCTAATTCCCCCATCCACCACCTCTTTCTGCCTTTCTGCTGGTTTGTTGATGTGATGTCAGACGAGATGTTCTCTGGTTGAAGCACATTGAATTGAAATTGAATTGAATTTAATGGAATATATTTGTAGACACAGGCCTACACGAACTAATTACATTTAGTCATGTTTAACAAGTTCTCAATTTAATGTTTAACCTCAGACGATTGGAGCCCAAGCCTACAACTTCCATTTGAATGAACTGACTGAGATATCTTGATGACTGTTGAGCATTTTTGGAAAAATGTTAAATGGGGTGATGGGGTGTTTTAAAAAAAGTGCAACAAAATGAGTAGCACAAAATCATAGTCTGGTGCTTTCCTGTTTGTCCACAGGAAAGCACCATGGCTGAAAACACATATTCGGGCTGAGTGAAATCACCATGAGTGATTTTCACATCAGATTTTCACATCAGACCGTCACCCACTTTCCTGTGACTACACTTTACCACACACTCACTTTGCTCGCTCCCGTTGTGTTTCCCTTCAACATCACATCTCCCCCCGAGTGCTGCTGACAAATGAAGGAAAATTCTCACCACGTCTAAGTGTCTCCATAGAACCTGCATCCAGAATATATATGTGCTGAGAACTTGAGCTTGAAGCCTTAAGAGGATTATCCTGTTAATAAAATGTATGTGGGACCATGACATTGTTCAATTCAGAAAATATGGATATTAGATGGGGGTGTGCTGACATGAACAACTTAGCAGGTTGCTGTTGAGTTTGTCTTCCCTCAAAGAAAGCAAAAGGGTGGAAAATGGATGGTATAACAAGAAAAATCCTCCACAAATTGATAAGTAAATTCGAGGAAATTGGTAAATAGGGGAATGTATTAGAATAAAAATTACAAGGACAAGCGAAGGATGGTGTTTAGGAGATGGGAGGAGACAAATGCAGTCCTAGAGAACACAGCAGCAATTACTTAGTGGGAATGACACATTTTGAGGTATGTGAGTCATGTGTCACACATGACTCCTTGACATAACACACAGTGTCTTCACATTTATTTTGATGAGTAACACGAGTTTGACAATATTGACTTTGCTCATTTAAGCTTTGGGTACATCTGTGTGCTGTGTCACTTGTCTTTTGTCTAATATAGCTTTGTGGCTACAATTTGATGCTTTTGAAGGAGTTAAATAAAAAAATGATAAATGTTTGGAAATATTTACTAGCTATTAAGTTATTTAAATTCCCTGGAAGAAAAGAAAAAGTACAGTAATTCTTATGACATTATAGGAACTTTGTTCATTCAATTTTGGCCGATAGAGGTATTAGCTAAATAAGAGTGCCAGTCATTGTGAAGGTCAAGTTTTTCCTCTGGCTCCCTCGGGGAATCGCTAGGGGTGGATGCACCATTACATACAGCACTTTAAACAATGACAGCCCACCTTAAGAGCAATACATGCTGACATTTTGCTCATGTCTTGGATACATTTTGAAAATTAAAAAAAGGCCACGGTACGACAGAATTTCTAACTTTTACAAAAGAACAATCAAGTATATAAAAAATACAAGAGACCTACCGTTGAGCCAGTGTCTGTTTAGTTCCTTTGAGGCTACTGAGGGCTTGACTGTGTCTCCACAGAATATTCATGCAAAGTCAGTTGGCCTTTGAGGCTATTCTTTTCATATTTGTCAATACAGCATGCGATATCTAAAAGTGTCTGAAATGATAGATCTGATTCTCAGGCTGTTTGTTGGTCGAATCAAGCATGCTTTAGAACTGCATCCCTGAAACCCCATAAATAATTTTCTATAATTAAAGTGAAAGTGTTCCTTGGAAAAATAATGGAGCAGCTCCCTTTCTCGGCTGCAGGCCGTGTTGTGTTTGCCTGACAGTCGCTGGCGGCCTGCCAGAATGTTGCTGCCTCACTTATCTCTGGACAACGGCGTGTACCCGTGGATGTATAAAGAGGGGACCACACCAGAATCTGCTCTACCCAAAGTTGCATTTGCAAATCCATTCACATGCTGATTATGTGCTGCAGCCGCTGAGCAGCTAATTAAGCATCAAGTCTGCAAACTAATGTTAACTGTGTCTTTTTTGCTAGTTAATTCTTGTTTGGTGGCCTATGGAACAATATGAGGCACAAGATAAATGTTTCAGTACACTGTATTTTGTACATGTCCAAGGCTTCTGTAGAAGGTTTCTTTTTTCTATTATAAATCTGCAACATCACTGCTTCATGTAAAAATGATTGATTGGCTGCATGAAATTAAGGCATAAGACCATTACGAACAGTGTACGACTCAGTTCCTCTGGATACGTATGTACAAATATCCTGCTCGAAATATTGTTCTGCTTTTTGTTAGCTCAGCCCTTTCGCTTATTTCATCTTGGATCCCTTTGATGCCATTTGGTTGCATTCGCTTTTGTTAAAATGAGATTTTAGTGTCCTTGCTGTAGAGTTATTATTTGAAATAACACAGCATTTAAACACCATACAATAGTCCAAGGTTGTTCATGTATGGGATACTTACTTTGCTTAACCCCCTGATAAATAAGTGCGTTGCTCTGAGATCAACTCAATGTGAGGAAAAGAAAACATTGTAAACCTGTGTCACTCACTCTAAAACGTCTCTGTTGAAGGGCTTTTTGCTGTTCCCGAGAAATTCTCCAATCATCTGTCGGCTCAGGCCCTTTCTTTGGAGTAGGAAGTGGGCTACGCCAATCGGTGTGTCCGGGATAAAGCCCCGTGAGATCAGGAACTGGAGGCCCTTATCAGGGTTTCTGCAACAAAGAGAGCAGAAGATTATTTAATGAAAAGAAATTTGGTAGTAAAACTCAACAACGCAGATATCTCAGGTCAGGACTTTCTACTGTAAGCATGTATATAACTTCGGATGACTATTTTGTGTTGAAACAGATTAAATAACATCACTGAAATTTGACCGTCACCATTAAATTCATCACATGAAAAGATATACATTTTAAGACTGAGATCATTCAAATGTCTGCTGAAGTTCTCAACTGATCAAAAACTTTCTCATTTTGTTTTTACATGTAATGCCACAGTCATCTTTAACAATTGCTACCACACAGTGTGTCTTGTAAAGTTGTATATTTTTAGTTTGTTAATTTATAGTCATATTAATGAAATTGCAGTCTGCAGAGATTTCACCATTTCACTGTCTCGAGGTGACAATGACATTTTCATCCATTATTATCCATAAAGTACAGCTTTTATTCAAGTGAGGGGTTTTGTGTATGTGTCTGCCATAGGTAATGGATTTAGAAACTCAAGGGGAGGATAAAGGGCAGAATAGAATAGGGAGGCTGAAAGGGGACCAGACAAAGCAGATGTGTATGAATGGCAGAATGAGGAATGATCAGTGCAGACTGGACTACCAGAGAGTGTCGGCCATAAATGCCTCAGCACTCTCAGCTGTTAGCTCAACCTCTCAGCAGAAGGTGATGCCTTGCCAAATGAATTTGGCAGATATCGCTCATCTGATGTTTGCCCAACAGCAGATGGATGGTACACGGTGATTATTATTTGCAATCAGTAGAGATGGGTGAAGACTGGAAAATTTTAGAGGAGTTACGAGATATAGATTTTGGTGTTTTTTTTGTGTCATCCCTACTGATTTCCTTTAGTCATCAGTCACGTCCTGAGTTTCTTATCAACCTCCTGCTCCTCCTTGTTCTTAGACATCCCCCACCAAATAGATTTCAGATGTTATCGGCTCTGTAGTTCAAAACTTAACTGCCTAACATCTTTATTTCCAAGTTACTGGTTAGGTTACGAGTAAAAGCAGAAGGTTAACACAGCAAACAAACATTTATCTTTCTGTGGAGCTCCTGCCTACAGATGGATAAGTTTCCCTGGAGGAGTTCAGCATACTTTGCTCTGTTAATTAGCCCCACTTGACATGTTTTTAGATATCGCTTTTAAAAGCTCATCCTTGAAGCTAACGAAATTGAAATTCATAAATCTGATGGCCTTCCCGGTGTCATGTATGATGAGTCCGAAAGTGCTGTAATTAATTTTATTTTGCTTTCAATCCTCTGAAGTGTGTTAAACTAAGAAAATAAATAAAATAAAGTAAAATCTGCTATTGGAGTTGCGTATTCTCAGCTCCGTGGTTCCATTACTGGTTGAAGATTTGCCACTGCAGCCACTTCTTGATTGATGTGAGTGTCCTTGACACACACCAACCACACAAAATGGAGTCATTGTCATTCCAACCACTCTCAAGGTGAAAACTTTATCAAGTGGTCTCAACCTTCTTTCAGCACTGCCTTTTTACTGTCTCTTTCAGTTCTTCCTCGGCTTTTACTTCCTTTTTCCCTCCCTCTCCTGTTCACCTTTTCATTCTTGGTCAAACTGATATGCATACCATAAAACACCTGCTTTTCTTTCTTCCTCCTTTAAAAAAAAATGGTCAAGTGTTCCTTTCAACCCTTTCAACCAACCTCTAGAGATTATACAAGACACGCTCATGCTGGCAGTTTACATCACTTAACTATTAGCATTTGTAAGCTTTTTTGGCTGCACGATCATGAAAATATTGAGATTCTTCCCCCAAGCAAATAGGCCTGTTTAAGATGCAAAGGATACAACAGCACAGGTATGAGAGAGATGATATGAACTGGTGGAACTAATAAGCCTCAGTCGATTTCCTCCACTCTGCTTTTTTATCTTTTCTCTTACGTTCTATTTCTATCTCTCTTTCCTGGTACAAAGTTCATTCAAAGTCAGCTTAAATTTCAAGGTGTCTGATCAAAGTAATGAGAGGAGAGTTTAAAAACAGGATAGAGAGCCTGTCATTAAAAAGAAGAAAAACAGAAACTTTAATGGTCACAGAATCTCGCAATCCAACTGGGAGCTTTCTGGGAACTCTCAGCAGAAATTTGTATAGTCATACCCTCCGATATTTTGTGAGAATTATCATCTGAACTGATGAATGCTTCATCCAGTTTCTGTCTGCAACCCCAGTTACTCTTCAGAAATGATTTATCAATCTGAACATGTGTAAAAAAAAAAAGATTAAATAATCATAGATCGAATAAATGTGGACATCATGTTGTCTTCTGAAATATTCAGACAATGCAGATGGGCTTACAGTTTAAAAATGTCTGATAGCAAGCAGGGTCAAATCCTGGGATAAGAAAAACATCTATCTTATAACCCCCTGCCCAAAAAAAAAATCATTTGAAAAATATACATTTTTAACTTGACTAAAAAGGTTTGTCAGTAGGTTTACGTTCTGTACTACGAGTTCCATGTGTTCTATTTCTAAAACATTGTTTCTTTCTTTTATGGCCATGCTTTAAAGGAGAACAGATAAATAAATCAGACAGCAGCACTGTTTAAATCTATAGTTACAAAACATAAAAATATGATAAAGCCATAAAGTATTTAAGTGGATGCAAATAAGTTTTCAATGCCAAGGACAGAATGGCTAATAACTATTTTTTATTCATTTACACATAAAGGAAATAGAAAGCTCTCAAATACCATTAAAAATTATTGTGAAGAGACATTTTGCTTTTTGGATGACAAGATATGGAGATAATAAAAAAATATAAATAAGGGGTTCTTCATTGTGTTCCTGTGAACACTACACAATTATACATCATGATATTATGTGTGGAGGTATACATAGATCTGCATACATTTTGAGAGACAGAGAGCATTTGTGAGCATTTTTATTACGTAGTTTAAAAATCAAAGTAAAATAATTAGAACAGACATATTTTTATTTCATAAAAGAAAACCCTAGCAAGTTAGTTTATTTCTAAAATCTGATAACGATCATATTTAATCCCATGTAAGTAAAGTGGGATGCTAGCACACCTAATGGAATGCTGACTCTAGTGGTTTAGTTTTAGATTTAATTATATTGCACCTTGACGTTGTTTGAGAAGATTTGCTTATTTTCAGATCATTTTGTTCATTAAAAGTTTTAATTCTTGTTTAAACCTGCCATATTTGTCCAATCATGCGGCCAACTAATTTCCTTTGCTCCTTTTAACTGAGTACACTGTTTGTTACTCCTTTTTGTTTTCAATGTCAAACTAATCGGCTTTATGGTGAGCCACTAATCAGAGCAAAGCTTGGCAATAGAGGTGGAAAAAGGAAATATGAGGTCCAATCTTGTGAATTTGAGGAGCCAAGATACTGAAGAGCCCCAGGAGAAAAACTAAAGTTCGAGGAAGAAAGAAAATGTAAGTTTGTTAGTCCATTTCCCACAGCGCAGAAAGAACTTTTCATTGCCTGAATGACTTTCAATGAATATTACTTAGAATTTTTGGTCTCTGTGAATAATTGCCATTGTTTGAGCTCTCTTTTTAATTCCTTTATGAATTTGAATTAATTCATACCGAACAACTGAGCTCAACGTGTATAAAGATCCAGATTTACTTTGGTGGCCGTTTGCCTTGATTGTTTCTTTGAGATAAGCTGTCAGAACTGTTTAATTCTTACCTTTTCTTTTTGTGTGTGTGGCCTGTCCCTGATATTTGCTTTTCACCTGCTTCTCTTCTTTGCTGCCAACTCCACTGGTTTACACTCAGACCATGACATAAAGGCTTATCAGAGATTATGAACTTCCTCTCTGTTGTCGTCTTCTGTTGTGTAACATGTTGAAGTTTATCCTCCTCTTTATATGCCCACTATTTCCAAAGTTAACAGGTAACCAAAAAGCACATCATTGTACTGCAGGTTGTGTAAAATAGCACAAATTATGACCAGTGCAGCCACAGTGCAATATTCACAAGGAAAGTTTAAGGAAAATGTTGCATCACCTGAGAGTTAAACTCACTAGCGCAATAAGCCTAAACTCTGCTTTGACCTCACCTCCTTTCTGTCCCAAAGGGAGAATGGTACCTAAATAAAGCATATTTTATTTCAGCCTGGCCTGCTCATGGCTTGATAGTCTGCTCTAAAGAGGAGTGAAAAAAAATACCTCTAAAGCAGCAAGGCTTTATTTTCACCTCTGAGGCAGAGAACATGGTCTACAATGTGTTAGGGAGCTTTCACATAGAGCGTATGCTTTTCTTTGGTACTTATGCTGATCCACAATCCCATCTTCATCAGTTTAACCTCTAAAAAACCACAACGGTCATTTTTCTAAAGGGACACATTACCAAATTAAGTCTGCAATTAATCATTTTGTTACCCATGACATCTCCACAAAATAATGTTTGGGGATTGGAAAACTTCTTTTAGGACATGTTACGCTGCTATTTCACCTCCATCATTGGAACGCAGCACCTTTCTTGATTTAGAGACATGAGTACCAATCCTGCTGCTATATGATTAGGGAAAGAGGTTTGGACTCAACATTCTGCATGTGCTGGTATGTATGTAGTTATTGTTGTGATGCTGAAGAAGGAAAATATTTAAGCATTTTTTACATTATTTTGGCAGTGACCTTGGGACTTGCTGCATCATGTCAGTTGTATTTGGTTCCTGCAGTGTGGGGAAGCCTGAATAAAGCTCCAAGAAACTCATAATAACTACTCATGTTTGAATAGTTCAGAGAGACAAAACATCACCTCGACAAGCTGGTTTGTTGTTGCAGGGCTTATTGTTGGGTCTATATACGACTCCTAGTTCCTCACTATCAAGAGTTTAGTTATTATTCAATAGACCCAGGAAGAGGCATCGGAATAAAAGGCTTGACACAGAGGATAAGTTTTTTCTCAACTGTACAGGAGGGAGAGACGGAGTGGACCCGAGAAAGCTTCTCGCCTCACTCATCGAATCTCACCGTCATTTCTCTAGCAGTTGAGTTTTATTAGACTGATAGTTGCTAAGCAGTGTACATATTATGGGATAGGAAAGTTTTGGACACAGTATCTGTCATGCCCTTATAAGGTTTTTCCCGGTAGTTGGCTGTTATTGACGGCCAGACCTTGGAAGACACAGATGGTAGACAGATGGAAGACAAACCACACATATTTTAGCTTCACACTAATGTAAATACGAAAAATAGCTTCTACACTTATACGGTTTCTCGTTTGAGTGCTGAATCGTTCTCTGCCTCTGTCGACCATGTTATGTCCACACAGTGTGTACCATGGATAAGGGAAAGATCAACATGCGTTGCACCTAACAATAACTGTGTCTATCTTTCATCTTTACTATTTCTGGGTTATGCCTCTGTACCATCCTTCTTTTGTGTCCTGGTTCTCAGATTGTCCTATTGTCTTATATTGTACTCAAACAAATTGATCTCACACTTCTCTGTCTCAGTAATTCAGCCCCTCTCCTTTAGCCCTCATGCTTTTGTCTCACTGGGAAGAAAGATGTCAAGCTTAGTACTTTTGGCTACACTGTATTTTTTCGCTCTGCACAATGGGGATCTGTCTACTTTTCCTTGCTCTTTTCTGGCCACAGAGTCCTATCAGACTTTGAAAATGTGGACAATGGATGAATGTAATGAATGTTTCATAAATCTCACATTACAAGAAGTATTCTGCTTTTAGCATCTACTTATACCTTTCTTTGAAATCTTTCTAAATCCTCGATAATCATTTTGAATGGAATTTTAATGATTGTAAGAGGTTACTGGAACAATAAACCAAGACATCCAGTATTTTCTTTAGTCCTGACTAGACAGAGCAACAATCACCTAATATTATCAGATCGATGATAACTGTAACATTGTGTCTACTTTATAAGTCGCTTTGGATAAAAGGGTCTGCTAAATGCAAAAACATAAACATAAAAATATAAATCCCAATAACTACAGTTCTCTGGAAACTCTTGAATGTTGTGTGAATGAGATGTTCCACCTCGAACAGAATATGCACAAAAAATTAATTTTATATTTCATATACTTTTAAATTGCCACTTCTGTCATGTGCATGTCTCCTAAGTGCCAATAAATGCTCATGGACTGCAGTTAGCTGTGGTGTATAACTGAGCACTGAAACCTTTTTCAAAATGTAATGAGATGATCTTTAAACATGAATCAGTGAAATTGTAGGAGACACTTACACATTGAAAAGGTTGAGGCCGATGCGGTAAAGGCGTTTTCGCATGACATCTGTAGACAGAGTAGGGGATTTGCAGCTGGCGGGGTTCTCGCAGTGGTAGCGTGGCAGGCTGAGGATCATGGCCTGCAGCGCCTCCTTGGATGAGGCTTCGGATGTTGAGCGAGCCTCCGTCGACGTGCTGCTGCTGCTCATCTGCTCTGAGCTGTTGTCTGCTGTCTCAGAGCCGCATCTCTTAGCGTCCAGAGGCTCCGCCAAAGGAGTGCTCCCTAACGGCACAGTCTCCGGTGGTGGAGGAGCAAGAGGAGGTCCGGCTGGTGGAGGTGGTGGCGGGGTCACCATCACCACCTCCTCAGGGCTTTGAGGGGCAGCCATCTTGTCCAGAGGCGTCAGGGGAGGTTGTTCCTCGTCCCCCAGATCTTCCTCTGGTGGAGGTGGATCAGGGAATTCCTCATCCTGGTCTCCTCCTTCTGTCTCTGATTCTGGCGGTGGTGGGGGTTCTTGCGGCGGCGGTGGGAGATCCATGGGCTCAGTTGGGTTCTCTTGAGATATACGTTCATCTTGTTGTGATGGACTAAGTAGGACAGCAGCTGGTGTGGAGTTGGTTGTTGCGGGAGTGCTCGTGACAGTGGTGGAAGCTCCGCCCTGTTGGATGCAGCTGCCAAGAGTAACTGAAGTGGATGATTCCATAACTGAAGATGAAACTCTGAAATTCTGGCTGTCAATCTGGACCGTCACATCTCGAAAAGCCATCATCAGCTTGCTTGCACTTCTCGACAGGTCACTTGGGTCCACTGCACCTTGCAAGATGGTTGGCTCTCCCACAACACCCCCTTCTCCACTTACTCCTACTCCTGTAGCTGCTGCTGCTGCTGCTGCACTAAACGAGTCCGCACTGAACTGATAAGTGCCACCTTCTTGCAGTGAACACATGGTTTTCAGGCTCCAGTTGCTGAGCGCATCATCTATGGACTTTGCAAGTGACTGGACCTGTTCGGTGAATGAGTCTTCCAGGTCAGTCAGGGTGCCACCAACTGTGGCAGGAAGAGATGGTGAGCGCACCAGTGGGATGCCTGCCAAGTTACAGCCTTCTGCCAGGGCCCGTTCAGCAGAGAAACCCTCCGTATTTTGCACACGGACCTTGCGCATGGAGATGCGTCGAGGCAGTCGACTCTCCAGAAGGGAATTGCGGATTTTCTCAAAGTTTTTGCTGAGCTGGTACTGGCGGAAGGCAGTCTGGATCTTACAGGCAGCACGGCGGGAGATGAGATGGCCGCCGTACTTATGCTCTAACATTTCGATCTGCAAAAGACAAAACAAAGACAAACAGACGGGACATATTGAATTAATCAAATTCACAAGTCTTTTTTAATGAACGAATAATTCACTGCTAACAAGACAATCTGCTTTTATGTAGATGGATATGTACCCAGTCAATTATGACACTGATGGATGCAGGTCAGTTTAGATTATCAGAACAGTGACAGCCACATTGAAAAGAAGAGTGTTTTCTTACTTGGACACCTAAAACTTTTTGTCACCACTGGCTGTAGGAGATTAATTAAACTAAAGTGCAAGAATACTGAAAGAGAAGCTGTTCATTCACTCAGAAAGTAGAACTTGTAATGTAGAGAAATTCCTCCACACAACTTTAACTTTTGTCTGAGGCTGAAGAAGTTATTAATCTCGCCTGTGAAAAATTGCTAAAATGCTGTAGGGAAATGGATAGAGATGCAATATAGCTATCCTCATCGGGCAATGGCTAATGGACTAAATGAGACATCTTTGAGTTTCCCAGAACAATCAGGGTGGGGATATCTTTGGAAGTGCCCAAAATAATCTTCTCAAGTTACCCCGAGATCCTTTTCATTCAGTCAAAATCAGTTAATATAATTCTGTCTTTGTTCTTTCACAGGCATGAGCATGAGGGGAAATTTCTAAGGTAAAATAATAACAGCACTAGTTCACAGACATATCTAAAAGAGCATTTGTTCTACATATTGTTCATTAAAGTGTAACTTTACAGTGGAATATACTTTTATGTTAGGAAATATAAATCCTTGATGTTCTCTCTCATTTTCTTGAGGATTTGAGTCATCCTCTTATATTAGGAAGATGTGTACATGAGGATTAAATTAGTTCATATAAAATACCGCCCCTATCAACTAAAATGCAATCAAGTGACCAAAAAGGATCAAATTTAGCTTCAAATCTGGTTTAAATTTTGTCATGGACAATGTCACCAACCCACCTCATGCAGACATGAAGAAATACAGTAGAAAGAAATACCACTGATAGGTTATAATGGCTTGAGGATTTGCAATTTGTGATAAGTGGCAAGCTCAGCCATATGAAGCTTCTGTCCCTGTCATTGGAGGAACAAAATCTCCAAGAAAGCTCTTTAGAAAAGTGGAATGACACTGACAATCCATCTTATCTAGTCCATTTACATTCCTCTGCAGAGCCTCTGCGAGTAAAGTGAAACATACTGAGAATATTAAGGTGGTTTCTGAATAGAAACACAAGTTCATAGCAACTGTATCTGCTGATGCCAACTCTCCTGCTGTTAGCTCTTGAGACTGGTCAAACTCTGCCTTCATTTTCATCACTTCTTAAGATGGATTGTTCTGTACTGTTTCTAGTTTTATCACCATAACCGTGCAGCTTTTTTTTTTTTAAAGACATGGATCATTGTAAATGTGATTGACCTCCATATTCAGAAAGCTGTTCTTCAATAAATCACATTCTGTCACGTCCACTGCAGAGGTGCCTTTTTATGCAAGAGCGAGCCATCATCATGGCTGCTTTTGATTAAATGTAGCAGTTGAGCCTGTTTGTTTTGCCCTCCTCATAATCATGATGGGGGAAGATGAATAAAGTATTTGGGTCATGTTGCTTTCTTTATTAGAGTGTGCATCCAATACACTCATTCAGATGGAATAACAGGCACAAGAATAAGCATCATGGATGAAGAAAGAAAACTAAAGAAAGAAAAACGCAAGGAAAGTGGAAAGAGTTTGATGCCAAGCTTTCGAGGTTTGTAGCAGAACAACATGTGTGCTTGTATTCCATTTTTCTCCACAGTACTCTCAAGGTTACTGCAGCAACACTGCAATCAACTTCTGCTCTGTTGCGCAATGAACCTTTTTTTTTTCTATTAGTGATGCCTTATCTATACACATTTCTTAAGCCACAGAGGAGCTCCAAACAGACAGAGCTGAACAGTAACAAAAAAGATACAGGTTCCCTTAGTTACAGTTGAATTCTTTGTCCTAGCTCAAACAAGCTCCAGCTGGTGGGTTTTCCCCCTACATGGAGTAACTTAGTCAGTGTGTTCTTTTTTTTTTTTTTTGTCAGCTACGAGTAGTTACTCAGAATGTTTGTGTACTGCTGCTGTAATTCAGTTGTTGCCCACAAATCAATTGTGGCCCAAAGAGATGAATAATGGAATCTCTTCTACTTTGGGGGTTTTGTCATTCTATTATTAATAATATCTAGATATCATTAGCTTTGAAAACACTGCTATTCAGTGTGACATTGTTGAAGAAAAATCGAAAGAGGGCCAAACCGAGGGTGCTGAAGGAAAGGTGACACAAAAGGGGTGGTGAGACGGATGACTGCACTGAGAATGGCATTGCTGGAATTCCCCCCATTAACCCCCTGTCAGTTTTACCTCTGATCACTTAACTAAGCTTGGTCGAAATGAAAGATTATTCCTGAGACATAGCACTTTATACGAATAGTGATGGCCTTGCTGTGTTCCAGCACTGCCTCTAAATCGATTTTGACAGGTAGAACAGTGCCATGCTGACCTCATGTTCCCCTTTGAAACAAGAAAAAAAAACTGCACAATGCAATGCAAAGTAATGTGGCGATGCTGAATGTGTAGAAATGGAAAGATGTTTTCACATTAGCACATGTATTAAAATGATCTTTTTCAGGCTTAAAGGCAGACATGCACTGGCTTGATGAATGGCACATGTCTCGACATGGTCAACAACCACACAAAAATACAAAACTAGGACAAAAGTGTTTGATGAGTACATTACACATCAGGTATATATTTGAAATATCTTCCAGCAGTGCACCAGGAATTATGAAGTTGCAGGTATTGTTTTTCACTATATAAAGACATTAATACCCTGGGGCTTTGGGGAAGGAAAGTGTTTCGGTGTGAAAATATTATGCTTGAAATGAAAATGTGGCCAATACCAAAAGGTCAGCCAAAACATGAATAAGCAGTTCCTAATTTTTCATCCGGTTTTGGAAGACATATTTACCTCTGTGTGCCTACCTCAGACAAAGTTTTCTTAACCCTGAATCATTATTTGGTTTAAATAAACATCAGCAATCTCAGGCAAATCACTGATGCAGCCCATAGTCACTGATGTGTGTTAAAGACATCTCACCTTAGGAAAGCCCTTAAGCTTGATCTCATCACATAAAAAGGACAATGGTTTCTAATTGTTTAAGAGGGATAAACCGAAGGGTCATTTCTCACCTAACCTTGACATTTTCTTAATAAGGCAGAAAAAAAAGAAAAAGGAAAAAAAACATTTATTTTTATTTTATAGTTTTATTAAAGAGTGAAAGAAAACTCACCTGGCTTAGCAATGTAAATATCATTTCTATTTTCACTTATATTTATGGAAAATGAACATTTCTTGGAATAGTAAAATCAAAAGTTCTAATAGTTGGTTTAAACCCAAGGGTACTATCCTTTTCTGTGCTGTCAACATTCCTACCAAACGTGGAATCATATTGCAATCTCTGCCAACACTCACATACTATTTGACATCTCACATGTAAACACCAACTTTTTCATGAGAAGGCATCCAAAGAAGACAGCCACACATCGCCCTGTGGTTTAACAGGTCATGTTGACATTTAATACTACCCCCTCAAGTAATATTTTTCTTATTTTCTGGGATTAATAGATTTGTTAGCATTCACTTATTAGTGCATTTGAAGGAGATGAATTTTGCATGCAGTGGAAATTAGACTGAAATGCAAATCCGTGTTTCAGGCGTCATGCTTTTGCAGCACAGATATTTGCATGATAACTAAGACTACAACATTACATAATCACAAAAGTATGATATAATTCCTGCTGACTGCAATTAGAAAATGAGGGTGACAATATAAATGACTTTACATAAAGGATGAAGATTATTTTAGTTGATGCATCATTGTGGAATAAACGTTGAAAGTAAAAGTTGAATCATTAAAAGTTTACAGCTAAAGAAGTAACAGAAGAACAGTTAGCAACTCACCAGTATGAACATACATTTAAGTATAGTGAGATACTGTTTTAAATGTGCTTTTGACAAATGGCTGTTTAAGCTTTGGCTTTGGGGAGCAGCAAGCTTTTTAAAGTACTTGCAAAAAAAGTTTAAACTGACTTTTCTGAATTGAAGGTTTTCCATTAAAGAAGGAACATAATGGAAAAGTCATTTCATGCTTTATATTTTAGGGCATATATTTGAGTGTCTGTAGGTCTTACCACCTCAAAATCCTTTTTTTGGGTGGGGTTGGGGGGCTACATTTCAAAATGTAACTCAGGGGGAGACGGTCAAATGTGCAGAAGAAAAAAGCATTGTAAGGTCATCAAGCATCCTTTTCATGCCAATCGCATTTGTTTTTAAGTACCAAGACAGAGCAGTGAAGTCGCACATACTGCACAGCCCACTTAAAACCAAGATTCTGGGTGCTCTTTGAATGATGACCTAACCGGGGCCTCATGTATGGTTAAACACCACTGTTAATTTCAGGGTTGCTGCAGTGGAAACACAGGGAGTTCAGGACATGGACATTTCACACGTTCCTAGCCCCTGGTGCAAATTCCAAAAGTGTTATATAAACAACCAAACACACATAGTGCTGTGTTTTAAATGCGTTGGCAGGCTGTTTAATTCAGCTAACCTGAAAATGCAGGTGGCTTAAGGGAAAAACTATTCAAATTGTTTGTACATGGTCATATGAATCAATAATCAAGTGTTTCTGCACATTTCTAATAAAATACAATTAAAAATCCATTAGTTTTAGCATGATTTTTTTTTTCTTTTGGAGGTTGAACAGTCAAGATTAAGTCAGTTAAATAATCCATCATGGGATTTTTCCACAGCAATCAAGGTATCGTAGTGCAGAACCAATTATTCTGACATTGATCTGGGGATCTATCAGCTCCCTGCACCTCCACCTGTACAGACAGAAGATCAATCCAGCTGATGGCATATCTCAAGCCTCGTTGACAGCGAGATAGTAGAAGGGGACGGTGCTCAGATGTGAGATTAAAAGAGCGAGAGAGAAACACTCATTGGAAGCTGAGGTTATCAGGTGCCTGTAGCTCGATTAGGTAAGTGATGAATGAGGAAATCAAGTCAAAACCAAATGAAAATAGAGGTGATTGAGGGAGAGATTTAAGAAACGGCCTCACTCATCTTATCAGTTTTGGTGCAATCTGTCAATTTCATCATTCTTGTGAGTGCTTTGATAGCTTAACTTGCAGTTAGCCCTGTTTAGTCAAACATAATTTAATTATTTTGCATTCATAAAGAAAAATCTATGTAATAGTTAGTCCAACAGTGGAACAAAAGGATGCAACTGTGACAAAAATGTTAAACTGGATTTTTGGATAATGATTTAGTGAAGCCAGAAGTAACAAACCAAATTAGTTCAGTACATTGATTTAAAAAATGAAATCAGTTTGTTAAGAACATTTCTGCCATGTTTCTTAAGTTCAAGTCTACAGCTAAAGATTGGTTTTGATGTGATCCAAAGAGAAGCTTTCTTTAAGATTTTTCCATCTCTTTCAAAGAGGAACGACTTCCAACCTAATAACGACAAAAGGACTAATCAACAAACCTCTGCAACTAAGTCTTCTTTGGATATTAGCTGCTTTCTTTTTTCTCCAGCCTTGAACACAAGCATTTTTCAGTGGATGCCTTCCTAGTACTTGTAACAACTGAGATACAACGGTTTTTGCAGTGAATTGCAACAAATGTGCCTACTTTAAGAAAAGAGTGTGTATCATATCTACACATATCAACATTTGAAAGAACTACGTTTTTATGAGAGTGCACAAAGAACTGTGGGCGTAGTCAAGGACTGTACTCTAATTAGCCCCATCTCAGAAACAGCACGGCTTGTCGGGCCCAAAGAGTTGGGCCAAAGCTCTGCTGCCTTACCTGCTTGAAGATCCACACTGAAAGATGTTGTTCAGATGGATGATGAATGACATGAAGGTTGAATGTTTAATGGCTCTTGAAATTGAGATGAGTATGCCATGGAGATGATTTCTGAGTCCCTGATGAAACACATGATAATGAGACAGACTTATGAACATAGAGATACATTCACTGTTGAAACATATCAGCATAGAACAAAATAATTTAACTCTGTCATTAAACTTGCAGTACAGCTTTTCATCAGTAAAGTAATATAAAGCAGGATGAAAAGAGAAAAGCTTTTGTTTTGTAAAATCTTTTTAATTTGTCAGTGTTGCTTTTTTACTGCCTTGAAAATTGGTGTCCATGAAAATCTGCACCCTTTTGAGATATAAATTAGTACCTTCCCGATCAAATTTCGTTTGAGAATACCAAGCAAGGATGATGATGAGATGATGACATGGTAATGAAATGTTGATTCATGTTTATGAGTAAAAGTAATTAGACATTGTTTTGATTGTCAACCGTGTCAAAAAGGACCAACACGACAAAGAAACTAAAAGTAGAACCTCATCAGATGCCGGCTGTGTCCACAAACAAAATGCCCTGCTCCTCAGACAGAAACCGAACACAACAAACGGACAATACACATTAGTCAGGTGACTGCAGCTTCTACCCAGACAACACACCAGTCCTCACCCCTCTCCCACATCCCCAACACAGCCCTACCTGCTTATTTTTGAGGTCAAGCGAGAGCTCATAGTCAGAAGTGGCGGAGTGTGAGCCGGCCCCATTGCGCTGCACCCTCAAAGGCGAGGCCGTGTGGTGCAGACTGGCTCTCCTCCCTGCACCTCCTCCTTTAGCTCCTCCGCTCTCCTCATCCTCCTCTTCTTCTTGTGCTGCCTCGTACTTGTGGAGCTCCCCCTGTACCTCCTCTCCCTCTTGCTTAATCTTTGTTTCTGCGACTTGCTCTGCCTTTTCCTCCTCTTCCTCCACTCCCGTCTCCTCGTCTCTGCGGGGCGAGGGGGCTTTAGGGGGGTCCTGGGGTGCCGCCTCACTCAGGGGCTCGGCTTTGGGCTGTGGCTCAGGCTCGGGTTCCGGTTCTGGTTCCGGTTCCAGTACCGGTTCCGGTTCCAGTTCCAGTTCCGGTTCCGGTTCCGGTTCCGGAGAAAGCTGGGGTTCAGGTTCTGACTGCGCTTTGGCTTCGGGCTGCAGCTGTGGTTGGGGCTCAGTTTGCGGATGTGGCTGGGGGGGCTGAGTCTCTTGCTGTGGTTGTTGGGGCTGTGGCTGTGGCTCTGGTTGGAGTTCTGGCCGTGACTGGGCCTCACTCTGCGGCTCCCCCTCACCTCCCTTCCCTTCCTCCCCCATAGACGAGTCTGGAGAAAGTTCATCGCTGCAGAAAGGAGGAGAAAACGCAGAGTGAGGTTGCTGCCGCATCCGTGGTGAGCTCTGACCTCTTCTCCAGGCTGCCTGGGTTAGTGGTAAGAAGTGGATTCTTTTTGTGTGTATGCAGGGCCAGTTCATCTGTCTAGCTGCTCTGTTGTGAATAGCTTTCTTGACTGTTAAGACGATGACAGACAGTTCGAACTAGGAAAGTGTACAATGCAGAAAAACTCATAAAACCAGGGCACAATGGTGGACAAAAAAAATCAAGAGATTATTGATTACATTAAATCTTGAAACGAGAAAATGTGAAAACAAGATAGTAAAGAACCAGAAGTGACACACACCCATACACACAGAGACACAGGGGGAGTTCATGCAGCTAAGCTGTGCCAAGTCAAAACTGGGTGTTTGTCCATCTGTGAACAGGTTTGTGCATTGATTTCTGTGGTGGATTTCCCTTTCTCTCTTTTATTTCTCTGTTATTTCAAGAATCAATCTTACTAATAATTACTAATTACTATCTTAGTTATTATTATTTGAAAGCGTATGTATTGTACCAACAGTGTCTGCAAGTAAAAGGATGAATAATCAGCCATGTTGAAATAATCTGATCTGTTTGGGAGCATAAGCGGCAGCATATTTTTTAGCAGATTTAATGCCTGCATGCCAGGAAGAATAGGACAAGTCGAAAGAAGACGACAATTCAGCTGTCTTGTTTATCTGTAAAGCTGCTCTCAAGCTGCCAGTTTGCTTTAACCTGTGTCTGTCAGTTCATGCAAAATGTTTCAGAAATCATCTCCACAAGCAGACTTTCGGCAGTAATGCAGAGAAGTAAATTGTTTATCTTAGATTGTGAAGCTTTCATTTGCTGGTGAAAACCAAAGTATTGCGGCCTGATTGGAAAATCAGCTTTTAAAATGTCTGCCAGTTTTCTTCCTTTTAGCTTAGGGTGCTAAATTCTTCCCAAAGCATTTTGCTGCTTCAGGTGCTTGCAAAACTTGAAGCCTTCTAAAAGTAACAATACTTTATACAACAAGCTGGATGTCCATAAAATAAAGTGAATGTAAAGCTAACATCGGGAATGAGGTGGACACAACCTCTATAGTGTTGTAGCTGACAATGTTTGTACTTCTACACTACTTTGCTCCCACTTCTGAAGGATTACAAAAAAGAGTTAAAAGAATATGGCAAGTCTTAGAAATCGTATAAATGGCTCGGTCTAGATATAAAAAATGCATGGTTATATTAACTGTATTGTCAAGTATTACACAGCGAAAAAGCGTTTATTTTTTTACTTTTCCTGTCAGATGATGCAGATGACACTGTTTGACACAACACACTTGCTCATCAAGACCTTTAAGCCAAGATTTTAAAACTTCTATATTATCAACATGAGCAGAAATGTACCCATTTTAAAGTTTATGGTGAGTCTGAGCTGGTAAATGATACGTTTGACATGTACATTTTTATTGTAAAAAAAGCATTACAGTTATTGATGTTTTCTTAAAACTAGTGTAGCATCCTTTTCCTTTTCCTAAAACACCCAAAGCAGCCAATAGAGTTTTCTGATGCATTGCACACCTGCATTCTGAGCCATACGTATTACATAACTTATCCTGAGATATCCTTGGAATTCATAACTGGGCATGTTGTTACCAAGATTAAGATTAGAGTTTCTTCTGACCGGATATGATGATAACCCTGCAGGTACTAGGTGGACGCCCGTGCCAGCACACATAATCGGATATTTCCACAATGGTATGGGTGGGCTCTGAGTTACAGGAAAACTGCTGAGGTTTTTCATATGAACCATATTACTGCACAGCAAAATCCCCTTTTTCTTCTCTTCCTGAACAGGAGAGTCACTTCTTTTCATCACACTTGGCAGCACATCAGCTTGAAGGGAAGGCATCCTCCATGAACATGAAGCTACGTTTGATACTTTTGAGGAAGAGCTCATATGAGTAGTGAATGATGAGCTGAAATTAAATCTGCAGTTCTGACCCTATGCTGAAGGTGAGCTTTTTTTATGTGTGAAAAATAGAGCTGTGTGAGTAAAGCACAAGACCTTGTTTTTGTTTTTTGCATGAGAGTGCTTCGTATCTTACCATCTTTGCTTGTGATGTTTCAACGCTTTGTTACGGATCTAAATGTAGCCTAACTCATTTGCATTTAGCAGAAAAACCTCCTCTGAACAATAAATATAAAACACAAAACATACACACTGAGCAAAAGTGTGGATAGAGAATTGTCTGTGTGGAGAGACACAAAGGAAAACAAAGCAGTCTCTGATAAGATAATGTACCATCGATGCGTTCATGTATATTTAAATGCAGCATGTGTGCATCAGCCAGAGTTAACTTAAACAGCTTCAATGACACCTTCACTTTTGCTTAACCCCTAAATCTGTCACCCTCCCTCTCATCTATTTAGTACAGCTTCATGTCCTACTCCCTTTTCCAAACGCCCATATACATACAAATTTTCTGCCGCTTTGTCCTCCACCAGGTAAGGAGATTGAGCGGTTCCAGGTGTCAAAGTGACTGATGAGGCGGAGACAAGCCCTAGATGCTGTTTCTCTCTCATTTTTCTGTATGTCAGTTAAAGACGGACGGATGCTGTGGTCTCCATGGTTTCCGTCTAGAATATAATCACTGCGCCTGCTGTCATCGTCATGACTGCTAATAGGTTGGCAAGGTATTTGGTATGCATTCCGGTTCACCCGGTAGTTGTTATTTATATATACATTGTTTCAGCTGTAAAACAACTGACAGAGCTGTACCTACTGTGGCAAACAAATTCTCACTAGTGCATATGAATCCACTCAAAGGCAATGCAAACAGCATTGTTGCAGCAGGTTACTTTTAATACTGATCAGCATATACTGTTCCCAATGAAAAGTGACAAGATTAATCGTATGACCTATGAAAGGGTTTGCATGGCAAGAAAAAGGGCAAGCCAGTTATTGTATTATTTCCTATTTGATTTTTTTTTTTTTTAAAGTGATCTTTGCTGTGTAATTCATTTCACACTTAACAAACTTCAACAATCTCAGATGTTGAAAGTAACTGAAAACTACTTAATTATTTAATTAGTTCTGAGGATGCAATATTCTCTTCCCTGGTTTCCATTACTGTCGTATTAAGTAAAAGGGATTAAAGGGAATGAAGAATTTTGTACCTTTGTTAACTTTAATGGCTGAATCCAAAGATTTATGAAAATGAAACACTTATTTAGCCAAAACATTCAGGGTGTGTGGGATTCTACACTTTACTAAAGCGTGTTTATTTAAAAAAAAAATTGAAAAAGAAGCACATTTAGGAATTTTGTTTAACGGAACATTAAATTACGTTATTCAACCATTTGGAACAACCTGCAACTGGCTAAATGTAGGCTTTTTTGATTCAATCTTTTTAATTTTTATTTTCAAAATAAAAAATGTTATATGGTATAGGTAAGCTCGAAGAAAAGTTAAAATATTGGACAGAAAATAAATGTTTTTCAAGTCAAAATTGCTGCTTAGCACATTGATAACATGAAGGCATGATGTAATTTGTTTTGTCCTAATGTCAAAGCATCATGGGCTCCACAAATTTTTGGGCTTCTTTAAATATCACCTGTTTACCAGGAGTATCTCTGGTTGGAGAGCAAACAGACATGGACAAAGACTTTAGGGCCATTTGTTCTTAGTTTATCATGAACCGCCTACTTTGAGCTGTCCCCAATTTTCTCTGAAGAAACTGGTTTATGTGTGGAGGAACAAACACACAGTGGTACGCTGCCAGCGAGCCACTTACAGGAAAACGCCCCTTGATCGTTATACGGAAGGTGCCCTGATTATAGTTCTAGCACGAACAAAGTCACTGCAGTTTACTTTAACCTTGATCACCTTTGCTGCTTCAGCAGCACAGAGGTTTAGAGCAGCACCGATGTGACCAGGGGAGATCAAAAGGTCTATCCTCCAGTGGACTATAGCCAAAGACATGTAGAAGAAGGCATTATGTGAGGAAAAATCACATCAGCAGATAAGATCGCAAAGAAGATTTGCGCTATGATTCTTGTTGGGAATAGTACCTCATGTTTAGTCTGAGGGAAAGACTTGATGCTGGGCTGAAATGGAAGAATGATTTTCTGTTGAAACTATTTGTAGCTCTGTTCTGTCGGTTGTGGTACTGTGGCTGTGTTGTTGGATTCTTCTTCAGTCTCTGCGTGTCATTCAGTGTCCGCTACGCACAGGGAATCCATCAGTTCATCAAACAGAACACCCGCAGAGGCTGAAGAGCAGTGGCTTCTCTGTTAGTAACAGTGTTACTAACCTCAAATCATCAGGTCAAGTCTGCCCATTTCTTTTTTACTTAAAGATAATATGATTCCTTCATTCTTGCCATTGTTTGACGGTTCATTGACCTTAATATCTTCTGACGCACCCGTGAACATGTACTCACAGTTGTTCAGAAGGGGACACTCCACTGGTTTTAACCGAGTTCATGTTCCTTTAGAAATACTGTGAGATGTGTTAACTAGTCAGGGGTGTAAGTGGGAGAAAATGAGCGTGAGTAAGAAATTATTTGTCTACTAGAGGAAGACATTTTGGAATAAAGAAATTAGAGAGATTTTTAAAGATGATCAAGAGCAATCAAAATGAAAATCCACCAACCAGATAACAATATTAATCTTAAGAACCTGAACAGAATGCGCATATTCACAGTTCCAGAGGAAATGTGATGAAAATGCACATAATTACCCAGCTTGATCCAATTACATGAAGACTTAATGATTTTCTTTTCTATTTTCATCAAGGTGTAGAAGATTTAAAAACTACTCTACAACTCTCCTTAAAGTGCTCACACTTGTACTATAAGATATGACTTTATTTTCCGACACATGCACAGTGTTCATTTTATACTCATGTCTTATTTGGTTTTGCATAAATTCATTTGTCCTCTAACACTGAAAATCTTAAAACTCCCTTTGGCTCTGCGTTTGTACATTTTTACACTTTGATCCATGGAAAAGTTCCACACATGTTGTGCTAATAAATTGGATATGTCTGATGAAACTAATAAATGAAAATTTCAATCTTCCTCTGCAGTGCAATCTAATAGGGACACAAGATCCCCGTTGAGTCGGACCGCTTACATTCTCAAAATATCATGTTGCACTGTGACTCTTTAGGCTGGTCTGGTGTTCCAAGCAACATTTGGGTTTTACTGTTGCTATTGACTGATTTGATTTTCAACCACCAATGTTTCTTAAAGAAATCCATAAGGTCAATGCATCAAAAAGAAATCTAAAAGAACAAAAAAAACAGGTCAGTATGTATTTCTTCTACCTATAGGACTGCTGACTATGCTAAGTATTTAATTTGCAACCGTGTCTTAAAAAAGTAATGATCATGTCCTCATTTATTGATAAGGACTAGTGTAAAGAGTGCATTAATATATCATACAGTTCAGACATCTACCTAAATACCTTAAATGTAAATCAAATGATACACCATCTCACTGAATCAAACGCATCCATCTTGTTTTTTAGGCTCTGTCTTCAGTAATCTTTACTTATTGAGGTCAAACTGAGACTTACATCAGCTACTTACAGAACTTCTGCAGCAAATTGCTGTAAAAGCTGCGCTGAACAAAGCAAACAATAGAGTCAATGAATGGAATGGAAAAAGCAGTCACTGATGTACTCTCTGGCTGCACATCGTTGCCACGTTAATGGAATCTTTAGGCTGGTTCACAAAAATAGCTGCAGCATATATAAATCATCAGACAGGCAGAGCATCATATGGTTAACAGTATCTCTTTCTACCTTTGCAACAAAAAAGTCATAGCCTCAGCACTTTGATTCATCTTAAAGCATGCTGAAGCAAAAATTCCTTTCAAATAGAGTTTACACTCTGAAAAATGCAGCAATGCAGCTTTTATACGTCCAAAGAAAAGGAATATTACACCTTATCATTGATAACACAAACTGGAGCTATGAAATTCCAAGCAATGTCAGATCTGCTTTAAGAATTTCACCCTGAAAAAGAAAAAAGAAAAAGAAATTCACCCTGACATGCAGTGATGCAGGGTTTGGGTCATCCTCTTTGTTCTTTCTGCTGGCCACAACTGATCAATCCTAAACTGATGGATTAATTGTGGGGCAGCTTATCAATACTGTACTCACTGGTGCGAGAAGACATTGGTAATAAATAATTCTGTTTAGTAGGAAAAAATCTAGGGTAAGAAATACCATAAAAAAGGAAGGAATTTTGAAATTGTATATTTAATCCATACATCCTGTGCTTTCGAGGTACTGTGAAAGGGTTAAATCGATATTGACCAGTTTACGAGTATTAAAAGCATTGTATCCATATTTGGGTCTTAATAAAATCACAAATGCACAAGCTTCTTCTTTAGTGACCGAATAAGAAGTGTCAAAGGCTGAGATGGTTTATGTGGCTCCGGTGAAAGTGAAAAGCTCACATCTGCTGTGTTGAATTTTAAGACTGAGTATACACACCCCAACTGGTCTCAGAACATAGTTCTTGCCCATACAGCATACGGTATTCTGCTCACACACAGAAGTAAGCCTCTTTAAAGCAGAAACAAACCAGGAGGCACAAAAACAGGTTAGGCTCGTGAAATATGCAATAGAGGCTTTAAAATAGCGTTGTTTCTAAAGCCGCTGTGGGCAAAATGGAGAGAAAAAAGACAGCAAAACCTGTGCCACGGACAAATGGCTGGCACACCGCAGTAATATAAAGATGCAGTGCACAGTCAAGGACTCATAAGCAGGACTTCAAGGACAGAACATGACACCATCATTCACAGTGTACAGTGTTGTCTATAAATCTTCTTTTCATCTTACTCTTGAAATGTATATTTCTGTGCCGCAAATTTGGGTTCCTCATATTAAAACAAAATCTAAAGACTCAATTCTGTATTTTGATGGACAGTATCTATTGCTTTAAAAGCTTTTGAAAGGAATATAAGGACGCATGTGTTCATACTAAGATTTTACAATTTACACAAGCTAAAGTGTTCTTCAGGCTTTTAAATAGTTATTGAAATGTTTTCACAATGATGGAGCAAGTCGAAATGATCTGTTAACAGTCTTTTCTGATGTTTATCTTCCTGCTGCTTATTCATATCCCACTAAACATAATAATTACAAAGCTATTTTCACACTTCATTGCAAAGGCAGATTTTCACAGAGTCCACTAAAGAACAACAATGCCGAGAGAAGAGACTCAGCTTCTTCTGTGAGAGGAGTAAACAACTGAGCCCTTCCCGCCACGTCGGGGATTTTCAAAACTAATAGCTTAATATGTTACCGATCAAGGGGAACTCAATGTGCCTTTTAATTATGTTGTAAAATGTGCTGTTATTTCTTTCTAAGCATTTAAGCACTATACTATGGCTGTTTTTTTTACTAGGGGGGGTTGACTGAATAAAGATTATTACTCGATGGATCACATCAAAATGATTATGCAATGTTTCATCACTCAAACTTGTGAAAACACCAAGTAACGCCTAGAGGAAGTCTGACAATTATCCAAAGTGACAAAAAACAAACTTTTCAACTTTGTTCTCACCACCAGTCTTTATCTAACTGCTCAGTACGGGAACCTGCTGCAGGAAATAAACCCACAAGAAGAAGAGATAGAAAAATCTGTAATGATCAATGAAAACCTTTCAGTCTGCGCGGATATTTTATGCTTGTTTTAAGCAAGTTTTAAGATGACTGGGGCAAAAGAAATTCTCATGCTGGCACATCGCCTTTTGTCTGAGTGTGAAATGAAAAACAATATTTTCACACAATTGAACACAACTGTTTGGAGTCTTACTTACTAATTGTATAATGGTAGGACTGGTACAAAGATTCACAGGGTATATGTTAAATACTCAGTGCAAAGTGGTGATGTGATACTTTATGTATCAAATTACTGAGGTGGTACATCGGTTATGTCTTTGTCACTCATTCGGCAATGTTATGATCAAAGAGCAGGCTGTCAGCTTCGATTTCAAAAACCCAGCTACATGTTGCCTGCATGCTGAGCTGAAAGTCACGCAGCAGCCACTCCTATAAAATCACAAAATTAATCTCTTATGACGAGTTAGCAGAACACCCTGCACCATTGTCTTTGCAGAGTAGTGTGCCCGACATTCACTGCGGAAGTATTAGACTGCTGGCAGAAACGGGTCAAAGGAGGTGCAGACTACAGTTCAATCAGCCACTCTGATTACTTAAATGGATTTAGCCTCAATGGCAAAAGATTAGATGGCTAAAGATTATTTCAGTTATTTTGGTATCTTGATGTAGTCCTCGCTAACAAAATCTTGGCCACATAAAAATCCATGTTACATTAAACATAAATGGCTCCCTGAAACATCCCAGGTTAACGTTTTCACATAAGATTGGATGGGAAAAGGGGCAGCAGCCCCCATGATTTCAAATCATGCAGCATGATCATAAATGAACGTTACATACTGGACTAACTGTACTGTTGATCTGACAGTGAGTCATGTTTCTCTCTGCTCTGTGCCCTCATCAATGGTACATTTGTTTCAACATGACATGAAACATTTGACTTCTTCACTGACTCATGCAGGCCTTTGGAGACCAAGCATAGTGTAGGAAAAATTCCATTGTTGCTCATCAAATCCTTTGTCTTCTTGCTGTTAGCCTACTGTCTTTTATGGTAAGGTTGCATCATCTAAACTCAGTGTGCTGCAAACCTAGAATTTTCTATATCGAACAGATATTATATTTTTAGTCCAAAAACAGTCAATGATTGACCCTAAGTCTGAATATAGCAGGTCTTTTCTGTACAATTTCTGACTATCAAGCATGCCAGCGGTAATGACTGAGGTTGCATTCAGACCCAGTCTCATGTTACATCAGCAGGTGGTCCTATACTTTAGGATCTTTTAGCAATGTTTCTGTGAACATTAGATAATTAGAGAGGAATGAGACAAGGAGTGAAGGCACAGTTGGAAAATTATGGGTGAAAAGATGGAAAGGCTGGATAGAGAGATGAACTGGATACAATACTGTGGACTGATCCCACAAATGAGAGAGGGAGTTGACTTTTCATCAAGGGAAATCAGGTGCAGAAATAAATCCAGAATCGCATTGGATGCAGCAGGAGAATGGAATGAGTTGCCATATTTATGTTGGGAGTCAGTTGAATTCACATTGCAGCACAGAGGGACAGCGCAAAGGAATCTTCCTGATGTAGAAAAGACGGATTCACAAATACCACCGAAAAGCCAAGAGACCGAGAAAAATGATTAATTCAAATATTTGTACTGAGAATGACAACAGCTGAAAGATCAACACACACCAAGTTCCAGCAAGTGATTAAAATCTAGGAAAAGACTTTACTGTTTGGACAGTGTAGACTTTTCGAGGGATTATCAACTCTAAAACCTCTTGTCTAAAAGAGTACAGCCACCGAGACAAGTGCAGAGAATGGAATTAACTTCAACAATGATACCGATTAAAAGCGACGAAGAGTGCCACTGAGGTGTTTAAATGGAAGAACACTTGCAGTAATACTTTGTAATATATGGACAACTAGAGACACATTTGATAGACAAAAAATTGCCACAAACTACGCATAGAAGAATCTCTTACTAATAAAAGATTAGAATGTTTGACTGGAAAGGCAAACATTCTAATCACACATGACAAACATGAAAATCATCACAAGCCATTGAGGAGCTGAACATTTGGTGACTTCCAACAATGTCTTATTTCAGCTAACTATATAAGATCATGCAGATTTTGGGAAAAACTGAATGAAAATAAAATAAATCAGTTGTTTCTTTTTACATTGATGGATTTCTTTTATTTTAATGATATATCGAAACCCGTTTGAATTACTCACTATATGCAGTACCATCCAGGATGATGGTGTTCTTGATCCTTGAATCGGATCTGTGATGGAATTAGACTAAGTTGTGAAATTCGAATGATTAATTTGGGTAGCTGTTGTCTTACTTATCTTATCTGTCCATTTTGGTGTTTTGCCCACATTATGATTAGTTCAAATTCACCTCAAGCTGAGGCAAAATTCCAATTCATCCGAATCCAGCATATGCATAGCATCTGGCCTTGGGTGTACTCACAGTTAGAATTTTTGGAGGACTGCATGAGAGTCCATCTGCACTGGTTTAAACCCAAAATATGTTGGTCTCCACAGGCTACGACTGATGCAGATGGACACCTTCATGACCGCATGAGCAGACCCTCATAATCAACAGCTTGGGGAAGGTTATTGTGAATCTTGCAAAGATTTGTTTTTAGGCATATTAGAGAAACATTGCGAAAAGAAAATGTACTGTTCCAACAAATGGATTAAATCTCCACACGTCTATATAACAAGAATATTGCCACTTCTTACCGTTAAAAGGTAAAGACCACTGACTTGAAATGCTATCAGTCCAAACATTGCATAAATGGCCAAACCTCATATTGAATAAAACTGCCCATTCAAGACTACATCAAAACCATTTTGAATATCAACATAAAGCATTTTAAATGAAGCTGTTCACCTCATTCGCCTTTCTTTCTGCATAGCTAAGCTGATTTATTCAGCGCACTGTCATAAAAATAGCTAATCTTTTCATCAGAGTGTTGACAAGGATACAAGTGTGCAGTTTCGGTATCTCTCCTCCAGATTCATAAAATAAAGATGATTTTGAGACTGAATGCAAATCCCAGCCTGCACCCAGAAAACCTTCTTTTGCAGTGTGAAGGGAGAGAAAAAGGGTTGTTTGCTACAGCTGTGAAGCTGATAGAGGACAAGCATGGCCTGACACCAGACACACCGGTACAGTAGTGATACACTCAGCATCACACTCTCCATTATCTGTCTCCTCTCTCAGAAACACACATGCATCCATACACTCCAACTCAGGCTTCCCTCATCGGTGAAATTGTTTTCAAGGGAAGTGTAAAAAAATAGTTTTTCTCTGCTCTTTCAATGACAAAAAATTAAAGCCTATCTGTGGCTATTGTTCTGTTTCCATTGACACAGTGAGTGAAAAGGCGATATCCCATCTCCTGACCCATAACAACAGTTTAGAATTCAATTAGATCTTTGTGAAATGTGAAAGGTTTTCCTTTCTGATTCCGTCCATGCGTTTTACAAGCTTCATATTGAATTTTTTCTCTGGCAATGGTCATCTCTGGAGGTTATGTTCCGAGCATTATCAGTCTATGTCAAATTGGATTCTGTCAGCTCCTATTGATGCAAATGAATGGTGTGTTTCAAAATGACCAAGGAAGGTGGAAAAGAAGTTTAAAGCAGCTGCGGAACAAATACAAGCCTAACCAACATCCTAATATTAAAGACTCAAAAAGGCTCCACTACCTTTGAATGTCCATGACTCACCCAAGCTATTTTTGCTTAACATAGTTCATTACCAACAATCTCTTAAGGCATTTTGACTTGAATGATAATGGAGAGGAAAAGAATGGAAAATCGGTGTTGCAGCTCACTTTGACCTGTCATTTCTTCGTCAAAACAAAGCGAGAACTGACAAAAAAGCACACGCTTGATTAACGGACTGCAAAGATGACTCAACCCCCCTTCCTCCAAGCCAAAAAAATAATGAAATAAAACTCTGTTGATGCCATGGTAACAGCTCTGTGCACAAAGCACAGCAGAAGTATGAAGGGATACCACCCTCCCACTTCTTTTTTCATTTCCTTTCATTAGCATTTAGTTGTCTGATGGTTGCCCATTCATTCTACTGTAAAGACTGAGGAGTCGGACAAAATATATTTTATTTATTTTCGATTGAAAGGCATACTAGATTAAAGCGTGACTGTTTTATGGAGTGGAAGCATTATTTCAGATCACTTCTCCCTCCATCTCCCTTCTCTACCCTCTCAACTAAATCTAACTCCCCTTGACCCTTTCTTCCTTCACACTCACTCCTTTTCATTCTCCACATGTCTGTCTCTCATTGCACTGACGGTGGGGCAGGTAGCCGTGTCAGCAGTTTTTGATGTCCTCTCCTCTACCTCCTCCTTACAACTCATTTCCCTGTTGATATTCCGTCATCAGGCTGTCAGCAAGTTCCAAAGGACAAAGATCCGTTGCAGCGATGCATGCCAAAGCTGACCGTGGCGTCTGCACAAGCCCATGTCCATTTGCAGAGAATGCTGGGAGCAACCTGTACCTTTTGTGTCCTATGTGATGTAATCCAATAAACTGTTACACTGCTTATTTTGAAAATCTGTTAAGAGGAGACTGGGCGTTTTAACAGGTGAGACAAAAAAAAGACAATTAACTTAAAGAAAATTCAGGGCCTCCTTGACTCAGCTCAGCAGACCAACCACGTCACTCATGCCCGTCACATAATGACAGAGGTACAAGTTAGTTTAATCATTTGCCTATTGTATATTCACAGCTGAAATTAGAAAGTTTCATAAAACTGGCGATCAGAATAAATATCTTTCATTGATTGTGTCCAGTCAAAAAAAAAGTAATGGATAACCAACACATATTGCTTCACAGTTTGCACTGTTAAGCAACGTGACCAGGAAAACCGTGTGTTTAATTGAGTTCAGATTGTTCTATTTTTTTGCACTTTATATGAAGACAAGCTATACATCTTTACAGTGGGAGAATAAGATGTGATCAGAAATCCATAGTGAAAATAAAAAACTGCATGTTTTGAACATTTTGCATTGTTTTTCTCATACAGGAACTCTAAACATAAAGCTGCATTTGTCATTCAAAAGAAATGCTAGCAGCTAAATATGTCAGGGTGGGAGTGCATATTGGTTGTAACACTGGTATAGTTGCCTGAGGTAAGTGAGTAGAGTTTTGTCCGTAAGAGCCACAGATGACCATCTACATGACCATCTACATTCACTTTGTCCTTGTGAGTGCTGCTCCTCTCAAGTAACAAACCCGCTTTAGTATGCAAAGTCTTTATTATATTAGCATTAATATTCGTTTTTCTTCATGGCAATTTTAAAAAGTATGTATCAAAGAGAATGTGAGGAGTCTTTGAATCTTAAGAGTGCTGATAGGTGTCACTGACACACTCAAACATGAAAGAGCACACACGCAACAATGGCTCTACACATAAGAAATGCAGAAGCAACTTCATCAAAATGTTGCGCTACTATTAAATCTATTCAGCAGCATAACCCTCTGCTTGCCTCAAAATGCTGAGATAAGCTTTAGAATGGAGAGAAATGCTTAGTGTGGAGGCTGAGGTGCAGGAATGAACTTTACAGTCTTTGAGTGTTCTTTGCCTTGAATCCTCATCGTCCATGTGCATGAAAGAAAAAGCAGTAAATGACACCCGTGCAGGACTGGTGCAGTACGCCTTTCTCGTGGTCTCGCATAAACAACCCTTAAGGTGAAAACAAATTAGGTGAAGCGTCCCTTTTAATTTCAAATTTCTCAGAGCTTTCACAGTATTTAAAAGCTATTTCATTCATTCTCAGTCATGTTTTAAATGATTATTTTCTATTCAGTCTACTCCCAGTAGATATTTTTAGAGAGGAGTGAGAAGAAATAAAAATCAACATCTGAATGGATGATCCAGAGGGGATACTGATAGTGCTCTTCTAATTGGCTGAGAGTCAAAGCCTCTGAACCAATAGGAAGATGACAATTGATATAAACCACAGGGCTTAGTGATGCCCCTGGAGTCTTTGCAGGGAGAGAGAAGAGAGGAAACAACAACGTGAACTTTCAGACACTCTTATTTCAGTCTGTCAAGAATATATGCCACATGTTTCTGTTGTGTCCTCTGTTCCCATGACAACAGAGCAGCAAGCAACTAAGGTCACCTCCTCGGTTTGAGGCAGCCGGATTGGTGACCCACAGCATACTGCACCAAGACACACAGACGGGGGAGATGAGGACAAATATTAAATCAGGGTGCAAAGAGGTGAAGAACAGTGTGACTGAGGACACCACATGTGAAATCTGATTTGCAGCTACACAGGTGAGACATAGAGTCCACTGATGTGAGGACAAAAGTGGCTATGACCTCATGCTTTGAGACCTCTGCTCTCCATCTTCTGGATGGATGCCTAGCAACAGCCCAAGGAAAGATATCAACAAAAGCTGTTGGTTGTGCGTTAATCAAGATGAAATTTCCAGAAGTTGCTTACTAATTTCCCTCCTGACAATCTAAATGGCAAATTGTGTGAGCTCATTAACGTAGGATGGTTGATTAAAGCGGAGGTTTGTGAATGTGAGTGCAAGTCTAACTAAAAAGGGGCTTTGGAATGTGAGCAGGTGGCTGTCTTTCTGTGATCAGGTGGAAGTAAAATGGAGGTAGTTTAATGGCTGGATCAGACACAGGATCAGGCATGATGCTAAAAAATGAGGACTGTCATTTGTCAAAGGCTGACTGGTCAGCATATATCTAACTCAGAGACCATAAGAGCTTCATGTCTTTCAGACTCTTTTGTTATAGGTCTGGAAGGCCACGGCTTTGTGGCTGAGATCTTCTTACACGAGGTGTGTCATTTTTTCCTGCTACAGTCTTGGCAGAAATTGCAAATGCAATGTATTTTCCCGCACTTTCTGTGTTGAGCTGAACAGGCTTTAACTCAGAGTATGAAAACTCAGCATAAACATGCAGCTTGTGATAAATTGCAACACATATTGGCACTCGGCTGTGGGAGAAACTGCTCTGATTAAAGAGATTGTGTTGTTCTGGCTTGTACATCTGCAACGCCTTTCCAGAAATATACTCATGGGAGACTATACTTTTCGAGTTTTCTTTGTTTTTATGAGATAAAGCACATTTTCTTACATTTAGTAGGCAGCAGATTTTCTAGAGAAGGAACTGATAGGATCTGCAAGACAGCCTTTATGCTCATTCCCTTCAACCGCATACGTTTCAAAGTTTAAGAAACTCACTACCCTCTTTCCCAAGATAACATCTGAAGTCCTTTTTTCTCTGCTACAGCAGCTTTAGTCTGCTTGCGTTTTGAACTCTCCAGCCATCCATCCTGTCAAAGGTCTGCCCTGTCAAACCGGCAGCGATTGGTCATTGAGAATTTGAAAACACATAGAGAGCACCAAATTGAAAAAGACTGGTTCATATCTCAAAGTCAGCTTGACATTTTGTTTGAGAAACACTACAATATTGGAATCATTTATTTTTCTCCAGGATACTGCATAAGACAATTTATCTTCCCGGTGTTCAAACTGCCCCAGTACTGACTTATCTTGATGCTCTTCAATGACTTGTGGAGGAAAACAAACAAGGGCTTCAACACTTTCGAGATGGACTATCATTTCCAGTGATTAGTCCATATTTAGAATTTTAAGTCCATCATTTTGGGGTGAGTCACTTTTTCCCAGGTTCTTCTAATTCCTTGTTTTAGGTGAGTGCAAGTCATCAAATCCCTGTTTTCAGAGACAGATGAGGAAGAAGTAAAGCTGTAACCATCCACCAGTAGAAATAACATTCAAAGTAACTAACTGAAAATAAGTCTCCAACATTACAGTTCACCTATGTGAGGATAAAACAGGATACTTACCACAATTCGCAATATAAAAATTGGCAAATTAACAAATAGTTTGACCATACATTGTACATATTCCATTATACATCTTCTTCTTGAGTGAACTCCATTGTGGCATCAACTGTGAACATGATTATACATTTTGGAAGTGTGTACGAAAAGAAGTGCATCAATGCAATGTCTTTTTTCTCATCGAAATGAATACTTTCATCATCTTTTCATTATTTTGCTATACTTTGGGTCAAGCCACTTGAGTATGGATGCGGAAATGAAGTTCAGTCGTTGCTTGATGGAGAAATTAGATTTTGCTTGTACACATATACAAAGAATGAAGAACAACACTGTTTTTATTTTCTCTTTTTCCTGTCTACATAGTATCCAACTGAGACATTTATAACTGTTCTGTAGAGCATTTCCCTCCATTCCAGTGTTTAACATTTTCTCTCGGTTTCTTGGGGCTTGGCGTGTTGACTGCAGCACTTCTCAGTTTTGCAGTCACGCAGAAAGTCAAACCAAAGCTCCCCAGTGGAGCTGTAAAGGTAACAACAGAACTCCCGAGCGCAGTTGCAGCATTCTGCAGCAGGAGAGGGCTCACTCGGCTAATTGAAAGGATATCAGCATCCTGCACAATCAGCCTCCTCCCTTTGTGATTACAGCGGCGTGTGGCTTTGCGACTCAGAATATGAATCCTGCACGGTGTCTAAACCCTTCGGTGCTTCCTCAAGGCCTGGTGTGAGTGACCGTGATGAGTCTCCATTCTCCTTAGGGGTCCTCATTATTTGTGAAAACTCCTTACTCGTTTCTTTTCAGCTCATAACTTTTTCCAGATTTAAAAGGTCCCTCACATTCCGTACCGGCTTATTTTCAGCTTCCTAACTAACCTGATTAAATCTTCAGGATTTGACAAATGTAAACAAAGAGGAAGCAAAGAGTTTTTTTACGGTGCTTTTACCGGTGCCCTTTTCTTGGCCGACCTCATGGCCACAGTGGTTTGATTTATGCAAACAACCTGGCCTTTTCCCGATGAATTTACTGAGCTGAATAAGGCATCACACAACCATTTAATTGTGCATTTATTTCTCTATTTCTATTATTTCTTTATTCTAAAATTTGTGCAACCTTTGTTCAGAATCTAGTTCATTTGAAATCTAGTGTACTTATATGCTGTTGGAACTTTGGAGTTTGAATTTAACTGTAAGGGATTAAAACATGGTCATATTAGACATCATGTTTTCATAATGAAAAGTGTTT
This sequence comes from Menidia beryllina, assembly GCA_013363375.1. Classification (NCBI taxonomy): domain Eukaryota; kingdom Metazoa; phylum Chordata; class Actinopteri; order Atheriniformes; family Atherinopsidae; genus Menidia; species Menidia beryllina. The sequence continues at coordinate 655,944 of JABUIW010000245.1, forward strand.
TCGACAGAAATGTTGATCTTTTTTTGTCATTTCTATGGCACATCAGGATTTCTATGTTGCTTAAGTACTAGAAACCTGGTCTTAATTGTGACCATTATGGTATGTGTTATAAATAAGGCTATAAACTTTAAATCTTTAAAAATAAATGAGTTAAGATCAGATCTTCTGTCAAATTCATCTAAACTAATCTGCTGCACTGGGAGGCATGTTTCCTTTTTCTGTTTTAGAATATCTTTTACATGCCAAGTGCACTCCAGTGGCACACACGTTCACACACACACATTTAGACAGGGAGCTACATATGTTCTGATCACTGCCAAGCCAAAGCATGCAACATTAGAACTTTTTTTTTTTCACATGAACACAAATGCATTACATGTGTCAACAAGAAGGCTCAGTAGTTTCCCACATGGAGTACACCCTGCAGTGTACATAGAAGCATTGTGAAGGCTTTACATACATAAGTTAGCTTTACCCACATGGTAATATTTGCACATTTTGAAGTCAATGTGACCACATTGTGGAGACAAGCCCAAATGAAGTGAGCATGAGTGATGATGGATGCAATGGGGTGCAGCTGCCGTGTTGAGGTATGTCGCTGGGATGTAGGGATGCCACGTGAGAGGATGATCAACAAATCACTGACAACAATGCGGATATACAGAAATCAACCACAACAGAATACAGATTTCTAAGAGAGATACGACGTAACAAGAACAAAAAGGAAGGACAAAAACAAAAACAAAAACACAAGCTGCTTTCTGTTTCAGTCCCAGAGGGTCCTGCTTTGAAGTGGTTTGCTTCAGAGGTTGGCAGGGGGGGTTTTGAAGAGTTCAAGGGGCTGACAAGTTAGCAGGGACTCTCTGCTGTGCACTTTGTTCGTACCCTTTGTTAAAGATTCCCAAGCACAAGTCAATCACAAAACACAGAGACCCCAGACACCTTCTATCAAGCAAAGTTCAAGATGCTGAACTATGATAGATTTTTTTTTTCCTTTTTTTTCTTTGCTGTGTCTACCTGGAGAGTTAGTCTCATGACATGTAATCACAACAGATATTGTGGGAGACGTGAGTTTTGAGTTTAGTCTGATAAAAGGCTTTATGAACCTTTTTTCTGCTCCCCCTTCCTTTAAATCTGTTCAGATGACCTAACTTTATATCCTGCAGGCCACGGGGTGGTTAAAGTGTGGCTGTGTCAGCGATTGCTGGTCTGCATCTTCCTGCCACATTTTGTGTCCGGCTCTGTGGAGGCTATGATTTGCTATCAATACCCAATTGCTTATCTGCTGTTGTCTGCCAAACTCCCACAAAGCAACAACGCATTCCTGTGCAGCCCACGACAAACAAACCATTTTCGGATGAACGGCTTAATTGCTATTGATGTGCTTTGGCTGGATGAATGCTATAATTTTCAGTGAAACTCTGGTGGTAGAGTGCACTCGTGTGAATAAAAGAAGGATGCAAACAAGCTGTCATTTTTGTCCGAAAGGTGGCATTTAATGTCGTATTGGAGCCATTATCATTTCTTTTTTCTTCTTGCTATAAGCCTTCCCAAGGGTTGCAAAGGGTTGCTAGGGGGTTACTAAATATTCCTATTATACTCCCTCAAAATTGCTCATAGCTAGCTAATAGTCATGCAAAAAACATTCATTATTGCATCTGATTATGACTTATTCAAGTCTCCTGTTATAGTTGCCCAGAAAGGGGAGTATAATATATATTCCCCAAAGCCTGCCCCAGAGCTTGACCACAGTCCAGTAAGTGGGATGTTGGAGTTATTTCAGCTATTATAACTCTGATCAAGTGTATTTATGTCAATAGCCTTGAGAAGACTCAAAACGAAGGCTCCAGTGAAAAATTCTGGGCGGTGTGGTGTGACTCCCTCTGTGGGACTTTGGCAGACCCTGAAGCATTTACAACCACTTCAAACTTAGACACCACTGCTGGGGTAGCTGTGTTTACTAGGAGTAGCTTCTGCAGAGCTGCTGTTAACGGGATGCACGTGAAAAGTGGCTACAGTTAACACTTACAAAAAAGAAAAGGAAAACTGAAATTTAGTCTAAAAAAAATGAAGTCAGAAGGAAGACATTTGAGCAGATGGTATTGGGAGGTAGTCATCTTACCTGGGAACACAGGCGGTAGAGGTCTCCCCCTCAGGGGCCTCCGGGGCTGGGCAGCAGAACTGGTGAAGCACTGTCTGGTTACTGTATCAAAGAAATATAGAAATAGGAAAATAAATAAGTATAATGATACATTTACAGACACATATTTGAGTCATTGATGAGCAACTTCAGCAAGAGATTAGAAAACATATTTTAAATGTTAAAGAAAGAAGCTTGGAGCTCTGACGGAATTTCTGCATAAAGTTTTAAAACTCTCTCATATGTCTACACAAAATAGTTATAAGATGATATATTTATAAGCATAAGTAGTTAACTGTCCTCATCTTAGGCTTTTAATTTAGATTTGTTACTTGTCTGTTGTAATTTTTAATCTGTGTACGTCATTGTTCTTGTTTTGACTTTAGGCCCTATTCTATCATTTTCAGTATTGAACTGATTCCTGCTGACAAACCTGTCTAATTTATAAAGCTACTGTGTTTCATCTTAAGCCAAATTTCAAAGCTTTTTTTTATTTTGTTAACATGCATTTTCACACCATTAACTCTTCTAATATTAACCATATCTGGGGCTTTGCTGGGTGATGTTTTTGGTGTTTTGAATGTTATATAACATATTTTAACATTTCAAATTGCTTAAGAGCTGGGCTTATATGGCAGGTGAACACTTAATGAATGCATAACTATGTATGAGCAGGCTGCAACTAAAAGGGCAAACAACGTGTTGTGGTTTAAATCAAAGGTAACATTAGCATAAACTCACAAAAAATAAAAACTATAACGAAATCCAGGATTATTAGAAACATTTTAGTAATAACTAATGGGTAGTTTCAAAGCTCGTTCAAAAGTTAGAATTTGCTCGGAAGGTCAAAATTTTTCGACTCCTAAGCACAAATAATGGGCATTGCTTTGAATTTGATGTGTGTCTGCCATTGCTTAGTTTATTTAGGAGAAATATTGAGACAAGTATAAAGAGAGTGAGTTTTAGTGCTCTGTAATCAGAGACACAACAACATATATTTAAATCCTTTACAGAGAAATTCATTCTAGTCCAGTAGTGAATGTGTCTATACTGTGGACTAAGATATAGAGAGACTGTTCATATATGGAGAGTGTCTTCTACATCTGAAACGGAACATATATAAAAAATACAGTGAGTCACCGCAACAAACCTATTACTAATGCTTCAAAGAGTTTTTCTAAGACACTGTTATCTTAAAGGCAAAGGTGACAAAGGTGGTCCTGAAATGGAAAGAGCATTGGTATAAAATTTTCATGTGCATGGAAGAGAGCTTTATTTTTTTCTTTTCTTTCTCAGGGTATCCTTTTGGCCCACAGACTCCGTGTGCATCCATCTCTTACCTAAGTATCAGTTCATCCCCAACCCCCACTCCTTTTCCCCTTGTCCTTTTACACTGATTTTCCATCACTAACCCCACCCCCCTGTGCTGGGTCCTACGGGCAGAGTGCGTCGGGCTAAAGAGAAATTTATTCAATCGCTCTTGCTGGCAGAAAAGGTGGCAAGCTCTCCGTGTGCTCTTCTATCCTTGAACCAGGACATTGGGAGGGAATGAGCCTGGAGAAGCAAGCAGCAGAATGAGACTTGATGTCTGCTAATTTAATTCAGGAACTCTTAATTCTCCTTCAAACCACCTTTTTCTTGTTTTTGATGTGCTAGTTTATCACATGATAAAGAGCATCCTTGATTTTTTTATACTATGAACATTAATCCCAAGTGTCTCGTCCACAAAATGTCACATTGTGTTGTACCCTGTTGTGCTGCTCTCACACTGTAACATTTAACTGGAGAAAACCTTGAGAGGGAGGTTGCGTTTAGTATTTCAAGCTACAATAGCAGACATACCAGGGAGGGCATGATAGGAAATTAATTCACGTCGTTAATGGCTCCTCTAATTGTGTTCGCTTTAATGACCGTGACACCGCTGTGGCCATTTTCAAAAGGTCCAGAATACAGGCGCTCTCTGAGGGGGCACAGATTAGTTGGAATGCTGGAACAACAGAAACACTTGTTCACAAAGATAAAGGCTGCATGTTCTCTTCCTTTAAGGTGAACCTCCTGTCAGCAGTGTTTAACAAATGATCACCCAAAGAGTTATAGCAAATTCATTTCAGGAGTGGCTGGCACAAGAGCAGTTCTTAGGGTTTTCTCTGTTTATTCAGCCTATCCATCCACACACTTCATCCTGTCCTGGGTCACCAGAGGGAGGTGCTTGTTCCAGACCAATCACCTAGGCGTAAACTGTTTTTTCCATTCCCATGTAGAGAGCAAAGTTCAACACAAACACAAACACAATTCACATTTTTTGCAAACCGGTAATTTACAGGATTCCGTCCAAACATGGTGTTTTTGTCCCTAACTACGAGCTCTTCCTCTTGCGTGTGGAGATGTGGCCAGCTTTGAAAGTGTCAAAGTCACCTTTTAATTATTGGGCATGATGACTTTTCTAAACACCATTTTTCTTTTTGTCTTTTGTGTCTCTTTTCATTTGGGGAAATTCAGAGGGAGCAAATTACACATGAATTCTACACGAGTCACCTGATTGGAGAAAAACCCATGGAAGAGGTGTTGAGAAATGATGAGATGGCATTTTATCCTTAAAAGCTCATTTATTTATAACCATTTTTTAATCTCTGACTTAAACAGTATTTGCCGACTTTCTTTCCACCCAGTTTTACAATCACTCTTTCCACTTAAAACCAGTTTGCCTCATCTATGACATGACAAGTTTATGGGCCACAAAAACAGAAAAAAAAAGTAGAATCAGTGTCCGTGTATCATGAATCTGCTAATGCAAAATACAACATGAACTGATAAATCAGGGGACTAAGAACTGTAATTTCCAATCTAATCCCCTTTTGTTTCTAACTCTTTCTCTGAGACACCAGAAGACTCGTTCCCATGTTCTGGCTTATGTGAGCAAATCCTCCAATAAAATATCAAATATGTCAACATTGTTTCTCCTCCAACCATTTGAATAAAGAAATATCCTCCCCTCAAGTGTCTCACTCTCACACACACACACACACACACTACGTCTTCATTGTTCACTGTTTGAGTAATGCCAGTGCCAGATATGAAACTCCGATCATCTGAGCCAATGATTCAGTTGTCCTTGTAGCCGAGGCTCACCAATTCCATCTATGAAAAAAAAAACTGTCCACAGGCTTCCGCGTAATAACAAAGTGTTTTTTTCACACTGTTCTTTCATTGTACTTTGCTTTCCATTCTTTGTTGATGCGCTCCTCCTTCTGTTAGCTCATAATTATATTTTTCAGACTGTAAATGTGCAAGAAACTAATTCAGAGCTAGGTAATTTATGTGTGTAAGGTAAGGGTGATGTGTTTAACATGACTGCAGACTATTAGCACAAAATATCCACAAACTGTATCTTTTCAAAGCAATATTACAATCTCACTGGCACACTGCATATTTACTGTCCTAAAAGCCTGCTGCATCAATTCCTTCAGACGTAGTGAATTAAAAAAGGAAAGATATAGCTTCCCTGAAAGCTTTACATCAGCACAGACTCTTCAGCTGTCCCAAGCGGCTTAGCTTTCCCTCTGTAAGCGAAACCGAGAGAGCTGGAGATGGACCAGGGAGCAAGACCAATTTTCCCAGGAGGAGGCCAACGAAGGAAGATAGATAAACATGTTGTCCCTAAATTCAGTCTTTTGAAAAAACTCCCAGCTGTGCTGTTGTCAGAAAAATGCAGCATTTTTGTCCACACTTTGTTCACATTGTCTTTTTCATTGTGGTCAACTCACTTCCACTCTGGCACATGTCACTAAATTGTATTCCAAATCCCAGCATTTATGCTACATTGTGTCTGGATATGCCTTATTGTTTAATACACAAAAAACAGGTAAATATCAACAATGGTCTTCAACTTTTGCCAATCTTTATCAGCTATAGGAGACAAGATGAAATTATACAAAATATGAAATATGAACAGTAGACGACAAGTTTTGAGGTAATTCCTTTCGAGTGCAAAGATGATTTCAAGGTGCTCTTTTAAATTCAACTCCCAACTGTTAGTCCCCCTTCAATGAATCATGAAAAGAAAAGTCTTTTGATTGATCGAAACTCACAGAGAATGAGAAATCTCAGGAAGGAATAGGACTGAACCTCCTTCTCTATTAGTCAAGAAGGTTTAAAACTTATGATGAGTTGGATTTATGTCAGCTGGACATGGTTGTGTGAGAAATGTAATTATTTCTAAGTCAAATATGAAGTCGTAATTGAGTATACATGCATTCCAACAACAAGTGGCACTGGCACTGCCCCCCCCCCCCCAACACACACAGACACGCCATGCATCCATCCATTTTCTATACCTTATTCCTGTTGGGAATGAGCAGCCTATCACAGCTAACAACGGGAGAGAGGCGGTGTACATCACATCGTACAGTCCACCGCAAACAGACAAACTACCACACTCGCTCGATTTATTTTCCTGCAACTCAAACAGTAAGTTAATATCAAGTCTGGCTGAATAAATAGAATCATTTTACATGGATATCGGATTTTTCTTTTATTGGTTCGGACAGTGTTTCACACACCAAAAGCAAAAGCAAAACAGATGTTCACCAATGCCCCAGGTATGCATTATGGTCAAGCAATATGAAGAGCAGCTCTTACACAACTGGTAAGGCAGTGCACTTCCTCTGCTGCAATCTTAGGTGATAAAGTCATTGTTTTAATTGCATCATACACAGGAAGGTAGAAAGGTTCACCCCATCATGCAAGTCTGCATAGTGATAAAGGAAAATTATTTTCCCATTCTCGATGGAAAGCAGCTATTTTTTCCCACTATATCCAAATAGCCCCCAGCTGGTACCCATACTATTGAGCAGCTTTGCACATGAAACTATGCTGCGTTACTGCAGAGACATCTGCTGAAGACTTGGCAGAGGTCTAAAGATTTTAGATTTTTGCATGCTTCATGATAATGCTCAAAACGCCCTGCTGTCAAATATCAGCCAGAGTCAAGTTCCAATGAGGAATATACCATCTACTGAATAAACAGCAATAGAAAAGCATTTTTTGTTCAAATAAATCATTCTAATTGACATGTTACATTTCACAGAATGCTTAGTATGCAGAGTATGCAGACTGACCCAACTGACCATATAGCTCAAATACACAGATGACTTTCTCCAGTTCCTGCGCATCAGTTTCAGAATTCATGCCCCAAATATCTAATGTTCTTGTTAAAGGATTTGCACTAAGCTGAAACTTCCAGTCGCATCACTACCGGAATCATTAGCTCCTCACATTTATGATGCAGCATCACTAATGCCGTGACCACATTGCATGTGAGGAGGACGAGGCTTTCACGGTCATTAAATGCAGCCCTTGAACTTGAGTGTGCTGGTGTCAGACTCGGTCTGATTTAAAGTTTGTGAGCCTGCAGATTTTCCGACATTACAGCAATTCACCTAAAAGTGAGTCAGTGTGGAAATGGGGACAAATCAAATAGATTAACATTTTTTGGCCACAGGTGCAAGTAACACAGATAAAAGATTATCTGAGCCATCGACTGTCGTGTTTTTTTTCTTAGTACAAGAAATAACGATTCGGGCTTAGTAGAGACTGTATTATCTGCCGAAGATCTCAGGAAAGCTGCTTGGACATGCAGTGCCTGCTCCGATCAGCTCTGAAGAGGCTTGCAGCCTTAGGTAGATAGCTTTGTTTATTACTTAGGGCTGAAAGTTAACCATACCTGACATTTCCTTGGGTAAGAACACGCCTGGTTTTGAGAGTATACAAGGCCACACCGTCCATGAAGGTCATGCTGGACAGAGAGCAATAGCTAACACGTGTTCGTACATTACATACGTATCGCAGGAAACGCAGTTTAATCAGTTTAATAAACAGTAAAAAAACTGTAGGGTACAATATATTTCCTAATTGAGATATTTAGCTCATGTTTAATCTCTCTTCACTCAAGTTTAAACGTTACACGTTTGAACTGCCTTCTCTTCATTCCCCATAAAAGACGGATTGCACTTGTTGAGCAGATCACATTTTTTACTTTTCCATAGCATTTGAAAACCTTCAGATTATGGGGCTGTGAAGGCTGTCTAGAGAATCTGTTGAAGCAGCAAAAAAACAAAGTTATAGAGCTCCGGCACAGAAGTGTCAATATGACAACAAAACATTTAATTATTTAAAAAGCTTAGAATATCACAATAATGATAAAAGGGGGGGAATAATAATCCACTTTAGTTAGACATTTTGCTCAAACTCATATCTGCAACGAGTCCAGTGAGCCAAACCCTCTTTGGACAATCACTGACACACATACACAGATGCACTGTGGTGCAAAACAATTACAATTGCATGTTGAGGGATTTTCGGTGCTAAGCTCTCGGGAGGTGAAATCTCTGTAACAGATGGGTGGCTGTTTCTATATAACTTGCAAACTGTTTCCTCTTTCCAGGAACCTTTATTTCAGAAGCAGCATACAACACGCCGTTCTACCTTTCAGGAACTCCAGATTCAGATAACGTTTTTGGTGGGAAAACTAAGGAGTAGCACACTTTTCTCAAGGCATTTATAGGAGTCAGTCTGTGGTCAACTCGCTGCAAAGGTTAACAGCTGTAGCAAAGTTCCAAAAGATATCGTGCTGATAGAGAAACCAACAGGTTGTGATTTATCACAGGTAATCTAGCCTTTGATAGACATAAAAATAAATCTGCATGTTCCTTTTTTGTATTGTTTCTACCTTACGGAATTAGGCCATTGAAAATATTAACAAAGCAGACGAGTATAGATTCAGACAGAAAACTGTAACAATATGTGCAAAATTAGAGTAGGGGAGGCACAGAGGAAAGCCTTGGTTATTTCATGACATCTGTTTAGAATATGCGATCTAACTGAGTGACACCACACGACAACAACAGTGGCATTTCCATTTGCAAATCTCAAATATGTAGATCACACATAAATGACACACTCTGCTGATTGCTCATTACACATGCTGCTCATCTGCAAGGAGACAAAATTAAATGCAAAAATATTTTACCTCTAACTGTGAAGGAAATTATTCACTGTGCAGACAGTGTAACGTGAATAACAAGAAAAACATCAATATTCTATGCTGAAATGTAAACGGCTGTGCAGTGTTTGCATATAAAAGATGATATCATGTGAGTCATCTGGATTTGTCAAGGACAAGGATGACATGTCTGTTTTACAGTGAGTCAGCTCGTTACCAAGGTGACAGTAGGTTTGGAGAAAAATAAGAGTTGATGTTTATTCCATTTTGATAGACAGAAAATCATAACATCGAAGGATGCTGGAAAGGAGCTGTTTGCAGCTTAGTTGTGAGGAAAGTAGGGCAGCATTTGAGTCCCTTCAGCCCCACGGGGCTTCTTGGGATGTTCTGTACAGTGTTCTTTTGCTTTTTTGCATTTTTTAATTTTTTGTTTTATATGGGCTGTCACTCATTGTGTTTTCAGGCACTATTTTGCAACATGATCAACTCGATCAACAACACAAAAAAACTACACGTACATGTGCAAAAAAGCCAGTCAAACATCACACAAAGAGATTAACAGACATCTATGCTTTTCATGGTCTGAGTTTTTACATGTAATCTTTAAAGTGGATAGATTTTCCACAAGTTTTGCACTTTGACATTAGACCTAATTGTGCAGATTAGACAATTTGAATTGAGGAGTCTGAAGTCTTATCCTGCACCTACTGGACGGTCAATGGCACTTATTGTATTGTTCCCTTTTTCACAGTAATAATGAACAATGTATCATATTTAAGTTACACTTTGAATGAAATGCCTAAATTCAAAGGCATTAACATATTTTTCATCATTTTTTCTTTTTTTCAGTTTTTTAGCACCAAAGCACAACAAATTATAGCGCTGGACATTGAATTATTTAAAAAATCTGTGTGTGTTTTTAGGAAATTTAACTGGCTCCTTTTCTTTACTCTGGAGTTTTGCCCTGCAGGCCTACTGCATTTCGAACTAAAACCTTAAAGCAAATTACTTTTTGGATTACCCCCGCAACACTTACACACACACATGCACGCATAAAAAGCCCCAGAATTATCCCATGCATTTGACAATTACAGGAATTTTCATGTCCTTTTCACACCCTAACACAAAAATAAACATAATCCTGAATACATCGGCACGCATGAGCACACACGGTTGTATAACAAACACCTGGGACTGTCTTTCGCCTCGCTCAGCTTGTGCACAAAAGCAGCTAATATTCTACCAAGGAGTCAGGAATCACCCGGCAGCTACTTCCTAAGAGAAATGAAGCAATTTCAAATCACTATGCACCAAATGTGATATTCATGATTTTGGATTTCAGCAGCAGTCATCCAGTCATAACCAAGCGGACGTGATTCCCATTCAGAGGGAGGGGAGGGGAAGCTGAGTAAGAGCTTGCAGGACAGAAGAGTCCACCTCCAGGAGACTATTTAAAATCTTAAATCCATAATCCACCCATCTACTTCTCTCTGAATCCCTGCTACTGTGTCCTCTGGAGGTACAAACATACAAATAAACTGCTTGGAAACGTTTCTTTTGGGCTCCGGAGACACAAAGCAGTTCTTATAAGAGATATCCTTTCTCATCACAAAGGTTTTGACTATTTGCTTCAAATGAGGGAAACGTACTCAAAGCACTAAAAGACGCATTCAAACCTCTCCTTTAGAGAAATGGATTATCTGTCATTTTGTTTCCGTTTTACCATTTCACAGTCTCTCAGTTTTTTGGTGTTTCAGAATGCAGTGTCTGAATAACTACAAACAAGAACTCGGAATTGTTTTAACTGTCTAAAAAGGTCATCTAAATGCACTTCTTTTACCAACATATGAAGGGATTGAGTGATTGAGTTCACAGGTATACTGTTATTGAGGATCTTATTGTGTTGCTGTAGCATCTACATGCCTTAACTACTTCCTGAAAAAATCTCATAGATATTTGACGTCCCAAAATTGGACTTGGATGTGGCTTTGATTACTGATTACTTGTTGGTCTGTAGTTATGAATAATTCCATGCTCCCTGTCAAATGTTATTCTCTAATTGTTTCTTAACAATCGCTGACAGTTGAAAGAAGTTATACTTCATTTTCAAAATATTACATCTATCGGAGTATGTTAATGCTTAACTCTCTATCTTTATCAGAACTATTCAGCTTTTACTGCTGAATAAGACTGTTGGATGTCGTAAATGGAACACTCTGCTGTCCAGGTGGTGTGAGGAGGAAAATGAGGGCGTCACAGCCAGTGTGGAAAAACATGCTGTCTGCCAGGTGGCATGTGCCATGTCAGGGTTTGTGTGTCTTTTAGTGTAGCGTGTGTCTGAGCGAGAGCTTAACATATCTATGCGAATGTGTGGGAGGTTGCTACAGAGAAGCACCCAGAGCAGCATATGAATGGTGGGATCTCTGCCTATCAAATGTGCCGCCACCTCTTCTACAATCATTGTCACTCTCCTGAACACTGGGCCTTACACATTCATTTTAACACTTGGCGGCTCCAAAGCATTTGCACAAAGGAAAACGACTAAGAGCTCCAGTCCAGTCAGTGGATGGGTTAAGTGGTAGAAAGGATGGGCCTGAATACTGATTCAGACTGCAGAGGTGGCTCTGTAGTGTATGCAGCTGATTACAGAACGGGAAGCGGGGAATGGAACGGTGATTTGAAGAGATTTGCAGAATTAGAAAATTTGAAACCTTGTGACCTTGAAACAAAGATCAATAAGACAAAAAAAAGATAATAAGGCAAGGAGAATAAAGTAACTGGAAATGTGTAACTTGTAGGCAAAGAACAAGAGGTCCAAATTGGGGTAAAATGAGAATGACAAAGAGATGTAGACAGACAGAGTGGGAAGACAGAGGACTAGACAGGATTCCTGACGGCTTCCTTCAAATCACAAAGATCCTTTTAGGTGCTGAGTAACACCATTGCAACACCTCAAACTTTCCACCAAAGAAGTTTGAACTCAAACCAGAAAACAACTTTCCAGCAGACCTCACAGTTTGAAGTGAAAGCCAGTGATGTGCATTCTTCAGATTACGGCTCTGCCAGAGATGAAGAATGTGTGATGCGAGTGAGAGAGCATTTAATTTTTCATTTAGAGCTTTGCAAATGGATTTTCTGCCTCATTTTAATCAAATAAAAACACATAGTTGGCATGGAAAAACTGGTGACCAGGCTTGAAATCCATTATGTCCAAATATTCAGGGATAGTTTATTTACTACCGTACTTTCTTTGATCTTTATAACAAGAACATTAAGCATCAGATTTGGTTTATTTTTCTCAGCTATCAATGAACCCATTCCTGTAAGCTATACGGTCTGACCTCAGAAATGTGTAAAGACATGAACATTTTTAATAGGTTTTCGTGAGATGCTTGTTGCACCAACTCACCAAAATATGAGGTATTTTTCAAATGAATAAGAGCACACCTATGAATTACTACTGAGCTTTAATGAAAATGCATGACCTCTCTCCTGTGGCATCATACCATCCTCTCAGACCAGAATCGATGATCTTAAGTCGTAGTTATTATGCTGCTTCATGTCCTCTGCCTTTCATGTTTCAGTGCTTTTACATTACTGATAAAGAAAAATCTGTGATTGCTCCCGAGCTGTTTTTCCTCACACTTCATCATCCTACATAATTGTCAGGTTGCATGTTTGGAAAATAAACGTACCTTGTGAATCGCCCTCTGACATTTGTTTTGTAACGCTCACGTGACGTGGGCTTGTATCTGTGTACGTGCGTGTGTGTGTATATGTGTGAGTCACCGAGAGAATCCATTTGAAAGCTGATATATTTTTATCTTCATTTTTTTTCCGGTATGCATGCTAATGTAGGCTAGTCCTGACCCAGACTCTTTAGGAATTATGACTTAATAGCATGATAAATCAATCTGGATTAACAGAAACAATGCAAACGCAGCCGAGTGGAACAGATGGGGCTCAGCACACTGCAAAGTGTGTGTCTGTGGCTCCAGCAGAGGCAGTCCACATGACCTTGATGGAGGCAAAGAACATCCCGCATGGTTTGTAAGCACTGTCTATAAGGACTATGTGTTTTCAGGTTTCATTAATTCAACGGCACTGAATCAATGGGGATATAAAGGGACGTTCATTAGACTGATCAGGAATTTTTAATCGAGGTGTTAACTGGATCAAAAATTTTAATCACGATTGCAGTATTGTAAGAAAGAGAGGGGGAAACTGTTGTGTCACAAAAGCCGGCAATGAGGTGATTTAGAATATTGAAATGTGTTGTCAAAAAGTTTGAAAACCATATTAAATATAGTATGCATTTTCAAAGATGCAGTTCAAATGCATTCATCATGCAAAATGTACCACTGTCATCGGCTTTTATATTAATATTATTTGACTAACATAAAGCAAATAATTGAAAACATCTCTGGAAAAAGCAAGTTAATAATGGAATCTGTTTTTCTAATCAATTGGAATAAATAAACTGGAAAAAAATGTCTATTTAATTGAAATTAAATTACTAACTGCTGAAATATTACATGTTAATTTATTGAGGTTTGTTCGGAGCTCTGGTGCTGATTCATTGAAAGCAGCTAATGTTTTTTTATGTTCTCAGACATTACTTTTTAACTCGGCTGAATATGTTATTGTCTGTACAATCAACCTTCAAAGTGCCTTCAGGAGTTTTTTTTTTTTAAGATGTCAGCTCACTCTCCTGGCACCTGTGAAACCGCAGCCTCAGCTGAGCCCAAAAGCGGATGAATTTTCCCACTGAGACCCATGCGACTCAAAGTGTGCAAACAGAGGAAAAACACGGGGAACAAGAAAACAGAAATATATCCACAATGGGATATGAAGGAATAACTTGACTTGTGAAAATCCTAAAGCCTAAATCCTGAAGCACAGAAATGTACATATATTGTACATTTAGTTGATTGCAACAACGTCAAATAGAAAAGTTTGAATAACCAATGAGCAAATTAAGCCTCAGCTCATCAGGGGGATGTGAAGTTAATCAAAGTCAAATCAGTCCGGCACTGTTGTTGAGGAATCTGCTTATTACCTACATCATCCCTTTGTGGGTGTATTTCAGTAATTATGTTTAATGTGTGTAACAGCTTTTGTCAAACATTTCCCAGATTTTCACACTGTATACTGGCCTAACACAATGTCTATATATAGACTGGCAAAACTGGCATGTCTCTACTGGAAAACACCTTATTTGGGTCATGTGATCTATTCCTTATGAAGTATATTAGTGGTTTGGGACAAGAAAACATCTCCTATCCAGTTTTCACTTTAGATTAGGAAGAAGAGTACTTGGTTCAGGACTGAGAATGTGTCCTATTTTCATTATTATCATCGTTGCTGTTGAGATTAACATTTATATCAGGATGCTATTATCATCCTTGTCGGTGTTGTAATTTGTTGTGTTGTGATTAAAAGCATGAGGGCGACTTACTCTGCTTTCCTCGCCAGTCCCACTGAGCGGCAGAGGGTGGTGGGAGTCTGTGGAACCAGGGACTTGCAGCAGGCGTTCCTCTTGTCCTCTTCGACGGCTTCGGAAGCGGCTTTGCTCGCTTTGGGCGACTGCGGCGAGGTGGGAACGAGCTGCAGCTGTTGCGGGTGGTGGGAGGAAGGCGGAGGTGGAGCCGGGTGCTGCTGAGCCTGGGCCGGCAGCCCGGGGATCTGCTGCTGCTGCTGGGGCTGGGGCTGAGGGTGAGGATGCTGAGGATGCTGAGGCTGGGGCTGAGGCTGCGGAGGAGGCTGCTGCGCCTGCTGGCCCAGATGTGCCGCGGCTTTGCCGCTGCTCCCCTGGTGCTGGTGGAGGTGGGCCGGCGCCTGGGGACTGGCGCTGCGGTGCGTCGGGTGGTGGTGGTGGTGGTGATGCTGAGCGGGCTGCTGAACGTAGAGGTGGGGGTCCCGTAACTGTCGATTCTCTCCGATCAGATCCTCCACCTTCCGCTCGAGCTCGTCGATGCGTTGGCGCTGCGTCTGGATCAGGCTCTGCTGGTTCTGGACGATGGTGGTTAGCTCCTTCAGGTAAAGAACGGCTTTCATAGGATTATCCAGCAGGCTCTCCATCACTAAGTGTGTCTGTGGCAGTGTGCCCAGTTATTTCGGCTTCCTCGTCAGTTGTTTCTGGGGCTCTAATCTGTTGATGGGGCCTCGGAACACTTGTGTATCCGGGATGCTGTGGCGGCAGTCTGACGCCTCTACGCTCGTGTCAGGTGGATAGGCTCTCTTCCCCTCTCAGTATGCTTAATGAGGAAACCAGAAATGGTGCTGATGCAAGAGGGGATGGACATCAGTGGAGTGCGGAGGCGTGGCCTCGGAGAGGCAGTGACGTCAACACGCACCGCAAATAATAAAGCAGGACTGCAATTCCTGTTTGCACAGATTTTGAGTATTTTCACTCTGTCAAAATACAATAAATTCTCAAAAATAATTTTTACCTAAGAAGTTGAACTAAACATTCATCAATGAACACATTTTTTTAGTCCTCCAGTTTTTGGAGTTGGTAAGACCCAAATGAAATATCACTACCAGTAATGCAGATAAAAGGTTTGGTGTGTGATTTGTATTCTGGATTTGCTTTTTGTTTACATATGCTCAAGACTACACTGACCTTTGAACAAAAAGCTGCTTTCATTTTAAAGTGCTGGGCAATCTCTGGGAATCCAACATCATTTTCCAGACCGATCATGACAAGAATACAAACATGAATTCCTTCATAGTATTCAATGTTAGCTAGAAAAGTAATATTAGATTATTTAGATTAAGATTATATTAAAATACTTTAACACAAGATATGCCATTTCTAATATGGCATTTTTGCAAATAATGGCCAAAAATGGTCATCACAGTGGCATCTCATTTGATTTGGTTTATTAACATTTATTGCAAAGCTAGAACTGAATAAACTTAATTTTGATTGGATTAGGATTGTGTTACAATTAAATCAATTTGATTGGCTTGTATTAGACTGTATCTTTAAAGTGAGTCATCAAGGAAAGTTTGTAGTGATTTTGTGATATATAAATAAAACTGTTCAATTGAACAGAAATGGAGCAGAGAGATATAGCCTACAGTGGCGCTGTGCAATATTGCTGCAAAAATCCAGCAAAGTTAATTGGATCCTACTTCAAAGTATGAATGGAAAATGAGCCACAAAATACAGCACTGCAAAAGGAATCAAGAAGTAAAGAGATCAAACATTCTGCATTCGGTTGAGATTGTCACTAGTTATCAGCCAATGAAAGCACGTCACCTGCTGAAGACAAAAATACAAGTAACCAAAAACGTAAGGAAGAAAACAGACAGCTGGAGAGAAGGTCTGATGGTGAAAATGATGTCCAAAGGTTTCCGATTGTTGCCTGAAGATGATTTTCAACTTCATATTTCTGATTGTGTTTATTGGTCCAGCTGCACAGAAAAACCTCAAGGTGCGAAAATCAAGTATTATTTTATGACAGTATAATCAGGAAGATGGAGGCTGTTTTCTCTGCAGCTTATAAATTACATGAAAAAAAGCTCCAGAAGCCTTCCTCGCCTGGACAATGGGATTAATATTGTTCATGGTCAAATTTTTGTTACTGTAATGTTTGAACAGATGGCAGGATTTCATTCATGATTTCTCCCCGTCTTTGTTTTTTGGTATGGGGGGAGCTCATTTGCAGGGTCAGTGAGAATACAATAGCTTTCTCTCACTGCTTCTCACTTGAAAGTTGATGTGGCAACTCAGTAAAAACATGATCTCATGAAATGTTAATGCAGCATTAACAGCTAAAACAAGTCAGAGAAAATTCCCGCTCTTGTATGTCCTTGGAGCAGTGAAATATTACGACCAAAGTGGAGAGCCAGTGCGGGTGCAGCCAGGTCCCATCTTCCATATGGCTGCTTTACAAGCTGCATGAAGTGAAAAAGGGCTTATATGCCCGACCAGTGACACATGGCTGGATGGAGCCAAAAATTTGTTTCGCTGCAGGATTGTAAAAAATGGAAATGATGCAGGCAGTTATTCAGAAGCCGAGCTGACACCTGCAAAGTTTTGCCTTATTTGAGATGGACTCTGGTCGAGCAGAAGCAGCTCACCTTTCACACCAATTACCTCAAAGGAGAGACAGCGGCCTGAGAGGATTTACGTGTAGGTTATACATCCTTGACCTGAAACAAGGACATGGCACAAGGTGTGACAAGAATGATCAAGTTACCCTGCATCAGCACATTAGAACATATTCAGTGGAGAAAAGTGATTTATATAATCACTCAGTTTTTTATTCACATTTCCAATGGCTTGTTTCTACAATATTGAAGCTGAAGTTGAAGTTCTGCATGTCTCTCAGTTTGCATGCTATCAGTGTATGTTATTCCCCAAATTCCTGAAAGAAGACCAGCTGCATCCTCTCCCACTTTTCATTATAGTTTGATACTGTTTCTAACCGAAACACAAGATTTGTATAAACATAAACTCGTCTGTCTCAAAACAAGCTTTGTTTTGAATAGGGTTAGTAGTCAGCACCAACCTGATCAGCATACATACTAGAAAAAACTTCTCCTTAAGATAAAGGCTTTTTCTGCTCTATTGTTAAAGTTGTTGAAGTTTCAAACTGGCTATACTCTATTTATTTTTTAGTTGGACATTTTCTCATTAAAATTGATAAATGACTTGTTCTATTCACTGAACAAGAGGCCAGAATTGACACATTATTCTGTCCTATGATGAGGCATTGGTGGTGACTGTTATGTGGGATCACTTAACCATGAAATGCAGAAGTAAAAATATTAAAATAGGGAAGATAAAAAGTTGTCGTGTCATTCTCAGCAATGGTTCTTGAAAAATACCATATAATGCAGGTCAAATAATGCAGATACCTTTACTTATTCCCAATGAGCATTAGTGACATCAGCAGATGTGATAAGAGCAAACAACATAATGGGGAAATTAGCATCAGGGCGAAACTAATTGCTTGCAAAGCTACACTTCATTAATGATACTTACAGGTGGGGCCTGTTGAGACAAGAAAGTTGACAAGTCATTGATTCTGTGAGCATCTGCCTGGACCTGCACTTTAGATAATAAAGCCAAGTCGCAATAGCATTGCTTATTAAAACTCCCTTCAAAACAGTAAGGAGGTATTTTAATTTAAATACTTTCTCTACACACACAGACACACACAAAATTTCACCATTAACGGTAGCACTGCTTTGCTACAGTGATTTGGAGCGTTGGAGTCCGCAAGCCAACCACAGATAACAAGATGAAATAAGACATGTTAGGGTTGTATGTCAACTGCATGTCATATATCATTTGGACTGAAAACTTTGAATGATGGCCCTGTCTTGGAAGCAGGTTTGGAATGTATCTTTTATGAGGCTGCACGTTGTGCGATTCAAGGTCAGAGAAGAGGCCTGGAAATTCCAAATTATCCATGTATTTCTTGCTTTTCCTATCTGAATGCTTGCAATGAGCCGTGTGTTGTCAGTTATATTAAATTTGCTGCAACATATTGGGTGTAAATCTAATGGTCCCAAAGAATATATTGCATTTGTTATTTAGTAGTAATGTTTAGTGCCTGTTCAGGTCCTGTTTAGTGCCTTTAACGGTGGTCGTTTCTGTTGTATTGAACAGCTCATTTTCATAAGTGCACATAACTTTTGAGGTTTGGACAATTTACAGGTTTGGAGCTATTGCAAAAACATGGCAAGAATTCTCAAGTTTGTGCAAACATTTTTCCCTCATGGTTGCATTTTTCCACCAGTTCTGTGCTAATAGTACCATCAATAATTTGAGACAGGCAGCTCACACAGTCGCTCCAGGGAGACCTGAGGCAATGCTGGATCAGCTGTACAAGTTTCTCGCAGTGTCGTCACCAAAGGTGGTGTGAGCAGCCAAAACTATTCAAGAAAGAGTATTGTTACTTCAAAATAAAATGAATCAATTAAAAGTTAAAAGCATTCATGCAAAAGCTCACTCGAGTGAGTATTAAAAAAGTATTGAGGAAAGAAAACATAAATTAACTGCTCACCTTTTGTCTCCACAGCTCATTTTTGAATTATTTTTTAATTATTTATAAAGCAAGAGCTTTAAAATAACTATAAAATAATAATCAATTTTTTGTGACTTGGTTCCAACACAACATTATGGATATTGCACTTTCTTTTGTAATATATGGTATAATTTAACTTTTTTTACTTGAAATGACCCCTCTTAAAAGAAAAGCTGAAATCTTGACTTATTTTAACTATGATTGTGATGTGTGCATGTTGGTGAATGTGAATACCTCTCATGTAGTCAGCAACCTTCATCCTTGGCAGCTTTTCAGATTTACTTCTCCTAAATAAACTACATTTTTCTGCAAAGCCTTCATCACAGAGAAGTATAAGACTGGAGTCCATATTGCTCCATATCAGTTTTGAGTTTCATTTGTCTCAAGTGTTTTTTTTTCAGTGCAGATTTGTGTGTGTGTGTGCATGCATCTACATTGTACTGCTTATGGTCAACCAGAAAGTCTACATTTTGATACTGCAAAATATAACAATAAAAATAAAACATCTCCGGCTCTAAAAGACTGCAGCTCAATTTCCTCAATAAATGACATTATGTTTATTTTGTCTCAGTAACCCTTCTCCTTTCTACTGAATATTGAACTTGTGGTCTCTATAAAAACATATTCAATAGATAATAAATGTCAGTCATATACTCTAAAGCATCACTCTCCAGCAGCTCCAACCTCCTGTTTATCCTATGACATTCATCTGATGATGAAGCTATAATGGAGGGGGAAATTGGATTGACAAAAATTAATTTGCCAGACATATAGATCAGGGGCAATTTTATATACATTCAGTGACGACTTCTAACTTTCATTTCACAAAGTCAGCCTGGAGCTAAATTTCCTTGTCTCGATCCGCGTGGCAAAACCACTTGCAAGCTTCTTCTGTATGTATTTATAGAAAGCATTATTTATCCTGGTGCACCAGGGTCTAATAAAGATTATCTGTAGAAAAAGTTCACAAACTG
Organism: Menidia beryllina; assembly: GCA_013363375.1. Lineage (NCBI taxonomy): Eukaryota > Metazoa > Chordata > Actinopteri > Atheriniformes > Atherinopsidae > Menidia > Menidia beryllina. The sequence continues at coordinate 676,104 of JABUIW010000245.1, forward strand.
AAATGAATCTGGCTCAGTGGGGTTTTTGTTCAAAAGACAAAAATGGAACCCTCAAACAGATCAACAGTTATTAACACATCTTTGCAGACATTTCTATCTCCTGATGGCGTATGTTTAAATGAACCATTTCTCAGTAAATCAAATTAAATCTCTTTAACGTAGGGCGGCATATTACTATGCATGTATGTATTTGTGTGTGTGGGAAGGAGTTCCTGTCCTTTCAAACCCTTTTCTGTGTCATTACCACCAAATTTAGACTATAATTTAGAAAAGAAACAGGATTTGCCTCAAGCTGCTTATTTATCACATCATGGCAACAAGCTGTGATTTCACACAACCTTTAGCTAGAGCAGCTGGAGCCCAAAGGTCACGGAAATTAGGCTGACAAAAAAAGCTACAGTTTACTGTCCGACACTAACATGAGTACTGGTACATGGGGGTAAAGTATTGCCTTTCCCCTTCTCAAACGTATTAGTTATCTGAAACACAGAGCCTATAAGATATCAAACCCTCACTACAGTTTTTTTTTTTTTGCTTTACTGATAGTTCTCCACTCTTTGCAGATCTATTTTACCCGAACATACGAAATGCTTTTACTAAACTAAATTGAACAGAATGTTGCATACTAATGTCAGAGCTGCAATTTGGTGCTTTTTGAGCCTCAGAAAAACCTGAATCTTGTGTGTGATTGTTCTGCCAAGGTCTTTTTTTCTGATTACTTCTTTGTCCTAGCAGCTCATAATGGATCCCATTTAAGTGCCAGTATTGTTCCTGTTTTCTGTTCTACAAAAATGCCACTTGCATGAGCTCACTCACCGAAGGACATTTTGACTGGACACATGAGAGCTGATATGTAAAGAGCATGGACACACCAGCCTTTTGCTTCGTGTTATTGGGAAGTTTGTGTAACCACCAGAACATGTTCTGTTGTTAGTGCTTCTGGCAATAAATACACAGTGCTGTGTAGAAGATTAATGACTTCAATCTCATTCCCTCATCAAACCCCACACATGCACACAGCAAACACTGTAATCTGCCTCAGCCTTTTATTTGCTGACTAAATCTCATCCTTCCTCTCCTTTGAGGTTTTGTGATGAGTGTAATGAACTGCCTCAAAGCCACAGCAATGCTAATATTTCTGTGAAGCACTGATACTCTACCTTACAAACATGAGAAATTTGTAATTTTTTTCTTTTAATCAAAGAGAAAAAGTGTATTTAATCTCTGAGTGTAACAGTGTTTTGATTGACCTCTTTTTTTCTTTTTTGGATTTTGCACCAAGGTGTGACTATGTTGGTGCTTGATATGTTCAACCAACAGCTCAAACCTCGTTATGAAGAAATTATGGAGAGGAATATCAGCAAATAAAAGGCATAACAAATGTTAATACCTCTTCATTTCAAATAGGATATCTTGTATGTATCGATCTGCACACGGTTTAATCTGGTATTCAGCAATGTCAAGCAACAGAGTTATGTTTGAACTGTTTAAAGGTGAAAGTACAAAACTATAAAAAATCTGTGGTACTGAAGAAACAATGTTTGAATGAGTGTATTTACCACATTTCAGCACAACAGGTTAATATATACTTATATCATTAATATACATATATATATGATATATATGACAGGGTGTACCCCGTCTCCCGCCCATTGACTACTGGGATGGGCTCCAGTCCCCCTGCAACCCCATTAGGAAATAAGCGGTTATGATAATGGATGGATGGATGGAAGATTAGGGCATATTTATTGCATCTGCGTGCTGCCACCAAGTGGCACATATACTGAAATAAAATATTATCAGCCTCAACTTTTTGACTTTTGTGCACAAAAAAGCATGATTAATCTTTTGTTATCCTAACAAGTTTCTCTAAGGATTTTGGTGCCAGGGTTCAAGTGTGACTGCACAGTCTCCATCATGTGGTGTTGACATGAAAGCACTTTGGATATTCCTGGAACATTTGTTCTATGTGAATGCGTTCATGTTTGTGCCTATCTTTAGTTCCAAAAGGCATATTGAGACTTGGGTTGCTTTTCATTATCAGCTCACAAAGGCTGACTCCAAGGGCAGCAGAGGTTATGCAAGAGCTTTTCAGCATGGGGCATGTATGTAAGCGTGATACGAATACAGTGATGTTCAATACTGATTAATGACAAAGTGTAGATAGCAGACAGGTTTTTAATAATCTATTTTCCATGCAGCATTTGTGATGCATTCTCCAGAACTATCCCATAAAAAGTGTACGATATGTCAGCTAAAATTCCCTTAACACAGAACATAAAGTTATTGTTGGTCTTACTGTCATTCTTCAAATGACAGAGGCTTGGTGGTATCATCCAGTCAGCCCAGTGACACACACACAGAGGAAGCACAGGAATGTGTGCTATGTGTCCGGCTGCAGTGCCAGTGGTTTGTGTCATCCCAATCAATGTGTCCTTCTCAGGCTTCAAGTTTTGAAGGCTGACTTTGTGAGCGAGAATTATCCAGACGTTTGAAGTGAACAAGCTGCTTGAAAGTTAGTTAAGGTGTTAATTCCTCCCTTAACTTCTGCTAAATATGACTCATCGAGAGGAATTATTTAAACAAAAAATATCTTTATTTGGCAGGATTCCCAATTTACCAGACTTTTTTTCCATCATATTTGCAATTTCAATTTGGGGATATTGGTCACTCCCCCTCCCTCAGGTGTTTATCTTTTTTTTTTTAATCCACTATCAGCTAAGTCGCTCGACGTACTCTCTTACGTACCACGCATAAAGCAACAGTTGGCAGTAAAATAAAACATGATAAAGTCAAGAACAGATATGGAACAACAAAGCCTGAAAATAGATTATTTGTATCTTTTCCCCCTGTCTAAAGTGTCATAACACAAAAACAAAATATTTTTTAATATCAAAAAAGTGTGTCTCTAGTCAGTTAACATGGCTTGGGTCATTGCACTCAAAAAAGCTGGGAAACAAATGTCAGCCAGCCTCCTGATGAGCATGCTGAAACTATTGTGTTTTCCCCTGCTTTTAGATGACGATCTCCATTGTCTGTTCCATCTCACTGTGCTCCACCAGCTGTGTCAAACATCTTCTTGCGGCCCTCCATGCCTGACATGGCCTCAACGTTCTTACGCCAGTCACCCACCTCAGAGGTAAGCACCTGGGAAAAGGGGAATCATGAAAAATCCAAATTCAGAGACAAGCTGATGTAACTTTAAAGAGTGGCCAAAGTCTTCACTCTCTGGGAATCATCACACATTTCTATAGATGAAAGAAACTTAAAGTTGGTTTGTTTGGGATGTTTGGCTCTGTTACCTTGTCTTGTTTGACATCCTCCTTCTTCACAGACTTGAGGTTAGCTCTCAAGTCCATGGAGCCCTTGTGTTTGGAGCCCAGAAGAGCTCTCATCATCTCATCTGCTGATACTCTCACTTTCCTTAGGGCAGGCTTTTTAAATTTGCCTCCAAGGTCCTGTACTTTCAGTTTCAGCTCATGGATCTGGAATGATATGGAAGGAAATATCAGCCTTATTAAATGCCGTACTGGTTTTCTAAAATACGCTGAGCTGGTGAAACTGATCACAAAGCTAGATGACAATGAATTTCAACTGTGTATTGACAAGGAATTGGAACTTACATCTTTGTTGTGTTTGACCACTTTGTGTTCACAGTCATATCTCTCCTCATCCACAACATCAATCTTTTCATGAAGTTGTTTGCACAGTTTCTAAAAGAGATGTTTTTATCGTTTACGTGATGTATTGTTAATAATGTGAATACATTTCCTCCTGCTAAAAATGTTGTTCCTAGCCATTTCAGTGTCTTACTTGTAGGTCATCCAGTGAAAGCCCCGACAGCTGCAACGGGGGCAACTTATCTCCTAGGTAACGCACTTTCTCCTCCTCCCGATCCTGCTTCTCCCTCTCCAGATCCTCACAAGCTCTTGTGAGGAGCAGCATCTGATTGGAAAAAAACAGAGTCACAGGTGTTGGTCACTTAAAAGTCCTGAACTTACATCGAATTTGTCATACTCTACTTATATCAATGACCACATGTACAGCACATCCTGTCCTAGAGTCTCACAATGTACTGTCTATCCAAAATAAATATGGAAATTTAGATTCAGACAAACGTTTTAAAAAATAACCATGTAAATAACCATGGGAAAATGCTAAGGACTTGTGCTTAGATGTGTGTTCTGAAGTTACTTTTATTTCACTTTTATTAACACTAAAATGTTAAGAAATCAGCCCTTTCTGAACACATTAATGGGGATATCACTGCTTGTTTGGGTAAACCAGAAGAACCATGGAATTAAAGAAAATGATATTTATGAAAGAATTACTCACTTTGAGCGAGAGCTTGCGAGATGCCGAAATCTTCGACTTCGGCTGAGATCAAAAGGATTTTTGTGAGAACAGTTTCACATGTCAAAAGGATACCACATTTTGAAGAACTGAAGTCAAGTGGTCAGGGTTAGTGTTAATTTGTAAGGTGGTGAGCACAGGCAAAAGACTGTCCCAAATGTTTACAAGACCAAGAAACAAAGACCTTCTGTGTAACAATGCTAAAAGAAAAAAATCCATCATGCTTATCTTTCTGCTAAAATTGCAAATAAAGGATCTGATCCATATACAGTAAAGATTTGTGGTGAGTTTCAAACTCAACACCAGTTACTGTAGCCACACGTGAATAGATAATGGTTTATTATTAGTATAGAGTCAAGTGGAAAGCTCTCAGGGATGCTGATAACAATTCTGACAGATAACCACAGCCACATCTTTGCCGTGTCTGTAAGGACAATGTGTTCCCTCTCCATGCATGGAGGATTAACACAGTGGAACATGGCAGGCTCACCTTATCCCCTTTGGGATTCATGGCTCTGGGACTGTGGTGCTCCTGAAACACAGAGAGAGACAAATGAGGCTGATGATGCTATGAGCAAACAGTTGGGTTTACATCTTGACAACGATACAAATAAGAAGATTATAGGAATTTCCTTACCTCACCAAGCTATTATAACGAAATCAAACACCTGCACAAAAAGAAATGTTCACTGTGGTCATTTCTGAGTGATTTGGATCACGTGCTCAATTCATAGAATATTACATTCAGGTATGGTTATGAACAGCACACTGTCTCCCAAACAATTTGACACGAAGATTCCAGGACCCTGTAAAAGCAGTTCCCTATAATATTTTCAGAACTATTAATGTTTGTGGTATTGTTAATTAAACTTAGCTTTGGAACAGATTTCAAAAGAGCTTTTTGTTGTAGCTGACACAAAGAAGATCTACTTCAGAAGAGCTGTAATATAAGATATTTCCAGTTACCTTTAAAACATTTAGATTAAAGTAATATACACTGATAATACACACATGGTTTATCCACTCCATAATTCACCCTCAATCGGAAGAAAAGTGGTCAGTTCCCAACATTAAACACAAGTGTCAAATTCACTCAGAGCCTTGAATATAGGTATAGTTTTTACCTGTGAGAGGGTGTCAGCAGAGGAGCAGAGCGTCAAACACCAGCTGCTGTAGACAATGGAGCAGCTTTTTATTCGGGGTGGGTGGTGAGTGGACAGCGAATATAACGTCTGGTCCCAAGAATGTGCTGGCATGGGACCATGCATGGGATATCACCTCCCCCAACACTTCGACAACACCAGGGGGAGTGTAATAATACATCATGAGCATAACTTTAATGGTATTTTCAGGATATTGTCCTTTATTGCATCAAAACTATTTCTAGTTATTCCTGGGAGGCATGCATACGAAAACTCTGTAGCTGTAAACACAAATGTCCAATCAAAAGCAGTTGTGATCTTATGAATTCTTAGTTATCATGTGCTGCTGAACCAACAAGCACCCGTTTTATATCTTAATGTAGGGCTTAAAACTGGAACTAACAACTAACGTTTTCTATGTGATGGTAACTGCTATTCAACATTTTGAACCTGGTAAAGACGCCATTGAACACTTTGTTCTTCTTTTGTTATAATTTCAAACTTTTTTCACACCAGCGCCTCCATCTTGGGGGGATTTTTCTTGAATTATAGGGTTTGTTTTATCTATACTGGTTGTTTAGATATACTGCTCTAACAAATAAGAGCTTCTATTTATTCACGAATCTTCAACTCAGCAAGTTTACTCAAACCCAAAAAGTTTTAAGCCCTTTCAAGCCCAGCACTCATTTATAGTCAGGTTCATGGTTCATTTTGGCTAATATAGATGGATGGATGTTGAGTTAGGAGTTAGTCTGTATTCAACCAAGACAATGATTACTTTTAGCCTTTCTAAAGTAAGCTTGTAATATTAGCAATTACATTGATATTTAGGAGCCAAAGAGGGCCCATTGTCTCAGTAATAATCATGCAGTGGATGAGTATACCACACACCGAAAGCCCTCGTGAATGACAAAAGCTCGCAATCATTGACTAAGAATAGCTCTGGGCCCCCCTCCTATAAAAAAACTGCTTTCAGCCAGTATCTCCACCAGAGTATGAGAAGACTGAAGGAAATCTTTAATCTCAGCTACATATTCTATGCATCTCTGATCTTTTTTGTGTGTGAAATGGGAAACATGACTTTTTATCAAACTGTAGCACACATCATGCCATGAATGAGTCATGATGATAACAATTTATCAAGTGTGGCGGGATTTCATCTGAGACACAGATTAGAGACAACTGACTGGCTACAAGTAAACTACCATTTCAACAAATCAGCATGTCCATATCCATTAAATACACGTTGCACACTCAAACAACCTAGAATTAGCAAAGTGGCAACACCCTGAAGTGAAAAACGGACGATTCTCTAACAGTAAACTGATAAAATAATGCCACGTGTAAATAAAGATAAATATGACACAGTGAGAACTGAATATCAGATATCAGAAGTGCAACATTATGATGTATGATATGTGTTTCTTATTTCTATAGGTGCTGCACTGATAAGCAATAAAGGGCACTCAGGGAATCTGCTGCGAAGCCCAGTTTGGTCTTGCTGGTATCACTGGATATTAACCAACCTTGGTAAACTGTATTCTGCCCCTGTTTTCATTCTACTGTAACATGAATTATCATGATTCACCTCCGTTTTTATCAGTTACAGTCTTGGTGGCTTGGGGAATTATTGGTATTCCGTCTGACCATCTCTACAGTCTTTGTTCAATTATGTGTTTTTTCTGTTTGCATCTGCTGTCAACAATGCCTTGCCTTGACTTTTTAAAGATTCCAAACCATGAGTGCTAATCTTGACTGGAGCTTGGACAAATCATTGAACCCCTGAGCATCAAGTGTCTACTCTTTCCATTGGCTTATACTGGAATAAAGCTGATGCAAGCGCTAAGATGTTTTGGAAAACAAAGCATTAGCTGCAAGGACGTCTTCACTGGAGCCACATGGGGTTCTTTGACGAACCTTTGCTCTCCGTGGTTGTTAAGGCTTCACTGAGATTACAAACAATAGTGAGAATGAATATGATATGCATAGGCTTCAAGACTGACATGTTAAAAATGAGGTTCATTGAGTTTGCTTCACTGGCTTGTCAGTGACTTATGTTTTTTTTTAAATACAAGTCTTCCATGATTCAAGTTTAGAAAATGTAAATAAATCATTGGAAATGTTGACTTTTTGCAAATGACTTTTTGAGAGGTGCAGCAATTTTCCTCTAGCCCAAGCTTTCTGTCTTAAAAAAAAAACTTGAGTAATCTCTCTTACTCCATTTTCAATACATCCTTGCACCACAGATTTAAGATGTTATCGTTTAAATTATATCTCAGGGCTTTGTCATGCTCCAGCGACAGATGGGTATTGTTTTGACACATACCCTCAAAGATCTCATTATTTTAGTTCTACAGGGTGAAGTGCTATGCTTTGTTTCTTTCAGGTTCTTTACGACATAAAGAGAACAGGAGACACAGAGACAATACCTCAGTGAGCAATGAGATCCAATAAAAGGAGGAAAGACACAGGGGACAACAAATGTTCTGTCTTTTTTCTTTTTTCATTCCAGTGATCCTCAGCAGGTGGGAGTGCTATTTCTGATGCAACCCAACTCCCTCCTGCCTCTGCACAGACACCCAAAAGGAAAAATAGGAAGGCTTTGGTGTTGGGGGGGCTGCTTGTTGTGGACATTCTACTGTTACTGCTGTAAATGGGTAACATTTGGGGATAAGAAGAAAGAATAGCCAAGTTATTGCATGCATCCACCAAGTGATGTGGAATGCTCAGTGATTTGCAAACCTTTATAAATTTACCACCTGATGTTGATGTTGTCTACGGTAACAGCTCTTAGAAGAACAATGTTTTCTACCTGAGGAGACGCAGAGGTCGAGCCTGTGGCATAACACACTTTAGATCAGATGCTTTAATTTGCATGCTGTTTTGTATGAGGTCTCACAACAGTTAAACATGACTATGTACATTCCTTAATTATCAACATGCTATTCTGCATTTTAAAGGTAACCTTTCTGAAACTATTCATAAAAGATACAATTGATCATCTGACTTAAAAATTCAGTTAAATTATACAAGCAGAGTACAATTTTAGAAAATGCTTTATCAAATTTGGTCAAATTAGGCTTGAAGTTGTATGTACTGAACCGCTGTCTGCAGAGGCTTCCTCTAAATCATTTGTCCTTGGTTAAAAGTGGACCAAATGAAACCATAAACAGTTTTGTACCTTTTTTGTGTGAAAGTGCTACTCTTATTTTGATTTACAAACTGCATCTGTTAAAAAATTATGATACCCACACCAGTTATCACAGAGAATACTACAGACAACAGGCGATAAAAATAACCAGTCAAAGACACATCAGCACAAAGACATGGTCAGTTACACAGGTTTACTCTTATAATTAGGATTCACTGATCAATTCTGTTGCTATAATGCCAAACACGACAAGGGGGAAAGAAAAAAAAAAAAAAAAAAAAAAAAAAAAAA
>JABUIW010000245.1:685140-712409 GCA_013363375.1 Menidia beryllina
AAAAAAAAAAAAAAAAAAAAAAAAAAAAAAAAAAAAAAAAAACAAGGATTCACTGATCAATCTAACAAATCCAAATGTTTCTGTGCCTTCATGATTTCAGCCTAATTCTCTCATTTTGCAGTAGAAATCAATAATACGTTGCAATTAAATTTATGGTGTATATTTTGTGAGATACAGGGGTTTAAAATGAAAATGAATTAATCAAAACAATATATATTATTTTTTAAATAAAAAGTTCTGTTTTTCCAACACAAGTATTCAACAAGGGAGAGCTAGAGTCGAAAGTGTCATGTGAAGAACCTCACCTGGCACGCAATGAAATATCAAATATAAGAGATTATCATCCAGGAATAAACTTTCAAACAGAAATAGAGTCCAACTCACATCTGCGCAATAAACATCAATGTCAAGCCTCAATAAAAGCTAACCAGTGCTATCAAATGGGGATCTTGTGCATTTTTTCTAAACTTCCCTGCTCTCTGAACATTTGCATCTTTCGTACAGTGTAATGTTTGCTTACAATGATCTAACAACAATTGTTTTTTCCATCTTTCATCTCCATTACTGCCTGCCTGATCACAGCAGACAGCTGACGCATGACTTCAGCCAAGTGGCCCACCATGGCATCCCTGTGGCTGCTGCTCCAACCTTGACTCTGCCCTCCAATATTCCCAGCAGGGTGCGACGAGTGCCCTGAGTAGCACACATTTCTCCACACCTCGCTTTGATAAGCCTGCAGTGTATTTATACTAACTCAGAAAGGGATGTTGTGCATGGTGAAGTCTCCTCAATCTCTGTCTTCTGTTGGAATACCTACTTGTTTTTCACCCTGGGTGACTTTACAAGCAGGTGAAAGACAATACTGTAGGTATCAACTTTCCTCAAAGTCAATTACACATCCAGAGACCACAAGCACAGCGTGCAGCTAAAAGGTTTGGGTTATTTAAAATCCTTTATGGATCCCTCTGTCCACATAGATTTATTTTATGGAAAACAAAGCAGCTGAATAAAGTCTGGCTACTGACTTTGTCCACAGGAGGTCAGCAGAGTTTTTATTGATTGATTTATTTCAATACACATTACAAGGTGCTTTTAGCCTGTCCAGGGTAGGCCTCTCGCCCGTTGTCAGCTTCGGATGGGCTCCAGCCCGTCTGCGACCCGACTGGAAATAAGCTGTATAGAAAATGGATGGACGGAAGGATGAGCAACTGCTTTTACAGAAAAAATCTAAATCCAAGAGAAAATGTTGCGAAGTGTGACATTTTTCATTTGGAAGATAGAAGTCACATCGGCATCTGCATCCTCCTCTCAATCATCTGACATCCTTCTACAGCGGTGTAGACTCAGTCCAGCAGGGGGAGGCAGGACCTCAGTCCACAGATCTCAGAAGGTAGAGGACAGAGAAAGGCTGGCACTCTGCAGCAAGCGTGACCATGTGCAGAAATTAGGCAAGACCATGAAAGGAAGCTGTTTCAGAATAAGAACCTATGAGAAAACGGTTTAGGCCAATACATTAAATATACCCGTTGCCATGATGTTAGATATCATAAACCATTGTACTGAGACCAGGGCTGTGCAATTCCAGGCCTGCATTGTTGCAGGTTTCCCGTCTTTAACACACCTGATTCACATCATTGAAACATCAGCAGTTCTGCGGACAACTTGACAATATTTTAAATACATCAAGCTTTCCCAGCAGCTGCAGACTGTGATCAAATTTGATTTTAGCTATACATCTTTTCAACAGATTATTTTGTACATGGGCAAATAATTTTGTGTGTGTGCTTCATCGCTGAACACAAAGATAACTTTAAACTTTATTCTTCCTATAGTAATTTCCCTCTGGGATTATTAAAGTATTTCTGATTCTGATTCTGATTCTGGTATGAGGTGACAGACAATCGCATCAAGTAAAACAAAGCTTCAGGAAAAAGCACCCATCAACGGTCAGCAGATGGAGTGTGGTTGTTTGTTATTTCAATAATTTTGCAACAGTTTTAAGGTCATAATCCTTTTCTTTAATAAACTAGAAAAATAAAATTAATTTGTGCTGACTGAATATGCTGGTAAAAAAATTGCATGTATGATAAAACACGTTCTTTATTCAGCTATGTTTTAAAAAGTACTAAATGAGTTCAGTTCTTTTTTCCAACCTATGTCTCATTGTGTCCACTTCCCTTTTTTTAAGGAAGTCTTGACGTGTATTTTGGTCATTCCAGCTCTTATATTTTGTCTGTTTTCCATGGGTACATAGCGTTTCCCTGTTGTTAATGTTGCTTTTGGTAGTCTAGTTACATTACTTCTCTTTTGTAAATCCTTTTGTGCCCTGACCCTTTGGGTCCCTGAACCTGAGCCCTCCTTGTTCCCTGCAGAGAGACTAGAGGGGCCACATTTATGGAGGGAAAATAGGTGGTCTGTTTGCCCTTTTAATGTGAAGGCTGCCTTCCGGCCTGCCCCATTTGAAATACCTTAACACACTTTCGTCAGCACAAGAAGCACTTTGTCTTTTGCGAGTGGGGGGGTGTGCACACCGGAGGAAGAAGGGGAGGCCGAGCGACTCTGAATTGAACTAGTCCGGTTGGTTAGCGGCGCAGGGTGTGCAGAAGCACCGCGGGAGCTCCCGGGGACAGCAGGGGGGGTTCAGGGGGGGGGGGGTGATGGTCAGGGCGCACGGCCACCCCAGCTGGACTTTGGCGCAGCGTGATTCAGCGCCTCATTCATCCCAATAAGCGATGGTGGTGGTGATGCTCTGCGGCCAGAGCCACCGACCACCCTCTAACCTCGTTCAGTCTCCACCACGCACGCGGGATGCGACGTGGATTTCCCACGGGCTCCTCCAACAGCCGTGAATCCAGCCTGCGTTTCGCCGCACCGGGGTCCGCGCGCACGCCGCGCCTGTTCTGATCACCACGAGAAAAAAGAGGGGACGAGAGGGTGGAAAGATGTTGGCGAGATGCTACCGGGCCAAGCTGTCGGTGTGGGCCGCGCTGTGCGTCCTGGTGCTGTGCTGGTTCTACGTGTTCCCGGACTACCGGGTCCCCCGCGACAAAGAGATCGTGGAGGAGGTGCTGAGGCAGGGGCAAGCGTGGCGCAAGAACCAGACCGGCATCGATTTGTACAGGTCTGACCCGGAGCTCAGATCCCATCTGATGGTTTCATGTGTTCCCTTAAATCGAGGCCCGATCATTCCCATTCCCATGGGCTGGGACCTCCTTTGTTTGCCTTCAGCCGCTTTAGTGTTACAATTAGATTTGCGCCTCAGTCGTTTTTTAAGGGTCTTAAATCATTACAGGCTGCAAGGTATCCTACGAAATGATTCTTATATCACAGACATTTATTTGGAGTATCTTTATGCCTTTCTATCGAACGGCTGCAGTGGTTTTGGACACAAGCCAGATCAACAGAGCGTGTTAGTTCCAGTCTTATTTAAACCCCATTCGGTTGTGGTTATTCTCAGAAGCAAAGCCGATTAGGATCATCACAGAAAGTGACACCTGCAGAGCAGCGGCCAGGTCTGCAGGAGGATGCTCACCATGGGCTGATTTACTCAGCTTATCTGTAGAGCTTTAAAGAGGTTTTGCATGAGACCTTTTTTTGTTGCAAAATTTGATTATTTGACTTAGTAAACATAGGTTGGTGTACGGTAACTGAACTGACCCTGGCTGTTGTCCTACTGGATGAAAAAAATTGCTCCAGGGATCATTCAGGGCCCGACTTATTTTTCATCTCTCTCCTAACTAACAGAAAGCTGCTGACAGAATGCTGCGACCCGAGGCGGATGTTTGCAGTGACCAAGGAGAACTCGCCGCTGGGCAAAGTGCTGTGGTACGACGGCGAGTTTTACCACTCGCACACCGTTAACAATGAGACGTACTCGCTCTTTGTACAGGTACGGTGTGAACCTTCATTTGAAAGCAGTGCCAATATTGATTTGAGTATATTTCTCTGTGCTGGCATTATGATCAGGCTTAACATGGCAGCTGCAATCTTGAGAGCAGACGATGGAAAGCAAGTTCCCTCTCACTTGGTGCTTTATGACTCTCTTATGGGGAGGGTGAGCTCTAAGGGGGATCCACACTGAAAGAGGGGTGTGTACAGTCATCCTCTAAAGGGAAGAGAAGATAACCACTACAGCACTATTACTGTGAAGGGAGTCTATATTGATATTTACAGTTTTGTGAGGATGCACCGGCTGGAGCAGAGGGTGGGGAAGTGGGGGTGTTGTGAATGTACAGAGCAGCTGGGTTGAAAATAGACTTGGCATGCATGTCTCTGCCTCTTCGCATATGTTTGTCTACCCAGATAAGAACACTTCGTTTATTCATTTTCCTACTATCCGTTGCTGAGTGTGTGGGCGTATGTGACGGTGCATCTGGATGAGGGTATTTGTGCTTGGAAACAAGAACAACCGTTGGGGGGGAGAAGAGTGGTTGCTGGGGTTTTTGTATCCAGGGAAAGCAGATCTCAATATTGATTGAGAACGAGCCCAGCCTCCGTGGCTGCATATATGCAGTCTAATCTCCTAGTTGGTGACCGTGATGAATATCTGACCCTAATTTGCAGGCCTGTGCTTTGCATGTTCATTCATGAAGGATGGGGGAGGTGTGGATGAATAGATGAAGAAACGTGAAGACGAGACCAGCAGTGGATTAAAATCCACACCTTCACAGAGCTGGCCTTTATTTGTTTATTCATAAGGTTTTCATTTCAAACAATCAAACCATCTTTTAGGCTAAGTTGGTTTTGGGCAAATTTACCGGAAGTCATGGTTTGCTTCCAGCATTCAGAATGAGCAGGTGTGGAGTTTAACTTCTTTTTCTTTGCTATGTTGCAAAATATTTTGTATTGTTTTTATGACTCATTTCCCAAATTAGGCTATTTTGAAGCATCAGTTAGGGTTTTGGTGATGCAACACTCAGATTAATTTAATCACCATTTTGCATGGCAGTACTTTACCTTATCGGCAGAAGGAAGAGTTTTTGCATTACTTTCCTTAAAATGTAAGATAGCTATGACACGGATTAGTTTAATCTCTGCACTGAAATGCAAATCAGGTAAAGGATTTTGCGGGAGTTGGGATTGATGGAATGGTAAAGACAGTAATAGCTTTGCTGTGAGCCACTATGGCTTTGAGAGTCAATAGAATCTCCAATATAGTGTAGAGCAAAATGTTACAAAGACAGCAACATTGAAGAAACCAACCAACCAATGGATCAGAACCTGTGTGTGTGTGTATTATTCATTTGTGCCAAGTTGAGCCCAAAAAAAAGGAAATAGAATGTCTTATCAACTGTCCCAGAACACTTTGGTATTGCTGACATTTAGATTGACTGCGGCTCATCACTGATCAGTTATTTTTGAATAGTAGCCTGTGAAGTTATATAAATGTACGTGCTGAGCTAAAAGGATATGAATTTCTGTCCACAACTTCCTGCTCACTCTGTCCTTTCCATGTATTGAAAGATAACCATTTGAGCAACATGAGATAACAATTTGAAAGTCACTTTCCCGTAGACTTTCTAAAATCTATTTACTTTAAACGGCTGTATGGCTCTTATCAGACACTTTAGCCTTTCAGTCAACATCCAGTAACAGACAGCAACTGCTTTTGATTTTGTAGAAATTGTGCTTTGGACCAACCGACTCCTTTACATAAAAAAGTCATCTTATGTACATTTTTTAAGTGTTTCTGTATGTTTTGAACATCACTTAAGAGTGCAGCATCTCATGAAACAGTATGGTATTTTTATGATCTTGCCATTAGTTCTGAATGCCACTCATTTGCCATTAATAGTTGTTTTTCTTGGTTTCTTACTCCAACAAATTAAGCTGACAAAGGTTACTGCACCCATCTGCCACATTGTACAACTTCTGTGCAAGTAACGCTGCATCTTTTGTCCAAGCCTGTACTTCCTCTGGCCAGTTATGTGTTTTTCTGGAAGACTACCTGATAGTTAAACAGGATGAATGACTTTGACCATCCTCAACCACCACTCGTATGATTGCAGGTCTGAGCACACAGACACCCGGCCGTGCTACGGCGAGCTGGCAGCAGCCGCACATCCTGGGCACCTGCCAGGGAATGTGCCAATTAGGGCTTTGACGGTTAATTGCTGGTTAGTTGTATGGCTCAAACAAAGCATATTCACACAGGGCTTTGTAGACTGAACTCTGCATTCCTGCCATCGTTACTTTTCGAATCCCCACTGATGCCATCATGCTTTTTATGCACCTCGGAAAGTCAATGTTCCTGCTTTGATGAAACAAGCGGAGCTAAAACTTGATTTGGGGGAATTTTGATGGAACAATTGTCCAAGATACTGGTGACTGGCATAAATAATAATTATATAACTTTGTGGCGGGTGCTCTGCTTTGTGCTACTTTAGTAAATCGAGCTTTATCCCAACATTTTAGCTCTCCCCCTTGTTTTGAGTGTTGTCTGCTGACTCAGCCCCCCCCCTCCCCTGTCATGGTCCAAAAGAGACCTTGAGGCAAAGAGAATTGTGTGTGTGTGAATTCTCATGCATACACACTCAAGGGGAATAAGGAACATGATTGTTTCCACCATCTCACTTAATCTGTGCCTCAGACTTAAAGGCTGTCATGGCACAGGGAGAAGACATTTTTGGCCTTTGCTTCTTTAAGTTTGGTGTCTCAGTTTCCTCTGCAGCGACTTTTCATGCTGCAGAGCAACCGCAAAGGTTCCGATAAGGTTGTGACTATGACAGCTGCTGGTTTTGAGTCAGAGAAAGAAAGAAAAAAAAAGTTCAGCCCTTCTACAGTGAGGGGAAAAAAGAGATTTTAATACCATCCCACACAGGAAGTTGTCACATCTGTACAACACTTGTTGTTTTCTTGATTTTTGCAGCTGTTGAAAATAATTCAAATGAAAATTTTGACCCCAATTCACCTCGGTGTGCACAATTGTGTTTTTATATGACTTTAACCAATTCTTTGGAACTATTGTGACTGGTGCAGTCAACATGAGAAATACAAAAAGGAAAAGTGAAAAATAGATATTAATCGTGGTAAAAATCATAATAAATGAATAAGCAAAAAGCATTATGTCACCCAACAATATGCAACAGACATGGCAGTTATCAGGTGTAACAGACTTAAATCAATTCAGATTGAAATATGCATGGCATGGTTGAGAACATTTTAACCGTGATGATTTTGAGATCTTATGAGTTTTGTTTGTTCTGGATGTTGTCTCTTTCAAAAGGATTTACTCATCCATCACTCTGGCTGAGTCGGTCACAACCTTTTATCTCGTGCTAGCGCGGCTTTTAACAGGAATGTTACTTTTAAATCGTCTGTTTCAAACACATTCTTCAGATGTCACTCATGTAATTTCTCTGAACGACGAGCGCCATGTTGCTCTCATTGGTACTGGGCTAAAATCGGGTTGAATTTCCTAAAACCTTTGCTGAGGCAAAGATCTCAATTTGTTGTTTGTTTCAACCTATAAATGTTTGTGTGATTTGTATTGAGCACCAGGCCAGTTTGAATAACGCATAGAGGAAATACAGTCTCACATATCATGTGTGTGGTGGTTTTTGCTTTTAAAAACAAAAATTTCACAGCCTAAACGCTGGAATCTTACCCAAGTAGAAATGATCACTTCTTTCTGTGTAACCTGTTTGATTATTTTGTGCCCATGCCTTTGGAACTACTTGCATGCCAATAAAGCAACATGCCTTCCTTTTTGACCGCCCAGGAGAACCCGCTGCATCTGCCCCTGAAGAAGTGCGCAGTGGTGGGCAATGGGGGCATCCTCCGGCACAGCAAGTGTGGACGGGACATTGACCAAGCTGACTTCATAATGCGGTAAGAGGTGGACACTCTCGTGGTGTGGGGGCATGCATGAATGTAAGTGCTTTGCAACTCAAAACTCAATCAAATTTGAATCTGCTGTGCCCAGGAGCACCAGTTATGATAACGACAGCGGGTGTCAAGTGTAGCTCAGAGACAAAGACACAGGAAAATGGGTCACAGTGAAGTCAAGAAAGAGAAGAAGCAAGGATAACAGAGGCATATGGAAAAGTGGAAGGAAACCACATGATTTGGTACAGAAATATTTTGAAATAGGGAAACTCGACAGTAGTTTCAGGAAACAGTGGTAGGCTGAACCTTAGTAGAATCATATAGAAAGAAAAACAGAATTACTTAAAATACAGTATGACTTTCAGTCAGACCTTGTTTTTAAAGGAAGGGAGTCAATCTGACACACAGATGGAGGTTACAGCTTCCATTTAAAGCTATGATTTTACTTTAGTCCTCATTACAGCTCATGCTTTAATTACATGTGAGCGGGACTCGGCTGTCTCTTTCCCTTCTGTGAAGTGTATCTTGAATTAGCTCTTTATTACAGTTTTCAGCAACCACACCAATGTAGATTGGACACAAACTGCTCTCAGTAAGCAGAAACAGCCACCGATTCTCGCACTAAGGTTCACAATGATGGAAAAACACTTGAGCCAAATTCAAAGACAAAGCAGCGGGTTGATAGTCCACTCAAAACTCTTGCCATAGTTCCTCTGTTCTGCACTGTCTGTACATTCCTCTGTGTTTTGAATAAACCTTGAGCTAATCATATAAAACAAATGTTTCAATGGTTTCTTTTTGGGCTACTTTTATCAAAAGTTTAAAAATGAGAAGTTCCGCAGCAACTAGAAATCAGATTTAATCATAAAACAAAGTGCTTTTAACTTAAGCAGGAAACAAAAGGCTGTTGAACGGAGAGGAAGCTGGACAATTCGATTTGATAATGTAAATGAAGCAACCCCCCTCACAGGCAAATGCCTTACAGAGTTCCTGAGTGTGAAGGAAGGAAGTCTGTTCCTCTCCCCCAAAAAGCCCATTTGTGAATAGCCAGTTATTATTTTACGCTATCAGCACTGGATGTTGTCTTCACCTTTAGTACCATAATAAAAGCTCCTTTTTGGGGAATGTTGCCCCAGACTCTCTGCATCATTTGCTACATTCATTACATTCAAAGTTGCCGGGCGCATAGTAATTAGTTCAAAACGGGAGCAGATGTGATTAACTTTGGATCTCTATCCTTGGGCAATGGGGTTGGAGCCCCTCAAATGCACACTTGGATTTTTACCTCAAGTCTCTTTCTGAAAATCTACAACTTCTAATGGTCTGGTTGAAAAGATTTCCACTTAGTCATATCATGATGACTAAGTGGTTTCGGAACTATTTTTTTGCAGATGTGGATTCTAGGGAATTTGAGTGGGTGCCAGATGGAGAGGCATAACTGAATTAAGGAAATCTCTGAAGTATTGTATTTTTTCATTATGCCAGATACTCCCAGTAGGCTTTCGTGCGGAAGGGTGGAGATGGGAGACGGATGCATGGAAGGATGTCCCTTAGTTTCCTCACTAACAGCTTATACTTTTGCTTCCTTGAGGTTGCACACAGTTTGGAAAATCCCATATCCTCACAGAGGAAGGAAGATTTCCTCCGGGGGCTTTTTTTTTACACAGGCTTATGGCTGCATGCCTGCTTTTCTCCTCCGCCATCCTCTGGGTTTTTCCATTGCATTGAGAAGAAAGGCATTAGGAGGCCTGTCAAGAAATAAACAAGGGTCTATCTGCTGTTCTTTGACAATCAAAATGACGTATAAATCTTTTGAGGTTGGACATCTTTCTCACAGCTTCACTTAGAAAGGAAACAACAAAGTGAGGGAATGGAGGTTGATTAATAATGAAGGCATGTTGTTCACAGGGAGCGGCCTCGTGAGTAAGCCACACATTCATCTGCCTCTTCTCACTACTATAATCAATTCCAATAAAACATGTAAATCCATTAAGTAGTCAAAGTAGCTCTCATGATGTTTGTGTGCATGTCTGAATGTGTACATGTACGTTTCCTGTATGTGTCACATGTTTATTCCTATTTTAGGTGTAACCTTCCCCCCTTGTCAAAGGAATATATGGAGGATGTGGGAACAAGAGCCCATCTGGTGACTGCCAACCCCAGCATCATTGAGAAAAGGTAACATGCTTACTGTCAAGTAGAACAAATGCACACTGTCTCAAATGCTGATAGCTTGTATAGAATGTGAGCACAGAGTATTATTTAGCATCTCAGCATCATCAGGTGGAAACATTTAATGGGTTTTGTTAGGGACCCGATACTGACAGTTTACAGGTTCTAAAGAAGGCATAAATGGACAGTGAAACATGCATTAAGCTAAAAAAAAAAAGACTGGTGTTTTAACGAGCAATGAACCTGTTTGAGACTCTATTTTAAAAGCCAATAAGTATCAGCAAAGCGTTTTTTTTACAAATTTTTTATTGTTTTTTCAGAAATAATACAGTGTTGTACGAATGTACATGTGTATTTTAACACTTTTAAACATAAAAAACAAAACACAAACAACAGGGTGATTTCAAGAGTATGAATTTTAGCTGATATAGCTGGTGTTCTAAAGAATCTAGTTACAACTTTCCATTTGAATTCTCGCCAAGTGAATTTTTGACAAGGTGTGACTCCATACATATTTCTTCCCAAGTCTCGTCTGATATATTCATCGAGGTCTCTGCTTCCCATCTTTGTTTATTATTTAGTGAGTTACAAGTGAGTTTTTTGTCTTCATTGACCACTTGTTTGACAAGAAATTGTTCCATAGGATTGGAATGTAATATTTTTTCCCAGTCTTTATGAGACATTAGAAATTATCTCAGTTGCAAATATCTAAAAAAGTCTGTGTTGGGGAGACCAAACTCAACCTAGAGTTTCTCAAATGTTTTAATATTGCCATCTTTGATCAACTGATATAGTTATGTTAAGTTGTATTCCGTCCATATTCTGTCCAGCAAAGCGTTTTTAATCCAAGACTGAATGGATACGTAAATAAAAGGAAAAAACATTTTGATTGCAGGTCCGATTGTTTTTGTCCTGCAATTTCACATGCACAGATTTTTTGGCAATTAAAAGCTGACTTTCATATTAAAACCTGATTTTTTAACAGTTCTCAGAACCATTCACCTTTTCAGTTGCCACTCAGCAGCAGATTTAAGCACAGACACCTCTGGAGAGGAGCCTGTAGTGCTCTGAAAAGCATGACAGACCCTCCGTCACTCTCTCTTTTTCAGGTTTCAGAACCTTCTATGGTCCAGAAAAGCTTTTGTGGATAGCATGAAGGTCTACGGCTCCAGCTACATTTACATGCCAGCCTTTTCCATGAAGCCCGGCACTGATCCGTCCCTACGGGCGTACTACGCACTGGCCGACACCTCCTCCAACCTCACCATGCTCTTTGCCAACCCCGAATTCCTGCGCACAGTCGGTAAATTCTGGAAGGGCCGCGGCGTGCACGCCAGACGTCTCTCAACTGGGCTCTTCCTCATCAGTTTAGCCCTGGGCCTCTGCGACGAGGTGACGGCGTACGGTTTCTGGCCGTTCTCCGTTGGCCTGGACGAGCAACCGGTCAGCCACCATTACTACGACAACATCCTGCCCTATAAGTGGTTCCACGCCATGCCCGAAGAGTTTGTCCAGCTGTGGCACCTGCACAAAAGTGGCACCCTGCGCATGAGGGTGGGCCACTGTCCCCCTCGGAATGGAGGGAGTTAGAGAGAAAAGGGAATGATCCGCGGAGGCTTTGTGGGTTTCAGGCAGCAGATGAAGACATTTGAGGGTCCAAGCAGAACACGGTTGTCACTCAGTGAGGTGAAGTGTGTATTTTCCTCTGAGGATTTCTTTTACTACATCTGTATCCACACATTTTCCTACAGTCCCCCAACGTAATCCCTGGAAATTTACACTAAAACACGCTGACACATGCAGGCATATACACACACACTGACAAACAAAAAGCGTAAAATGTTCATACATTCCCTAAACTGACCAGACCTCTCTCCTAGAATATATGTTTGTGTGTATTTCCTCAGAAAGCCTAAGCTGTGAATAGGTGTGGAGGTTGGGCCTTTGTACACTGTAGACTGTATCTGACATATGGGGCAGCTGGAACAAACCCCCCTCTGGGTCTTTGTCAAACAGAGACACAGGGAGTAGAAGACCAAGGGGGTATAATAAAACCCACTGAAAGAGTAAAAACGTACGAAGATCATGGGAGACATAATGGTGTCCTGGTACCTAGTGGGTTGAATAGGAGTGGAATTTAATGGAGAGAAAAAAACAAAATGGCATGGGGTCCAAGCAGTGAAAGCTGCCTGGTGTGTGTGTAAGAAAAGATCTGTCTCAGTTTTTCTGCCCAACACTGCTCGAGTGGCATTCTCTGTGGTGCCTGAAAGAGCTGGAGCTCAAAGCAGGAGCCATTAGAAATGAAGTCTTACGAACTATATCCCCATGAATGTTTAGCCAAGTTGCATTTTCACCCTTTACCAAAAAGGGAAAAAAAGAGTACACTCAAGTGTATGCATGTTGTTTTAGTTTGGCAATTGTGATTTTTTTTTTTTTTACTGATCTTTTTTTTTTTTGTTTAATGTGAATTTCGATTTATCTGTACCATCAATCATCAAAAGAATCTGAAATAACTGTTTTCTGCAAGACAAAACACAGGTACCTCACCGTTGATTCAATGCTAATCATATCTGACTGGCTCTTTGGTACCACTCTGACACTAGCAGGCACTTCAGTTGAACACAAACTAACCCACTTGTTTAGAGAGCCTGCTGGAAGTCATCTCTTGGTAACTGTACTATAGTTGTCAAGTGCCAAGCCAAGGGAACAGTAGACTCTTTGATACAGTGTGCACTAATGTTTGTGCTTGTGCTCTGACATGAGAAACTGAGGATTTCCATACAGGTAGTGACATAATGACAACTCTATGTCACATTCTGTAAGTGTTTCTTTTCTTCCTCTTTTCCACATTTTTTTGATGGACATCGAATTGTTGAAATAGTGTTATTTTGTTTTCACTTTGCATCAGAGTGCAGGAATATCTGAGCTTTGGCTCTGTGTTCCTTTTGTTTTGTTTTATAAGTACTGTTTTGCTTTTTATGTTGCACAAAGAAAGAGGCAAGCCAGGATTCACCTGATCATAATGCTTTAACCCTGAGTGGGGGGTGGGCATTATGCTTGGAACTGTAAGGACAATCTGTGAGATCAGACACTTGACTGGTTAGACTGTTTGGCCTCTCCACTGCCACTTCAAAAATTTAGGCTATATTCAGTTGCTACAACAAGCTATGTGAGCAAAGCTGAGCAGCAGCCACTAAATTTGATTTTGAAGTGAATTTGGAAGTCAAACTCTTTAAAATGAATAGGAGTGAGTCTGGCCAAGCTCGCTCATGTGGTGGTTGACAGAGCTGACATGTATTTTTTGGTCTTCTGGGTGAGAAACGGTGTTCTTGTTCGATTTTACAAATTCCTTTCTTTAAAATGTTATTTAAAATTGAGAAATGTTATTGTGCCATACTGAAAATAGTGCATCAAAAGGTTAACTCTGCATGGGATGTGCATGGAGTGTACCACAAACCTCAGACTCAAAGTAGGTTAGTGCTTTATGTTCTTTTCCACTCTTGAACAGAATGAGGTCCAGTGCCTTTTGAGATGTGCTGAAGTAAAGCTCTGGGTCGTTTTGATTTAGTGTGTTTCCCATTAATGTGACATTTGAGGCTCAAAGAGCTGTGAGACTTAAATGCAACAGGACGAGATGAAAGAGAGCATCTCCATGAAGAACTGCTGTAATCTTAGAAGGAGAACTATTATTGAAGTGGCCCCTGCCGGAATATTGACGTGTTACAGAAGAGATGAGTTCCAGCTCTGTCACAGACACAGATCATTCTGCCATTTCCCCGTTGATTCCCATGTGTGTGAAGTCATACAAATATACAATGTTCAAATCATAGAAAATGGACGGCAGAACAGAGGGAGCTCAGTCTTCAGACTGTAAAATGAGTCACTTTTGGAGTATGTTTTATTTTGTTCAACCCAATATGTGACTCTTTTATTTACTCATCAACTATTCTGACCATTTCCTCTTCTGGGTTTGTTCATTATAGTCTAAGGCATTCCCCCCTCCCCGTGAGGAAAATCAGAAGTTTATTTTTAATTATAAAATTAAATGGTTTCCATCAATTCCGTTGGCATGAATGAACTAGCCATTGTTCCAGGGTTGTAAGGGGGCTTCAGAATATTTTCCACATGTCTGAAAACAGAAAAACACCCTGAAAGAAATTTTTGGGCCACAAGCAAAAGAAAAGCAGATAAGTGTTTTTTCCATCTTATATTGTAGATAGTAGAAAAAAACGCTGCCCATTCATGCAATTTGTTAATCTGAGGCTTTTTTTGCTGTTGTGCATCAGCTGCTTTTCATGACGGTAGAAATCATACAAACACCTCAACCTTTCAAAAAATTAGGCACACATTAAATAGTTGTGCTTCAAAGCATGGCTCCTTTTACCAACCAAAGACCAAAAAGAGCTTTTCTCACTGGCAGGAGAGAGTACATTTGGCATTTATTTTCCCAGAGCTATTGATTTGTAAGTTACTTACCATTTCACTAAAGGTGGCATGTAAAGAAGATTTAAGCAAACAGAGATGTTTTTTCTTCTATTGTTTATTTCTGTCATGGCAAGCAAGCCCAAGAAAAGCCCAGCACGCAGGCAGCAGTTGTACTTTTAGATTCTGAAGAAAGTAAAGAAATCCATTGAAACGCTTTTGCATTTCAAAAACAAAACTGAACTCAAGCTGGTCAATGGTATATGGTGCTCACATGCTGCTTTCTGCGATGTTAAGGTTAAATATTTCACTTTGTCCACTTTGACAGCTAAATTGATGGGAGGTAAAACAGGATTCTAGGATACAGTAAATGTGCTGTAAATTCAAAATGTGACATTTCTATTGCTGAATATATTTGCTTTTCTTTGCAAACCTTGGCTCATTAGATTAATTGTAGAAGAAGTCACATAAATAACCTTCGTCATTATTGTCAATTTGACATGAATTATGATCAATGGGACCAAATTATGATGTTAAACAAGATTTGGAAATTAACTCTGTGCATGTTTTTGATACATGGATTAAGAATGGTACTTACGATTATTATTTGCACCTTTTATTTTTTTGTCATTGCTCTGTTTGTGAATGAATGAGAAATGTGAATCATGATTAAGCATGAGGATTTCCGAACGTGTATGTATGTGCTTTTGGTACAGTAACCTTTATCTGTGTTCATCTGTCCTGACATGTGCGCCCGTGCATTGTATCCTTTTTTGTAATTTTGTGAAAACTTAAACGAGTATCCGATGTAAATATTGATCTGTTGGTAATTTTTTTTTTTTTAAGATGTCATCAAATACACATGTTTAAAAGCTATCTCATTGAGCTTCTTGCTGCAACCTGCACAGCTTACATAAACATTCCAGATGCAAGTTTTGGCCCTGTTGTGAATAGATGCCTTTTATATTACCAACACTTTTTCGCTTTGGAGCATTTGCCCTGTGATTGTGTTGGCAGCCTTTCAGAAGTGATGTCACGGTCCTTCTGTTCAGTTAATCGGCATTTGGGCATTTTGTTGTAAATGTAAAGATCAACAGGAGGTCCCTCCATCACAAAGACATCCATTGGTAAGAAAAGACTTGCCTTGAAAAGTATTCAGATAGGTCTTCCAGAGGTTTTCAGCACCATTGGTTCTCAAAATGCCAAATTGAAATGACCACACACACTGATCTGATGCTTCTAGACATGAGTTCATAAACCAGTGGGTGATGTCAATGCACTTACTGAATGTCTAAAACTAAACTAGGATTTAAAATCGAATATGTTGGTCTCATCTTGCTCTTATACCTGCCCTTTAAAGCAGAACTCTGTAAGCCTGACGAAAGTTGAAATTAGCTTTAGATTTTTAATGACTGCAAATGCAGCCACCCTCCTGTCTGCTGTGCTTTAGCTCTGCTTCTAAAAGCACACAATGCAGAGCACCTTCTCTGAACTTTTCCTTTTATCATACTATTTATCATTCATTTTTGGCTTGACAGATCCTTGCAAATTGCTATGGTAAATTGACTATTTCCGCTAAGCTAAGCTTCCAGTCTGTAGTGTATCACTAAGAAAGTGGACGGTGATTATATACACTGAATTCCTAAAAAGGACATCAATATCTTTTTAGCTGACTATGTGAGGTCTAAAGATTTAGGCAGGCTTGAGGTCCTTTTAAACATCAAGCCTGTTCAAATTTATTAAGATACAGTCTGTGTCTGCAGGGCAGTGTCATGGTCATGGAAAAAGTCATTTGTGGCTGGCCATTTTTGCTTTATTTTATTTAAATTTTCATGCCCAATTCCTCTTCCCTCAGTTTTCCTTCTAAATGAATAATCTTTGATTTGTTGCGTCTTCATATACGTATTTTGACGTAGTCATTATCCAAAAAAGGAGGATTCGGGGAGGAAAGTGAAATGGAAGCAACCATGGCCTTGTACAAGACAAACACTGCAATCCAATAAAAAAATGGTAAAACATCCTGAGATGTGTGGCTTCCTTCAAGAATGTTTTGATGTTGGAAGGGGGCCATGTGTTCCTCTCACATCCAGTCTGAAACTGAAAAAAATGCACCTTTATACATTTACACATCTATAGTGCATGTTTTACTATTGTTTTTGTTCTTAACATGTGTGGTATGTGTGTTTGGATGCACTCTCCTTACAGAGTTTATACAGCGGTTTTGAACATGTTTGCTCCCGGTGATTTCCGTCAGTCAGAGACTGCTCACCAGAGCCCCGTCTGCATGGCCTGCTTTTATGGGCCATGAATTTTTAAAGACACGTCAGCAAAAACTGCAGGCTCAGGCCCCTATTTCCTGCTGGATGTTTGCCTTTCACATTTGCTGTATCTATAATCAAGCCCAAATTTGTCTGCCTGGTTGGGAGAGATAGGAGAGAGATCAGAGAGATTTAATTAGAGGGATTCAAAAGACATTTGGGATGCAGGTTCATGTGGGCTATTGCATGTTTTAGATGCCCCAGAAGATTTTTTTCTCTTTGTTTTTGCCTTTTGGACATCTTTTTTTAATGAACATGTTCTCTGAAACACTTTGGCCATAATAGTTTTAATAATCCTATTTACTTCTCTACCCTCTTGTCCCAGACATAGGTCAGCATTTGAATCCGATTTGAACAGGCACAGCAGCCAAACTGATTATTATTTAGGATACATGAAAGACTAAGATGTCGACCGAATTTAAGATTGCATCCTGCTGTCTTGACTTGAAACATTCACTAATAATGTATCAGAGCACTTAACAAACAGGAGTAGTAGTATTAATCTTGTTAGTATTTGGATATGTGAACTGGAAGTTTTCCTGTTTTTGCTTTATTTTTAACTTAAAGGCAACACCCCAAACATACAGGCCTCACCTTTTTTCAGTGCTACGTCTTACTTTGATAACGGGAACGCCTTTTAGCAAAACGCATAACATCAAACCTTGAGGTGCTTCAAATATCTACTGTATCTTACATGGAATTTGTATTAAGAAATACAAAAATCACTCTATAGAAGCCTAAATTTAAAGTCTTAGTATGATGTTCTCTTAACATATAAAGGCTTTACAATATAATATTCTAAATACATTATACAATTTTATTTCTTTCTTAAACTTTAGCAGCTCATTTTAAACTTGTGTTCCAAAGACAATCTGTATTCATAGAGCCCCAGCCTAGCAGAAACTCTATGAGTGGTGACCAACTCTAAACATTATTTTGGATGGCGAGATCACCTCCTTAAAGTCTATAATGAAAGACTAAAGAGTGCTTTGAGGCTGTCTGGCTAAATCTAGTTTTTATGTGCTTCAGCAGAACTGATGCTTTCCTTCTGCAAGATGGCTTTCTTCTCCTTTAGCTTGTTTTTCATTAATGGGGAACATACAGTTTATTCTCTGTTAAACTGCTAACAGCATGAAGTGACGCATCTGTGTATGAATATCAAATGAGAACCCTGGCTTTTCTGGTCTGTGATCTCACCTGAAATAATCTGCTTTAAACATGATGTCCTGCAGATGTCAAATAAATACTAATTCAAAAAGTTGAAGGCTAAAATAAATTCCTTCTACATACAACATGAGCATCATCACACTAATAATTTCATACAAACCACGTTATGTATATGATCACCATTAAACTTCTTGGTCATCTTCAGACTTGTTTAGACAATTATATCGCTTAGGGTTAAACAAAACTATTGTGGTTAGGGCTAAAATAGCGGTTGCATTTATTGTGTGCAATAATTCTTCAATTTTATTGAAGAATGGAAAGTCACACTCCAAGTCAGAGTGCACACAAAAATTAAGTAAATATTCTAAATTACAATTATTTTGTATAACATAACAGATTGTGCACATTGGTACCCCTTTTGTAGTGCTGTTTAGAACCACATATGGGTTTATACCAAGGAAGGGTTTAAGGAAGCCAGTAAAGTGGTGCTGTGTGGTGTATAGGCTCTTCCATAGGAACCCATAATTACTCAGTTTCTTCTTTCAGTTGCCCATGAGTCTGACCACTAAAAACAATAGTCCAGAAGACGCTGGACTTCCCCTGAATACCAGGTGGGTTCCTACAATCTTCTCAAGACTTTCAAAGAGAATCTAGCCATTCCCTCCTCCTCTTCATGCTTTAAAAAAAAAATCTGAGACCTAATATAAATAATTAACCTCCACGGAGACATATAACTGGAATGCATCAATATTTGCTTTCATTCACTTCAATCGATGTCACTGATGGCATGTTATGGAAACAGTTTAAGTAATGACTATCTCTTTCAGTCCAGTACACTTTGCATGGACTCACGTCTGATTCGATTTTGTATGGTGTAATAATAATAATAATAATAATAATAATAATAATAATAATAATAATAGTAATTGTCTCTGCCTCTAGCTGTTCTAAAAGCTACTCCACCTTGATAGTACAAAAATACAAGATCAAACATTCTCCTGTCATACGTATATTATCTCAAATACAAATATTTGCTTGAGACAAGGGAAGCCAGTTTTTCTAATGCCATCTCAACATTTACAAACATTTAAATTCATTTCAAACTCAAGAACTGTCCATAAGGTGTCACCTCAGTCATAGAGGTGAACCGTCGTCATGGTGTTTTTTCTGTCATGAGGTTTAGTACAGATACTATAGATCTTATCTGTACAGAAATAGGTTTTATAACAGATTAAGCCACCTTGACATAGCCTGGACATTTTCTGTTCAATCTCCATCAGCAGCTCATCATTTTCATTCAATATTAATAACACGGTGAAAGAGGAAATGCAGTTCATGATTCTCTGTATCCGCGACCCCAGCAGGGAATAAGCGGTAATGATAATGGATGGACGGAAAGATTGATTCTCTGCATGTGGTTTCCTCCCACCATCCAACAGATGAGCATTTTAGGTTAATTTATGATTCTAAATTGTCATCAGTGAGTGTGCATGGTTGTTTTACTGTTCTCACTTATATTAAATTTGAACACAAGGTATTCTCATCTCCGTCTGTGGCAAACTAGCTCTTCGGGAGTTCTTTGCTATAATTGCACAGAGAAGGAGGCATGGGGACACAAACCAAAGAGGCCTTTGGGAAATGCAAATACAAACATGCTTCCCCACCGGTGCCTGATGTCAGCTCTCATTTCATCCTTTAGATGAAGCACAAACAGCAAATTAGATCAGAAGCCTGCACAGCAAGAAGCTGCAGGATATCATTGTCCCTTTTAACTCTCTCCACAATGTACTCTTGCATTAAAGACATACATTTGATAAAGGAGAGTAAACAAAATTTAGATTAAAAAGGGAACTAGTAGCCTTTCATTGGCAGTTTATATATATACAGAAGAAACGGAAATCTTGAAATGGGTTCTGGCTTTTTTTGTGCTCTTTAACACAGGTGATTCATTCAGATGGCTATGCTATTTTCCTTTTGGGAGAATAACATCTCTGTTCCCAGCAACAAGAAATATGAACAGTGAAAATGGCTATCATCTGTTGCTCTTTGTGTTTTCCACTTTCTCCCTGGTGTAAAGCCATTTTTCCCCACACTCAATCTATAATGTATCTCACTGCCAGGCCAACATGAGGGGAAAGCAGAGAGCCTCTGGGATGCTTTCCAAAGAATGGAGGATAATTTGGAAATGGCCGATGTGGTCTGTCTAAATGCACTACAAGGAGATGAGATTTAGAGGCTGCAGTTCAACTTGAGCCACTTTGGAAATGTGCCTATTAAACAGATTGCAGCTGCATAGCATAATGAAAAACAGGATTTTCTTACATACAACAGGCACTATTCAGAGCAGCAAGAAATATCTACACAGAACTATAGTATCTGGTAACAGGGTCGTAGAAAATCACATGGCACTGTTGCAGATATATTTATTAATTTCCTAATATCCCTCTCCAGGTTGCTATATTTGTTGAAATCATTGAAGTCTCACCCAATTTTGTGATTTATTCACGACATACTTCATAATATGCTATAACTTATTAATATAAGTTAATTTTAGGAAAAATTAAGTATTTGTTTATCGGATTTTAAACTGTTCGTCTTCTTAAATATATGAAGAAGACAAACTTTTTTCTAGGTGTCGATAGGATGCTGTCTGAAATCCATATTGAAATTGATGCAACTGTGAGCAGATCATTTGCAGATAATTTGCATACTGGCAGCTCCTATTGACACTTTTTCTGTATTGCAGCCTGATTTTTGTCATAAGTCTGCTTTATTTGTTGGGTTCATCAAATACTGTAGATTTTGTATTCATCAAATTATTATGACTTCCTTATGTTCGAGTTGTTTTTTTATTATGAAAGAAAGTGGCAACAAGGAACCAGATGTAATTGTTACTTCTTGGCCCATCAATATGGCCTTCACTTTCTTCACCAGTGAGATTCCCACACTGCAAATCTTTGTCTGAGAAAAGAAACTGACTTGACACCCTTTTTAAGCAGAGAACAGATACAGGGAAGACCGTAAGATGTGCTTATTCAACTGAAGTTCAGGACGTTTTTTTGCAGGGCCAACTGAGCCTTGGTAATGAAGCTAAAAGCTTATGAGAAGCTGATAAAACGTACCTTCTGACATAGTAGTCCAGTCATTTATTCAGATGTTTGATGGCAAATCAATGTGAAGCACTCTAATTCAGACGGATAGTAAGTAAATGAAATGAAAGACTCTTAAATACAACAAAGGTGAATATATGTGCCTGGTTTATGCATCAAAGAGACACAGTGTGCAGATATTGCAGATAAGTACTGGTAAATAAAAAATACATTTGATACACAGTTGAGAGACAGTTGTGCTGTATTATGACAGAAAATGTTCACAGCAAAGTGAATTCTGGGAAAAAACAAACTGATGGAGGTGCCAAATCGAACAATACTTCCTTAAAGAGAGCAAGACAGTGATGTTTATGTTAACTTTACATGAGGTCCTATTACCTTGGCTCCAAAACAACACATCATATGCCCCACACAATAATTTATATACTCAACAGTGAGGGCTCTCATGCACATTATAATGTCTGATGTGCTTTATCCTTTTGCTTTGAGGTGCTAATAGAGATCCAAAATAGGTAGTTGGTGGATGGATGCCCAAAGAAGAAACTTCACTGCTTCCAATTACCACTGATGTTAAATGCAGGAAATAGTTTTGATTTAAAATCAAGAAAAAAGCCAATGTGGTTCAGTTTATGGGAAAACGAAAGCCTGGAAAAAACTGTAAGCAACGTCATTGAATATTTTCAAATAATTTCGGCTGATTGGTGTGCTTATGTAGAGATACGCTCTCTGTGCTCGGCATGTTTTGGTTGTGTGTTTTCATGTGAACTTGCAGAAAATTGTGAAAAGTGTAGCAGCTCCTTTAACAGATCATAAAAAGGTCACAAGAGCGATTTGATGGGTCAAATGGGAAAGTTATCCACTGTGCAACCAATATCTAACCAGGATTTGTCTCAACACAAAACCTTTACATTTGTTTAGGACTAACCCTTATAGGTGATAGTATCCCATATTATCAAGAATTGAGAACTAGATGGAAAAATGATCTGGGTAGTAGATTTTATTCTGTCATCAAATAAAGGATTTGTCACCTCGAATCATAACACCTTCCTCATGACCTTTTCACTGACTCTGGAATGTGTCACAAGGCTGAGTATGTACATGCTTACATCTGGATGAAATACTGTTACATTTTTTGGAACTGATAATTAAACACATTTTGTCTTGTTTATGAGATTAGATGAAGTGAATTTTAATCCTGTCACTGCTGGAATGGCTCAGGTCGTATACCAAAAAGCCACTTACGGTTTAAAAGGGGACTGTTTGGAGAGTGATTTTATTGAGGCTCCAGGGCAGCCACATGTCTCACAGGGTAACAAGAATGTAAACTGTGTATCTTTTTTTTATATCTCATGCTGTAATGTGATTGCAACTGCCCCAATGCTAGGTGAGTGAAATGTAATCCTCCTTGACACATGTGACTAAAACAGTTAGTATTCTGGATAAAAACCAAAAATTATGTCATTAGACATTGAAAACACACCTAAATGTTTTCCAGGACTGTGTTGAATTATAGTTTCTATGGTTACAGTCATTTGTTGTACATCCTTTTCTCTTGGTGGTCTTTACTGGCAAACAAAGATAGCTGTCTCGGCTAGACTGGTCAAAACAACATACAGTACAGCAGTTATGACCATGATACTTTTTTTCTTCAATCTGGTACACTCAAAAGAATTTAGCCTCTGAGACATTACAGTTGGTTTCCCTTCTGCTCAGCAAACACATGCAGAGAGCAGTCTCTTCAATTTAGACGGAGTGCACCACTTTGTAAGTAACTTCTTATACAGCAGAAATGGCCAGCATTTGTCATTTGTCCCATTTATGAATACTTCAGCCCCCTTTGGTTCCTCTCCCAGCATCCATCAAGCTTTCACAATCATTAAGTAAGAATGGCTGACTCCCACACAGTGCTGTTTTTCATGTTGGAAAGGCACAAAGGGAGGACTACGGAGAATAATGGCAAGTGGGTGTAAAGTATTGGTGACTACAAGCAGGAAGTCTGCATTTGATTTCTGAGGAGCTTTGTTCCTTATTTACTGGTTTCCCTCCCCCACACCCCACTTTCGGCTGCCCACCCCCTCTTCATCTCTTCCTCTCTTGTCAGCTTCTGTGGGAGGAGTTACGGGAATAAGAGCACACTCTTGCATTTTTGTGTGTGCATGTGTGTTCTAGGATATTTATAGCTCTCATTAGCCACATCCCGCTAGAGCCAGGGTCACAGTACAGTGAAGAGAATGCTGAGAGACACTAGATATGTATCACTCTGGTAAAGCACACAGACTTTGCATGGTATCACACGCTCATAGGCTAGTCATTGGATGATGTATTTGTGAAAGACACAGGAACATATTCCATCCACCCATCCATTATCGTTACCGCTTATTCCCTAATGGGGGAGAACTGGAGCCTATCCCAGTGGTCAATGGGCGAGAGGCGGGGTACGCCCTGGACGGTCCACCAGTCCATCGCAGGGCCACACAGGAACATAACGTACAATTGAACTCTGTCAGCGTTTTTCCTTAACCTTAAACCCAGACTTCCTTATTACATTTACTCACAGAAAATGTTCTATGGCAGCATGGCCACATTAGCACAATTTTTTATCTTATTTTTTCTTCAGTCCTTCTGCGTGATTGTTCGCGGCATGCTGTGGTGCAGCAGGTGGTCAGTTGGCGTAGGGACTGGAGCCTGCTATGATAAAAAAAAAATGTGGATGGAACAGAACTCAGTTGGAGGTTGTGGAGTCAATCTTCTGTGAGAGTGACACATGGGGGCTGAAGGGACCCCATGGCTTTTTGACTGAAGGATGGAGACCTTCTATGCTGTTCATTCTGTTGGCATGGTAACAAGTGTCAAAATGTTGGAACATGAATCTTTCAATAGATTCAATAGTTATGGGAAGAAAAAGAATGTAGTGTTACAGATCACATTTTATTACTATAATAGGCCTAGGGTGTCCTGGTGCTTGACATATGCTTGAACATGATGTTTGTAACGGACAATACTTGCCGAGCACAGAAATACAATAACAAGACACCAGTCCATCTGCTAAATGTGCAAACATGAATACGAATAAAGCCATTCCCACCGTCATTGCCTGTCGGTGTGTAATGTCTTAAGAGGTGCTTATGCTAGTTTTAAATACCACAAGTCATTAGCTTCCATTGTGAGGCATGAATAACGATGGTCAGTTCTGCCAAGCCATTTGAGGTCCATTAAATCAGACGACTTGATTATCAGATGACCTTCTGTGTGTGATGAGAAGGAGCTTCTTGAGACTCATAAGCAAGGAGATTTATCCTTGGAATTAGAAAAACCTTTTTGTGAGCATGATGGAGGCTTAGGCTATGTGGTGGATATGTGGAGATATAGGCAAATTCATGTTGAACTTGTTTGTAAATTAGCTAATCAAAATTATCACTTTGGGATGAGAAATAAACATTGGCATTACACTCCAGAACTTTAAAAATCAGCAATTTTGCAGTTCAAATTTAGGGCACCACCTTTTAACGGTGGTCAGAAACAGACTAATTGCTTATATGTGAGTATGTGTGTGCAGTGAGAGATGTCTAGCTAAGCCTGGCTTTCAGTTTCCGTGTGTCTGCTGCTCTCTCCAGAGAACCACTGCACTGCGGAGGAAACTTGAACTGTGCCCAGCTCCCGTGAATATCACTCATACACAGTGTTGCACACACACCATCCCACGCAAAACACACACACACACAGGCCTGAAAGCTTCCTATAAACACATAGGGAGTTTCCTGATTAATGGAATTGCATTGATAAATAGAAGGATACCAAATGGCATGTACACAGGCACTCTGGGATGTCTCACTTAAACTATTTTTTCCACCCTTACAGCTTTTTTTTTAAACTCCCTAAAGCCCTCTAAGATTTTTTTAACTATAAAACAGATTTCTCCTTGTTAATGGGATGTCTTGGATGACTTTCACCATTCCACTTTGCATATCCAAATTCCATTAGAGCTAACCTCTTATGTAAGTCACAGATGAGAAGACAACAGACTTCCTGACTATGTAAACAGACCTAATTGTAATTGCAAACCTCGCAGTGCAGGATGACAATTGTTAATCTGTAACAGAGGTTCTCTGCCTTAGTGATTCCTTCTTTTCAACATTGCTCCATAGAAATGAACCAAAAAACACCTTAAAAACATGACTCAGTGGCTTCAAAATAGGTTTGAAAAGTTATCTGAGATTAAAGGAGTGCTGAACTAATTGATCTTAACACTGACACAATGCCAAAAATTTGCCCTGTGAGTTTTTCCAAATCGGCAATCTGCATATGAAGATTCTCAAATCACCAAAGAAGGCAGGTCAGTTTTAGACAGACCTTTTAAAAAGTGCTGATGTAAAAGAAAGGCCTCAGGGTCACCTTGGCAGCAGAGCCACGTGTATTTCAAAACATGGGAAAATGGACACCTTGTCTTGCATGTTAGGTTGATTAGACATTCCAAATTGCCCTTGCGTGGTTGTTTGTCCTTGTATGTCTTGTGTGTGGCCCTGCGATGGACTGATGGACTGTCCAGGGCGCACCCCACCTCTCGCCC
Organism: Menidia beryllina; assembly: GCA_013363375.1. Taxonomy (NCBI): domain Eukaryota; kingdom Metazoa; phylum Chordata; class Actinopteri; order Atheriniformes; family Atherinopsidae; genus Menidia; species Menidia beryllina. The sequence continues at coordinate 710,724 of JABUIW010000245.1, forward strand.
ATTGACTACCGGGATAGGCTCCAGTTTTCCCCGCGACCCCATTGGGGAATGGGCGGTGATGGTAATGGATGATCTACCAAAGACAGTGACAAATAGAACTTTTTTATTCTTATTAAAACTAGTCTCTTTTGTAACAGCACTGTTCCAAATCCCCACTGGCAGCTGCTGGCATCCAGATAAGCTGAGTGCAGTGGGAAAGGGTTGACGATTCATTCCTGTGCCAAAGCATTCTGCTGTAGTAATTTATCAGTCATTTGTCAGACCTGGCACTGCTGCGGTCAAAGCACTTTCATACTTGCTTTTAGTTAATAGAACGGAACTCTGGACAATACATTTCTTTCTTCACAGATTCACAGATATCGTCATTCATTGGACAATGCCATGGTTATTTTTTAATATAATGTCTACAGCAAACTCACTGTTTTTAGTGTGAAGATAAGATAAGGATGTTCAGGGGAATGCAGCAGGAAGTCACCAATTGAGGCGTCATCAGACTTTGTGTTCTGTGTCATGACAGTCAGAGGTGAGCAGACTTGTCCTCACTCAAAGGCTATGGAATGTGGCCAAAAAGCCTCCCATTAAGAGAGGTGTAAGGTCAAAGCTTTCACTCTGGTTTTCCGAAAAGAGTGAGATCAATGAGCGAATTAAAGGGAGTGGTTCAGTTTGACTAATACTATTGACATTCTGCTGTTCTAGTTCACATTTTTGTCCAAACACTGGATGTTTAAAGTTGAGCTACTTGAGCTACATGAAAAACACCACCTGAATGCACCACCTTACCAGATTTAATGCACAAATGCATAACATGTATACAAAGGGGAATCAAAATGCTGAATCAATTCCTGAAAACCAACTCCTTAGTGTCAATTTAATTGAGTATTTAATGATAGAGAGCATCCCACATCATCTACTTGCAGTCTCATCGCCTCAGTCTCATCTTGTCACTGTAACCAAAGTCAACAAATCAAGCAGCTCTGAAGGGGTAAATCAATGCATTCATCTCAGCTCAACCAACACACAGGATGCATTGACACACCAACAAAAATGGGCACTCAGAGCTCGTGAGTGAGTGAGTGAGTGAGTGAAGGAAACAGATGTCCACAAGACAGCATCTGTGCTTGTAACATGATAAGGGTTCTTACACTCACATTCTGTGGTCCTGTAAGACTGTAAAAAGAAAAAACTGCAAGTCAAAATGCATTTCATTCCAGACTATGCCATCTAGTGGTATATAGAGCATGGGGTTTGTGTTGACAACTTGAAAATAATCACTTCAATATTTCTGTAATGCTTCTGTTGTTTTTGTGGAATATGAGATATGTGCTGATAAAATGTCCTCAATGTTATATCATGGTTTACATTGCTGCAATGTTCATTTATTTGAACGCTAATGACATTACTTTAACTTAGGGTGTTTCATAATGGCTTTTTGGGTTGTGACACGAGTCACTGAGTGATTCAAATTCATCATTCATCCATCCATCCATCCAGGGAGAACATGCAAACTCACAGAAAGTCTTGGTTCCCCCAGGGACTCGAACCCAGAACTTTCTTGCTGTGAAGCAATGGTGCTGACCACCACATCACCGTGCCACCCTATCTAATATCATATCTAAATAAATAAATAAATGAATAAATGAATAAATAAATAAATAAATAAATAAATAAATAAATAAATAAATAAAT
>JABUIW010000245.1:712419-753172 GCA_013363375.1 Menidia beryllina
AATAAATAAATAAATAAATAAATAAATAAATAAATAAATAAATAAATAAATAAATAAATAAATAAATAAATAAATAAATAAATAAATAAATAAATAAATAAATAAATAAGAAAGTGAATTAAGGCCCTTGTGGTGATAGTGAGTGGTTATTTAAGTTTGAGCATCCCATCTACATGTGTTTTGTACATGGAGGGGGCTCACTACTGAATCAACTGAGGGATTTAAGAGTCACTAAAAGGTCTTGTATAACCACAGCTAGGGCAGTGCCCACATACTCAGCACCCCTGGAACAAACCTTGTTTACAGTGCATGTTGGATTCCAGCAGAGTTTCCAGGGGAGGGTTCTAGTCTCCTGGATCAAAAGGACTCAGCTGGTTCTCCCAGGAGGAGTAAAAGTGATCTGAAAGGGATATTTTTCACTCTTGGATTCCTTTTGGATGGATACATGGATGGACAAACCAGCCAAGTCATCTGCTACAGTTAATTTGTGGTGATAAAGCTTTGTATTTTATGTCAAAAGACTGTATTATTGTACATTTGTTATTAAAAGTATTTGCTTCATTATTAGAAATTGAGCAAGCAAAAAAGCTAAAATGGTTTCAATATTAAATTTACAACACAAAGGGAAAGCTTAGTTGTTTTGACCTTATATCAGATTTATTCTAAATAACAATTGGATGTAAAGGTTTGAATAGACTGACAAATTATTTTCTTCTTGTAAGTAATGTATTGTTCGTGGCCTCTTTATAACATATTAAAGTACTGAAACGGGGATTTCAAAGTTTTTGCCTTGTGCTCTACGTATTTTAATAGCCTTTTTTTTTTTTTTACATTTTCTGATATTTGATATTGTATCTTTCTGGGTTTCATGCTATACATACAAACTAATCTGAGAATATTGTTTTTGTGGAACAGTTCAACCATTTCAATATAAAAAAATATAACATTAAATTAAAGTAAAGAGGGCACTAAGAAATGTGGAGTCTAACCATTTGGTTTGAACGATTGGGTAATAATGAGCCGGTGTGGTTGTTGTACTCCACGCCAGTAGAGAGCAGCAACGTCACTCCAACCATCAAAAGCAAAGGATTATGGGATTTTTTTCTCTAGAAATACAACGTGACTTCGACGTTTAAGGGCATAGTAGTGAGGGACGTTGGAAGAGGCGCCATATGTAGTTTGAGCTCTGTACTTTAAGTATTTGAAACATTTAGCTTTTAAAAAATATTATTTTAAAGGCTTTTTGTTTAAGGTTTAAATATACTTTTTAGAGCACACTTTTGAAACTTAGGGAGACCAAAGTTTGTCTTCGAGGGAAGTGACTATTCTGCGAAGTCATTCGAACAAACACGGATCTTTTCCTGTCTAATTTTTTTTGGGGTACTTTGAAATGTGTAGAGAGACCATGGATGCCACATCGGAGCTCACGAAAATTGACTATCTGCGACAAAACGCTAAGCTTGGATCTGAACTTAAGTGGAAGTTTGTCCGTGTGTCCACAGATGAGAACGAGGCCTTCAAACGCTGTCGGGCCACGAGGTTGACCAACCGCAAACGCAACCGCCGTGAGCTCAAGCGCACAGAGCTGGCCAGACTAGCCAAACTCTACCAAGTCACGGGCAAGAAGGATGAAAAGGATTCCGCCGTCAAGGGAAAAGAATCCGCGGCCTGCACTCAGCGTCCACCAGCCGGAGCAATGGCGCCCGAGAACACCACACAGTATCTGATGAGTAACGTGTACGACGACATAAAGACGGAATTTCACCGGAGCGATAAAACGTGGGCACACATTTATTGTGAATATCTTTCTCCCAGTAATGTGTACGCTGCTCTGGACTCTAGTTATGAGAGTTGTCTTGAATTCCAACAGCGGGACTTTGAGGAAGTGTTTAACCTGACGTGGAAACCGGAATAAACTGGTCTGCGAGGTCCACCGAGACTGCTCTGGCCTCCTCTGCAGCTGTGACTTTTCATGAGGAAAATGTACAAAGGTGTGAGGAGTAGCGTTGTACATGTGTTGGAATGTGTTGTGTCGTAGCCCAGGTCATGTATGCTTTTGTGGCATGATTCATGGTTGGGCTTTATTTGTCCTACAGCGGTGCTTTGGACGCTGCCCGCCCGGTAGGGGGCGCTCCTGAGCCCTGCTTGCTTGGCGTCTCTTCCCCGTGGGAATCCCCGTCGCCAGCTCTGGGCCCACGGATTGTGAAATCCAGGTAAACCAGGGCAGGTATTCTGATGCACTGCATTGTCATTACTGGCAGTAATCGATTGTGATGCAATGTTGGGACGTGAACATGAGGGTGATGTCCAGAGTCACTGTTGTGTGAGCGTTTTCCAGGTCTTCCGCATCAGGACACATGACTGGCTGTGGGGCGAACAAAGGAAGCCTGCCCTCATGAGGTGACACTTACCGTGCTGCTCACTGTGACTCGAGCTAACTTCAGCGGCATCAACACTTAATGCTGTTAAATGACGTTAACATGCAAAGTTTATTTAAAGGGATACAATTGTGAATATAATTTAGTGTTGAGTTTGTTCAATAAATTTTCAGTTATAATGCAAACTTGTGTGGACTTCTTACTTTATAAAAAATTATATATATTGCACACACAAACAGACCCTCATAAAAGCTTCATTTAGACAGGTATACTTTTAAAAAATGTCTACATTGCCCCATATTCTACAATGTCAGTGGGTAAGTATTTAGAACTGTTTTATTGAATATCTATTTTTTAGTTGTTGTCCTTAAGTCAACAATCGTTTTTTTTTTTTTTCCGCTGTGCATTTTGCACGTCAAATTGCAGTCAAATGTGACTCTAATCTAAGATCTTAAACTTTATATTTATACTTGCATTTTTGGAGCTGAGACCAGAAATTAACCAATAGGAGCCATTGTGACGTGTTGCAGAACATGTCTTTCCCCCAGTCCTGCAAATTTGAAATACCTCACCACCCACTGTGGTTCATCTTAAAAGCTAACACTAGATGGCAGTATTGGACAAGAAGCCACAGGCCAGGGAAAGCTCATACAGGTCATGCAAAAGCTGCTGCTAGAGTAAGAGGTGTTAATTATTGCTGGTCTGCTTTTAGATTGCATCGTATGACCTTTGTCTCAGTGAGGGGCGCATTGAGACGTGATTCAGATGAAGCCTTAATGGCCCGAGGCCGGCAGGGACAAATGGCATGGGTTACTTGTCAGCCGACCAAATAAGATTGAAATCTTTCGTAGTCCGAAAACAATCCCTCTGCTGTAATGCTGTGATTTACTGTATGCTGCCGAGTTAATCTAAATCAGATATGAGGGGGGGCTGTAATGGAAAAACTATTCTGGTGTCTTTTGAAGAGCTGGAGCACAAGTTTCTTGTCTTTTTAAGGGAGAAAACTCATCTGGAAAAGGGTTGCAGTAGAGTTATCTGGACTCGGTCCGACTGATGCAGAAGCCGATAGCTCTGAGAGACGCCCACAGCCGTTGGTGCGGGGTGCTGCATTGACCCGAGCCGTAGGTTCAGAAACAGTCAGTCGGCAGCTCCGTGATGGAGCTTGATGGGCAGCTGCTCCACCTGAAGGTGCGTTTTGTGTGTGGGCAGAGGCTTGGACAGAGCTGCTGCTGGCTGATTGATGCAGGCTGTCGCAGCATCGATCCACTGGTGCTGCGCCATGAGAGGCCTGCTGGGGGCCCGGGTTTGGGGCTCTTTGGGTGTCCAGTGTATCCACAGTCTAAGTGATGTGGTTGAGTCAAACTTACATCTGTGCATGTCGCCACGCGGAAGAGCACTTGAGTTCTGTGTTGTGATATCTGACCTTCTCTGGTCCCTCTATGGAGAGTTCTTCAGAGATCTTTGTGTTTTCTGGTTGAACCATTTCAGCCTCCATTGACCCCATTACCACTTAAATACTCCAGGAAGTATTTTGGTCGCCATGGCTGTTGAAGAGAGCCAGGAGTTAGGATTTGGCTCTGACAGCACTTTGGACTCTTGGATTGGAGGTGTTATGGCTCTGGTGTGCAGAGTAAATGTGTCTCTGAGTCTTGAGTTTGAGCCCTACTTACAGCATGTAAACGCAACAGGGATAAGTGTCATTCTATGGTATGTGCGGAGGGAATTTAAGAGTAATCTTCATCCATGGGTTGTCTGCTTGCTTTTTTTTTAACATGTTAAAAAAAATACAAATTTTAAACAAGCAGACAACTCATGGAAGAAGTCAAAGCTCAGACAGATGAGTATCTGCATGTGCTGACGCATGTCCTGGTGAGAACCTCAGGATGCACCCAAGAGAAATCAGATTTGAAAAGTTCCACACATGAATAAAAGCAAAGGAAGCAGCTGTAATTTAAGCTCCCACGAGAAGGAATTCTGGCTCTGATCCTTTGCTGAGAAAAGTGACTCAAGAGTAAACATTTCCTGATTTTTTTTTTTCCCAGCTCAAAGCTAAGCTTCAAAGAGTTTTAGCCTGGGAAGTGGTTGGTGTAGGTGAGTAATCGGAATGCTGAATGATCTGCATTAACAGCCTTCCCTTGTCATGTAAACACTTGGGTGAGAATGGGCGTCAGTAGGTTTTGTTCCCTGGCTCAAACACCTTCATTAGAATATCTTTATCTTTAGAAAACACGCTGCTCGAGCTGACGACCGCTATTTAACCAGCAGCATCAACTATTGTGGAGTCATTTTAAATAGTCAAGAGCTTATTAAATGTGTCAACATTTCACACTGCAAAAGACAGAAAATCTAAGCTGTAATGTGGCAAAAAAAGGTTTTTGACTGGTGTCCCATTTCAGCCAGGTCTAATAATTCAGTACTAACACACTCAAACAAGTTTGTAGTGTGTTTATATCAGTGTTCCAAAGATGAGAAAAAGTGAGAGAGGAGCCATGTTTTTATTATGTAAGGATCTACTGCTTTCATAAGCTGTTGTGAGTCACACAGGAACTTAAAAAGGAACTCAACGGCCTTTATTTAACCAGAGAATAGATGGCTGAGGATGTTTCAAACCTGCTCTGGTCTAAATAATGTGAAAACTGTATGTGTGCTTTAAAATGTACATAATCAGATCGGACCATTCTTTAAAACATCCCAAGCTCATAATTTTCTTTCTGGTGAAAGATAAGAGAGCGGGGGGAAAAGTCCAAAGATGGGAGCTTCTTCCTCAAGTTACAGTCACCTTTAACAGAGAATAGGGCGAATTTACAATTTCCTACAGTAAAATTATGCAGGCACTTTAGAGGCCTCTTAAAATGCTTAAAAATGTCCATTATCTTTGCATTTTTACGGTCATAAGACAAGACCAAAATCGGGAATAAAACTTCTATTTCATGAAATGCCATGTTAACTCATGTCTCCGGATAACCTTATATTACACTTCTCTAAAAAATAATTAATTTATTAATTTTATGGAATTATTACCATAAATTATTATAATTTACTATACATTTGACAAATTTACCACCCAGTTCCTCACACTTTCTTCTTCAAAACTAAAACAGCTTTTCAGTCCATTTATCATTATTTGTGCTTTGATATTTTGAGAGCCATTTTGTTTAAGAAAAATAAAACCCATGGATGTTATTTTCATGCATTTGAGTTTCAAACTGTTACCCCTAAAGTCAGTCATGTTTTTTTTTACTTCTGCAAAAGGGCAACCAGAAACTCCACTGGAAGGAGTGAGGAAACTGAGAGGGGAGGCCGTTTACAGTAAAATTACAGGAAATGAACCAAGGAACATTGAAGTGGCCATGTTACCACGTGCACCCATACATAATAATTCCCTCCAGGACACCAAAGAAAAGGAGTTAATGAGCGTAGAGGGTAACTCACTGTAACCAGTCATCTTTTTTGTAAATATGGTGTAGCATATGTCCATGTCAACTTAACCCAATTTCCCATAAAGCAGTTATCCTTTGCACATTTCTTTGTCAGATTTCTGAACCTGTAAAGCATCCCTTCCACATCATTTGTCAACAGGACTTTACAAAGTGTAAGAAAATTTTGGATAGTCTCTCACACAGTCCAGGTTATTCTGATTTCATGAGTACTTTGGTTAAAAAACTAAATGTATGCTCACTGAACCAAAGAGGAGTAGTCGAGTTAACTGACCTCACAAGCTTTTAAGAAAGCAAACCCAAAAAGGTATGGCAAAATGAAAGAAGTTGAAAAATCTAAAAGCACCGCATAAGTGTAAAAGATGTCTCTTTTTTTAACTACTTCATGGGAAATTGATTCCATATCTTATTAGCTGTTTCTTTTGTTAGTAAGCTGAGAATCATCCAAGATGCATTGGGAGGACTCCAAAGCCTCAGATTACTATATCACATTTACTCTGAGCATGACACATGAACGAATGGAGGAGGGGATGATGTGGCTGAAGCTGGGTGAGCAATCAGAGTCTAATAATAGCTAATGTTAGTTTAACCCTGTGCTGAATGCACGCTGCACTCAGAGAAAGTGTCTCTTCAAGTGGCTTCAAGCTCAGCAGCTTAATGATTAGCTGACAGCTTATGGTTAATGGCTCGTCTATTTTCAAACGGGAACATTCCCGTTTGCTTTTCTTATTTTATGCCCAGTGTAGGAATTTATTTGCCATGCCTTCCCATTTCCAGGAGAACATACCAAGCCGAAGATGCCCCCTATTGTGATCAGTCCTCCCCTGATCAGCCTTTATTAAGCACTATGAGGTTAAGGGTCATGTTCATCAGCACCTCAGTGGTATTGGTTTGTTTCCTTCTGCAGGACACTGATCCAGCAGCCCTGTGCTTACTCGCTTGTGTCTTGAGGTTTAAAGCCAGCAGCTTGACTTTTGTGCTGATGTTTCCAGTTTCTGGTTTCCATCTCCGCGGGATTAAAACGAGACAGTGAGCCGCTCCAAGACCCACTTTCTGCTGTCAGTTAGAGGTTTGAATTGTGACCTGGAAAAAAAAAGAAACTGTCCAGCGCAGGGTGAAGACACAGACACACACACACACAGGCATGCACTCAAACCAGCACACACTTGCACAGAGAGAAAAAATAGGGCAAGGAGAAGAAGGGGGCACTGACGTTATCCCGCGCACCTTTGGGAATGAACCCCTCTGCAATACTGGCTCATTAGTCAAAATGGTCTGAGGGCTGTTTGTGCCACATCTATTTTCGTCTTCAGCTCTCCACTTTGCTTCGCTTCTCTGCAGAGACTGAGGAGAGGACGCAAATGGCAGTTGACCCAGCGGTTTGGGAGAAACAGACAGGTAGAGGGAGCGGGACACGGGCACCGCGTCCAGGCGTGGGATTTGCTGCGTGCAGGGCGCTAACTGTGTCAAGGACAGGAGCAGATAAACGGGGCGAAGCCAGTGAGGGAGTGAGAGGAGACCTGATTCAATAATACCACAGATACACAAGCACACACTCTCCACGTCGCTCCAAAAAGTAAATAAGCCTTTGCTGTTTGCTGCACAAGCAGAGCTCTGCCCTCTTCATGGGTATTTGGTAAATATTAATCTGCTTTGTAGACAGAGCCATGCACAGAGGAGGGAAAAACATGGGACAGAGAGCAGGATTGACCCATCTCTTTTTTCTTTTTTTTCTTTTGCATGCAACGGTTCATACAAACTTCATCTTTCCCCAGTTTGCTCAACCCTGTGTTATTTTTCCAATACAACAAAATTTCAGTGTGTGGATGATGGATTCTCCTACCCATACTTACACACACACACACACACACACACACACACACACACACACACACACACTATTTTTTTCTCCCTTGATTCCTCATCTGTTGATTCTAACCTCTCTGCAATTGGCTGTCAAGTAAGAGTAGCAGACCGTTAGTCATGGCTGATGTTTAACTGTGATTGGTGGACACAGATGTAGAGAAGTGTCAATCCAGAAGTAGTTCAGCCATGCTTTCATCCATGTCAGCGGCCATTTTCTGCACGGCTGGCTTGCAGACTCTTGCAAAAATATACATCATACTAAGATATAATGTGCACCCCAAGCTCTAAATAAGGATTTATTTAGTCCGCATTGAATCACATTAAAGGGGCTCAAAGATCAATAGGCAACAACAACGGCAAAAGAGAGTTTCGAGTCATTGTACTGATGTGTATGTTAAGGTTTCATGTGCAAATAAGTACTGGGACTAGTTTGATGCTAAATGAGGCAAAACTGTAACCTAGAATTTATCAAACGTTACATACAGTATAACTGATGTTAAAGTGGATGTTGTGAATACGTATTTCACATATCAACAGAAATCTCTGGTCAGTTTTGCCTTGCAAGAGTGACTCTAGAATCTATTGAAACAAAACTATCCTATTTGAAAAGGCATACAAAGATTATGTTGCTTTATTAATCATATTTTTGTTTGTCTGTATTTTTCAAAATGTTCTGCCACAACATGTAAATTAGTTCTTGAGCAGAGCAAGGTTCATCTTATGTCGGTGGCACAATATTTGACATCAAATGAGAAATAAACCACGGAAAATTGTGGCAAAGTCTTCGACCACTTGAGGAAAATTACACTAAGTGCCACTGTTAGGCCTCTTACGCTGACGTATTATCTGCTAATGAAAGGAAGTCTGACACTTCCTCTCATAAGATGACCATATCTGATAAAATGTTAACTTTATTTCTAGATCTAGATCTAGACATTCTAAATCTGATGAGTCAACGAGGAGTTTTAGGTATGCAATGACTTCCTTTCCTTTGACCTTTCCCTTCTGACCATAAAAAAACTCACTATAAAAGCTAACTACCACAACAGCTCTACTTCTACAGAAAGAGATGTACCTCAAACAGACAACCCAGCAGTCATTTGACGTTACAAAGCAGTGTGGCAGCTAAATCATTAAATTCATCAGGACGTTCGTCTTTAGATCTCAATGTTTTAGTTGCCTGTCACACAATTCTTTGTCCTTGAGCACAGAGCAGAAAAATCATCCTATCGCATATTTCTCTACACATGTTGTGCACTCACAATTCGAAGGGAATCTTTTGATTAGTTTGAGGGGTGCAGAGGAGCTAAGCGACAGCTCTCAGTGCACCTCCGCAGAGGCAGGGGACAGCTGAGGCTTTGCCAGCAGAAGACAATAAACAGATGGTCCAGTCAGCACCTGCACAACACGCCAGCCTCAACCAATTAGCTGTCAGCTCAGTCCGTACAGTAAATACAGTCTCTACTTTACAGCTAAGACTTTTTATGGTATAACCTTGGCTTCTCAATGGAATAGGGATTCTGAAGGTTTGTGTGAGGACTTGAGTTGCTCTCGTGTGGCAGCTTGTGCCCCTTTCTGCCTTCCTTTTGCTGCATGTGAAAGAAAAACATTTTCAAATAAAGAAAATGTTCAATCTCGGCTTAGAGCTCTGTGGTTCTTTCAACCAGGCTGTAATAATGTGGGTAGGTAGGAAAATATTCCACCCATGGTGGAAACTGAAGACATTTGATGGTCAAAAATCTTGAATTTGAACTAGAATCAACTAAGCACAGCTGGTAAGCGAAAGTAATCAGTTCAGTCAAAGCTAATCTCACATGGTTGAATCACATGAAGAAAGAGAGCAACAACCTGGAGTGGAAACTGTTCTGTGCAAAACATCCAATAAACACTAAATTAAAGTGAAATGATAAATCACATTGACCTTTTTCTTTGGTGTTGTATCATCAATCAGTTTTTTTCTATTTAAAGTACAGCAGACTAAATGAAAGTAGTTTGTTTCATTTAGTGTTTTTTTCAGGTGTGATGTGGTTCAGTGGGTGACTGGAAATTTCACAAATTAAGAAGAATTAAGAAAAAAAACCTGCACCAAGCAGGTGAATAAGTTTGGATCCAAACACTTCTTGTCGGATCCATCTGAACCTCCAGCCAGTGCCCTGCTCCTGGCACTTTATTCTGACTTTGTTGTGCAGCTGGGTGGAAAATGAGGTGTAATAAGCTTGAGTCAATACAGAGCTGTGGGTGTTGGCAGCAGCTAAATAAGATGGAGGGGGATCGATATGTTGAGAAAGCCTGGGACGATATGAGCCTACCCTCCCCCCCCCCCCCCCCGCCCCCGCCCACCACCCATCATCTGCTGCAGGGCACGCTGCCTGTCAGCTCTATGTCACCCAGTACACACACTCACAATCGGGTGGTGCAATGACAGAGACACAGTGTCCGACCCCCTACACACCACTCTTCCCTGAAACCCCCCCACAAAAGCAAACTAAACTTAACCTGAACGAGGCCTTGACATTTGTTCATGCATCAGGTACATGAAATAAACATGCTTCCTGCACTCATGAATCCCAATGAAGAGTAAATACCATCGATATCTCATGTGATTAATAGGGCCCTGTGAGTTCGAGAGCACTAAAATCTGTCCAGAAAAATAAAAGACATTTGAGGAAGAAGATGCGAGCTTTGAGGACAAAAGGTGTGGAATCGATCCCACTTGTTTTGCCTCACCAGTGCCAGAAAAAAAAAGGGAGGGAAATTGATTTAGTAAATTCTCTGCGGTAAAGCATGGCTCACACTGTCTTGCCACCTCAAGATGATGTGTGAGTGAAACATGGGGAAGTGACAAAACAGCAGCATCTAAAAAATTCTTCTGCACTTTTTGAATGGAAAGGGGCCTCCATCACTGAAAGATTTTGTGCCATGCAATAAAAACGGTCATTTATCCACCCTGTGTCCATCAAACAGCAGCCCTGTAGCTATTTATCAGCGTGCAAACATCTTAGCCCTCGTAGGTGCTTTTTCTCTCAGTGTTGCTGCTGTCAAAAACTGTCCTCCGTGCCTGAATCTAATTTTGTTCTCTTCTATCCTGAGATTTTTATGGTTCTCCAAACCCTCCCAGAAGAAATGTGTCAGCTTGTCAATGCACATCTGCCTCAAAGTCACTCATAAAGGCCTGTGCAGTCAAAATGATCTGCAGCTACGAAAGTGACATTACATTATGTATGCAGCCAGTTGTACAAATTATATAACACAGATGGATTATACTGAAGAATTATCAATAACAATACATGAAAAAAACAAGGAGGGAGTACTACATGACAAACAACGCATACACCATACACTTCATGTCTATACAGCACTCTCATCCGGCTGTGAAACACTTCATGCTTCTTTTGTTTTAATTTATTCAGTTAGATTTAAAATATTAAAACATGTTAAAGATATGAGACACTGAAGATACTCCTGACTCAAAACAAGTTTGCTGCGTGTGACTTGGTCAGACAGAGTTTAAATTGTTTTGCTGGATATTCTGCCTTGTAATTAACATACATCATTGTTTTGATTAGGCTGGTAATTAATTTAGCAAATAATTTGTTGACAGGAACAACTTTCGTGATTTTTTTTGCCTACAATAATTATTTATTGTTATATATTTTGTTTGTATGTATGTCCTTTCCATTTGGTTTCTTTTGCAAGAAGAGACATAACTTCACCCCAAAAGCTACAAACATTTTATGTAGCCACTGTTTTCCTTACCAAGTACTTTTTTGTACTAGCAAATTTGCCTCTTAAATGATGACAGAAAGTTTAAGAAAATAGCTAGGAAAAAAATGTAACAGTAAAGAGGGAAGAGCAAGATTTTAAACAGGGAATGAAGTCATTTCTCACTGGATGCTGTTCCAATACCCCTCACTGTGAAAGTGTGAATAAAGCATGTGTCGAGCTAATTGGTAAGAGATAACCACACTTCCTGCTTTACAATAAATTGGCAATTTGCGCTGTTTAATTAAACATTTTGTAAAAGTGCCCTGTCTGCAGTACCAATATATTGTGAGAGAATTAAGGATTGACAGCATGCTGCATTGAAGGAAAGCACTACTCATAAAAAGGTTTGATTTTGAAAACTGAGTTATGTTGACTATATTCCAGCTGTTTGGGCATTCTTTATCTTAGGTTCAGACAGTTAATCCCTTAAATTCTTCGGCCCACAATGTGTCCTTGGTTCAAATCTGATCTGTGTTTGGAGTTAGTTTATGTATTCTGCTTCATTTACTTTTTCACAGTGCCACTACTTTTTCTCTAACCTGTGTTTTCTTCATAGCTCAGTGTTGCAGCAATCTCATGTCCCACTTGTCGGTTTCCCTTGACAACCATATCCCCTGTTCATAATAATACACTTTATAAGGATCTATGGGCTAAATAAAAGCTCATAAACAACCAGCCTTTTTCAACTAGCCCCTTGTTTGTCCATCTAAAGTGTCTGAGATTACTGTTTAAGGTCAGAGAAAATGAGTGTAATCAATATTACAGCACAAAGTTCCACAGCCGAAAAGGTTAGTTCCTAAATGTACGTTGTTGCACACAAGAACATATTCATCCATCCATTATCAATACCGCTTATGCCCTGTTGGGGGCGCAGGGGGAACTGGAGCCTATCCCAGTGGTCAACGGGCGAGAGGCAGGGTAAACCCTGGACAGTCCGCCAGTCCATCGCAGGGCCACACACAGGACATACAAGGACAAACAACCACTCACACTCACATTCACTCCTAAGGGCAATTTCCCCAATCTCCAATCAACCTAACATGCATGTTTTTGGACTGTGGGAGGAAGCTAGAGAACCCACGCAGACACAGGGAGAACATGCAAACTCCACCCAGAAAGGTCCTGGTTCCCCTCTTGCTGGGAGGCGACAGTGCTAACCACCACACCACCGTGCCGCCCCCAGAACATATTCATGAGTAATACAAAATGAAGCCTCCTACCCATCTGGAAATGGGCAAAACTGGAAATAGATTGACATTTTCTTCCCCCCTGCATAGTCATTCCTGCTCGATTTTTGTAGCATCTGTAAGTGAAGTCATTTCTGATCCATTGGTGCAAATACAATATATCAACCAAGCACCCAAACTCTTTCTTTTCCACTCCAAACTTCCATTTCCAAGCGGAACAAACAGTCCCTTCTTTCCATCCATTTTTCCCTCATTCGTCTGTCAGTGTAATTGCCCACTTTCCAGGAATAGAAAAGAGCTGCCGCAGACTGTCAGAGAGCCGGTGGTTAAAGTGTCCTTCAGGAGACCATTCAAACACTCTGGGGCTGGAGTTTGTTCTGAATAGTCTATTGTTCACACCTAAACTGTGTCACACCAGTTATTCTTTCTGTTCTTGCATTTACGACAGTTGAGGTACTGGTCAGAAATGTGGCCTGCAGTGAATTTCCTGCGCAGGAAATTTTGAATGTCTTGAGAGTAAAATAAAAGTAAACCATTCTGAGGTATGTGAAAAACATACCTCAGAATGAAAAACAAACAATGATTATTTGACATCTGAAAATGGGAAAAAATACACGCAAAAAGTACGACAAATACCTACTTTTGAGGAGTTGTAATTGTTTATCAGCTCTAGCTGTGCATGGGCCCATGTACATTTATTTCGTCACATATGATTTAGTATTATTTGCAGTCGTAAATAAAGGACTGCAAATAGGTTCATGGCAATGTTTTATATCATTCATGAATTATATTCATTAGAACTGTATACTATATTCCTTTATGGAATCCCAAACATTGAGTCAGAACATTCCACAAGATATTAGCATGATTATAATCAAGGATAATCACTACAAACAGCCTATATGTACATTTTATCCTCTTACATTAAAGTACAAGTAAGTTAACAAACTCTCTAAGTAACTGTTCAAACACTACTCAACCAAATATGGTGTACAATTAGCCTTTCTCTTGCTACATAGACTGATGTGACTCACTTAAAGTTCATCCAATAATTATTCCTTTCATTCAGTTTCTGTTCTGATATTCAGTCGATGTAATTTATTGTCTAGAAACATTTCTAAGCCACAGCAAGGACAGCTCGCTCTACAGTAGCAACCTTGAAAGTGTTTGCTTTCTCTGTTGCTACACTTCAGCTCTACCTCCCTCTTCTCCCATCTTTTCCGGCATTTGCCAGCAAAGGCAAAGAGGAAAACAGTCCAGATTTTCAAGCAAACACAGAAGAAGATATGTAAAATTTATGCATTTCCTGAAGAAAAATCACCACAAAGCTAAACTCTTTTTAAAACTAAAGGTAATATAATAGATAGGGAAAATTTGAAGGATTTGAGTTGATGTTTGCTTGCAATGTTCCTTTTAATAGGTCCATGCTGCATTTATCATAGCAGGGAGGATGTAGTAACATGGAGCTCACACATTGCATAAGCTTCACCATCACCCTCTCTGTAAAGTGTCTCATCTCTGTCATTAGCCAATCTTGTGAGTCTGCCTCTCTGCCAGCCTTGCTGCTAAAATGCTAATGAGGTCTGCTCACCGCAATTACAAAACACACACGCAGAGACACACACCTCACTGTCACCCAGCAGGGGGCATAACAATCCCCATGTTGAGCTTGGCTTACATTGACGAACAGACTTTGCTTCAGGGTACAGTACTCTGAGACATTACATTAGTCCAATCAAAATCTAATTACGAGCTTTTATTTAAACTGTTCGAAAGGTGTGAGGAAAGCAGAGGGAGGAAAAGAAGGGGAAGGATTTAACTGAGGTTGTTGATCTCCTGGAACATCATTCTCTCCCCCCATGATAAACTCCCCTCGATTTTTCTTGAGAGCTTCAACATGTCTTAGCTCTGCAGATCAAATTCCCCCAAAAAACAAAACAACAGATTTACATTAGTCTAATTTGTAAGTGATAACTTTGGTATTATGCACATGCTGGTGGGAACATGTAAAGTGAAGTCTGACAGACTTGCTAGTTCGGATATAGATGTGCAGTAAAAAAGCTCCAAAATCCAAGGCTTTGTTCATTCTGGTGCATTTATAGTGGGGTCATCTGAGGCACCTGACTCACATCTCAAACTGCTGATAATCCAGATCTCCCCATGCAAACGTAATACTCCTTTTCTCTGTCAAGCTTTGTCCCCTTTTTGCCCATTCACCTTAAACAAAAACACTGAACTTTGTCTACAAATTGGATTCATTTGATTCATTGAAGCACTGACCTTGTGGTGACGGATGGAGAATAAATCTTAATATCCCCCATCCCCCCCACCACCACCATCTAGTAGCACAGAGCCACACAGAAAAAGAGAGATGTAAATTACATGTGACAAAGGTCCTGTTCTGGAATCAAACCGATGACGTCACAGCCACATGATAGGCGCCTTTAGCCAGCACAGCCACCCACACGCGGATTATGGCTGAAAGAAAAAAAAAAAGAGAGGCATCTATAAAAAATGTGCTTTGTTGTGGACGTGGAGACTGTCTGACTTTATTCATGCCGATTAATCTGCGCATCCCGCTTTGCTGAATGGTAGAACTGCAGCCTTTATCAGCTTACAATCTTAGGTAATTTCATTTTTAAAAACTGTTTATATTCTATATGTAGGAATAAATAGACACAGCGTTGTTGTGGGTGTTGAGTCAGGCATGCGTGCTGCTCTGTGTGAGACAGAAGGACAAAAAAACCTGTTAGCATGCAGTTGCCAGGTAGAGCTCCACAGGGTTTTGAGTGTGTGTGTGTGCGTGTGCTTGCATGTGTGTATTTTGGAGAAATTACTCAGGGAGGTTGTGCATGGCAAAATCATTTTGTTGACTGAATGGAAAATCAATGCCATGTCTCCTTCTCCGCCTGCCTCTGCAGTGCCTATGGGCAGGTCACATGGCCCACATGGGGGCGCTCTGACTCAACATCTCGCGTGTCTCCACACTTGCTCCTGTTCTCACCTGATTGCCTCGTCCACCACATGTCCATCCTTTCCCACTACCTCTCATGTCCTCTTGTGCTTGTCTCTGTTTTCTCTCCTCCGTTGACAGGGGCTGAGTGTCGCACAATCTACCACGGACTGTTGCTGGGTTGTAGTTTATGAGAGGAAGCGTTTTATCAGCATTGCATTTGGCATGGATCGTGGCCTGGCGCGGCCCTTCTGCTCCTCAGCACAGGCTGGGACACACATGCAGGAGCAGTTAGTACGAACATATGAGCTGATACAGGGCGATTATTCTAATCTGAACGCTGAGCAGAATGAATTACATTTTGGTTTAGCCAAACTGATGGAGGGGAGAGGTAGGGGAAGGAAGGGGGGGGGGGGGTGGTGAAAGAAGCCAGAGCGAGAGTTGGTTAATTCTGTCTGAGCTGGAAGCCTCAGCCCCCAGTCAGAACATGGGGGCTTGTCTCTTCTAGTTCCAGAGAGCGCGGTGAAATGCCCGGTGGACAAGACGCATGGGCAGCAACCAAAGGAAAGTCAGTGTGAACAGCACTCACATGCCCATGTCAGTGGTGGGGGATTTTAATAAGGGTATTAAAATGGGAAGGTTGGTGTGTGTGTGTCATTTGGATTTCTCTGTGCGCAGTAAGAACAGAAGAACAGAAGATGTAAAGATTGGCCTTGATTAAACTCTGTACACAAATGCATGTAGGCATGGATAAACTGCACACATAGGGCTATTTTTAGCCACGGTTGCACACTCTTTGCACAAACCCTGCCAGTGTGAAAAAAGGAGAAAGACAGAGGCCTGACAAAAATGCTCTCTGATAGTTTTCTCCCATTTTGTACTCGTACACACACAGCGTCAGAGAACAAGAACATCAACTCAACTCTTTGCATCATCATTCCTTTGGTTGCCATTCACACTGCCACACACACACACACACGACATATTGACATGTGTGTCTTCCAAAGCACCCCTCATTATAGTGAACATTGCTATTGAACAGAGACCATTAAGTTTAATCAATCCCAGACTTGTAACAGATCTGTTCTCCCGTGGCACAGCTACTAGACATGAAGTCACTTTCTGGGATATTTTTCTTTAATCTTCAACAGATTTTAGAGCTCAGTTGTAAAATTCATCCACCCAAACCGTCTGTATATTCTCACATTGAAATGTATTTATTGACTGGTTTGTAAAGCCAACATAGGACTGCTGAAAATCCCACTGATGTTTCTTTTTTGGTTGTTGTCTCATGTTTCTCAGTATGATGCACATGGTAAATAAGAAAAGGTTTCTGGACACGTCTCTTTGCGATCAATACAGTATATTCTTGTGCTGCAATTGAGTGGTGATTCAGTATTGCTAAAATTAACTTGTCCCACAGGTCCATCGACTTTTTTTGGCTTGCTTCAAATGCAAAGGCTCAAGCAAATAGCACATTGTAGCAGAGTATATAAAAGGCACAAAGAAGCTGTCCTTTGCTTGAAATAACATAACTAAAGTATGGCAGGCTTTCCATCCATACACGCTTTTGGTATACCTTAATCCAGTTCTGAGCCATGGCTGAGCTGCCATTGGATGAGAGGCTGGGTACCACAAGGAAAGGTTACCAGTCAATGTAGGAAAAAAAACATAATCTTTTATAAAAAATAAAACTGTGGACTTCTTTTCAATGACTCTTAAATAACATGGACAACATGTAAAGACATGGAAGTATTTTGTTGAGGTTACTGAATTTATTTTTCTTGTAAAAGTTGGTCTGGCCACCATCAGCATCTGCTAACAAAGTTAAAAAGATGTACTTTCAGCAAATAAATTTATTGCTTATGCACTCTGATATTGTAATAACTTCATTACTAGATAACCAGATTATGTTCTGTCTTTTTTCGCCAAATAAAAGATGTGTGTGTAAATTTACACGTGTATTCTTTCCATCACTTTGCAAAAACAGTCCTGACTCCAATGCACATTTTCTAGTCTTAAGGGGCATTTTGGATCTTAATTATATATCGGTTTTCACAATATTGCACTAATCAATTTAGCTAGCAGGAAAATTCATTAAAGCGACAATGTCTGAGCAAAGCAAAACCTTGCTGTTGCTTTGTTTGAAAACATTTTCGCATTAATTTATAGGAACAGAAAAGCCAGAATAGATGGCAGGACAGATGAGATAAGAGTGAGGGATGCAGCCTCAGGTGAGTGCAGCTGGGTTTCAATAAGAGTGACTGTAAGTGTGCTATATTTAAACTGATATGCTTTTAACATCTTCTTATGGAATACCACATTGCTTTGAAGAGCAGCTTTTACCACAAGAGTGCCACTTTACCTGTAGGGCTGCAATAGGCTGCGGGCTGCAAACTTTCAGAGAATAATGCTTTAGAATAATTCTGTCAGCGTTCAGCGGCTTGAGGGGGGAAAAAATCACTTTAAATGCATCATTACTTTGCAGAAATCTTCTTTATTTATGTCACTTTAGGGACTGCATTTTGTGGCTCAGTAAACTCACAAAATTGCCCAAACTGATTTTTGGTGCTTGTCTGAGCAGAGCTGGGGCAGTAGCGGGGTCTTATTGAGGCAGTGGCTGGGCCAGGTGGACTGTATTAATACTGGGAATTTAACAGAGCTCTGCTATTTTCTGTTGGATTGCGTGCCCATTTGCCTTGGCATAGCTGTTTGTTTTTCCACATTGTGGATGGGATATTGATTATGTATTGTGCAGTGTTGCTATAGTCGTGGGGTAATTAACTTATCAAACAGCAAACATACGCTCATTCTGTCTGTATTGTGTTAAGGTCCCTGAACTGTGAGTAACATCAGGGGGTTGCTCTACAAACAAAACCCATCTGGATATTTTTTTTAGGCAGAATACTAATGCAAAGTTGGCATCTCTATAATTTCTGTTGTTCTACATGATGGTTATGTCTTGTAATTTGAAATCCATAAGAACAGTTTATCTTGTTGATTTTTAGGGCAATGTATTCCTTTGACCGGTCTCAGATTTTGCTACTGATTAGAGATAGGAATTTGGGAAAACCTTTCTTTTAGTCCAAACCTTGACGTTTGTCCATCACTAACAGTCATTTTAAAGTGGTTGTACTGCCTTCATCTGGTCAGACAGTATGAACAAAAGTCAAGAAAAAACAAAGTTCTCTCTAAGGACTCCCCAGAGACTGGAGCTGTGGTGTCCACAATAAAATGAAATGAAAATGGAAACCCCTTGGTGAGGGCGCTGTCAGCTCTAGGTTTCAAATCTCTTTGTGTGTATTGGTTAATAAAGCATATGCCCATGCATGTTGCAGAAGCATTTGCTAGCGTCTACAAACTAAATGTGACAACCTTGCACTCAGCAGGGCTATGTATTCACATGTGAACAGAGGGAGGAGATTCAAACACTCCGTACACAAGAAATGTGTTAATCAGCACTGACATTTATGTCAGTTGTGTTGTGGTCTTATGAAAAATGGTAAATACCTGAAGAAATTGATAGTTGATCCTACACATATTATCAATAAATGTAACTCAGGACTAAAGCTGCGCAGGGAAATAACAGGACACATAAAAAAGTATATGAATTGTCTATGTGTTGATATCAGTCGGGTGCTTTTACAACACAAAAACACAAAGGACCTACAACGCACTGTCCCAGGTTGCTAGCATGGGGAATCTGTTTTACTGTTTGTTGTATAGCTCTGTCCATTCAACGGACCAACACACACATACCAACATCCTGAGGGTGTCAGGTCTAAGTTTGGGTGCTGCTAAGTCTTGCCAGGAAACACTATACCTCTCATTGTCCCCAGGACGCAAGCACTTCACATATGACATTTGAAGATGGTGCATCGGGGGGGTGGGTGACGTCAGCGTGGATATCAACACCGCAGATTCATACGGAGACAAATACGTGTTTGTGTGTGCTAATTGAAAGTTTACTGCATTTACTGGGTGCGAAGCTAAACATGCTAGGTGTGAGGTGTTTGAAGCTGCAGGGTTCAGGGAGAGAATCGAAGAGATGGGACTACCTCGCAGTGAACTCACACTTACTGACTGTTTGGAGAAGTTTGACATGACTGGCTGCAGGGGAGGGTGACATTTGTCCAAAATAACCGTTGGCTGTTGCTCTTTATCCTGTAGCTATGAGTGTGTAGCCAGATGATGTCGCTTCAGATCTGCATTTGTTGACGAAAAGCTCAAAGGTCGCATCAGCTGTAGTTAAAACCTCAATGTTTAAGGTTAGCCAAAGGTCGAGCAAGTGTTTAAACGGTGCTTTTAAACAACAGTATTAAAGTATTCTATTGCATAGGCATGGAAAATGTTCTATAAATTCCATCATTTTGGTATTAGATCATGAGACCTCAAAGGGGTTGAACTTTGAGGTCTCTTTGAGGTCTCCTATTGGCTATCTACTTTTTTAAGATTGCATCTTATGCCTGCATACCATTATGGGAATTTGGGAATTTATGTAAACAGACCGCCTAACCACAATGCCAAAATGAATAAACATGAGAACTCTATTAAAAGGCATTATAACACGCTGAATAAACTCACTGTCTCCATCTAACCAAACCATCCAGTAATTCCCCATCAATGTTTTCACAGCCGCAACTCTTTCCCATCACTGCTTATCCTTTGGCTTTCCTTTTCTTCAAAAGATACTTGGACATTAAAATAGACTAAAATATGGGTGTGACTTTTGGATCTATAATCAGATGCTGTAATGAATGTTTTGCTGATTTTGATGTTGCAATACTTGATTAAGTTAGGGGGAAAATGGTTAAATATTAACAATTGACATTCAACCAGATTGGCTTTTTCTTTAATCTTACCTAACATGCTTTGTTGTCTCAGTTTAACCGTTTGCACAATTCGGTCAGTTCTCTCTTTCTGTGGTCATTGGTGTCAAGGCTGTGCACTTTGTACATTCCTCATCGCGCAAACCTCAGGACTGATTACCTGCAGGAAAAAAAAACACAAATTAATGATAATAAACACAAAGTAAAGTCAGGATTAGTCCGATCAAATTCTCACATGGCTTTTGACTGAGCTTTAAACTTTGTTGGCACCATAGTGAACTTGGCTCACAGTTATTTTTGGAAAAGCTCCCCAAACAAATGCAATAGTTTACTCCTTTTTTTTTTTTTTTTTTACTAGTGCTGCTTAAAGATCACAAGCATCAAATGTTGATTTCCAGTATTTTGGCTTGTGGTCGGAGGCCTCCAGATTATCTTTTAATGTTATGTACTGTGGAAGGAAAATTTCTCTTTGGACAAGCTGTTTTTGTGGGCTCTCTAAACCTGAGAACACATTACATTGACTCAAAGTGTTTTGAGATTTAGGCTAAATCTGTCCACACTCTGTGTTCTTGAGTTTCTGTCCTCAGTAAAATGCACTTATTGGTACAACAGACAGGCTGATGTTGTGATTATAAGCCTTCCTCAGTCTAAAGTCACCATGTGGGCATCACCGGGGGGCTGATGGTCTATATGAGTTCTCTGTGTGGGGCCTTAGATGAAGCTCAAATGCTTAAGTGATTGTTTAGAGGTGAAAGCATGTCGCACATTGCTATTGATGGAACCACCAATACATCCATGCTGAGAACAAACTGCTGTATGTGACTGTGTGACACTCGGTGATTCACTGTTTGCTTGATAACTGAAAACAATGACACTATATAATCATTGATGAGTTTGTGTTTGCTAGAAAGTTAGACGGAGGCTGAAAATATCGCTTCATCAATGATACCTCGTCACGTAACCGGGTGTGTGCAGCTGCCAGTCAGTGCCACGCCATCGAGAGTGGTGCTGTTACCATGGAAACAGTAGTTATTTGAATGGACTTATCCTTCAATTTCTTCTAATGTACTATTTCTATTTTCATTCTGTTGCTTAGTATCTGGTCTTCAATGGCGTCAGTTTTTATATCACCATTTGAGAAATTATTTCAATTATTATAGCAGCAGACAATTCAACAGGTCATGTTTTCAGAAAGACAGATCTTTGCCAGACTTTCCATGTTTTTCCCATACAGGCTCTGCCTTGATATTGTCATTCCAGACAAAACTGAAGATTTACATTTATCTGGTTTTCAAATTGTTGAGCAAAGAAATGGACCAGAATAATAATACTGACGGTGTAATGTAAATTTCATTCGATTTTCTTTGGTGTGTCCAATTTCCAATGTTGTTAATAGGAGACACATTCAAAAATCCATCCGAAAGAAAACATATTGAAACTCGATATTGATTGGTGACTAGATGTCCTTGAAAAGGAACGAAGTCAATTCTGGTTTGTCTGTGCTTTAGCAATGGTAGATGATTAAAATAAATGCAACCATTGTATTTTATTCAAAGGGTAGCGCGTGTTCTGCATTTGAGTCGAAGCTTTACAAAAACCTCCATTGAAAAGGCGATGCATAATCGAGTGACGGCAGCAGATTCTAAAAAAGAAACTCACTTTTTATTTGCCAAGGTAGCATCTTTTCATCAAAGAAGAGAAGCAGAATGTCCTCCAGAGAGTCAGGAATAATATGCAGCTCAATTCTTACAAGTAAAACAGCTTATTAGTGTATTTATTCACCCCCTGAACTCCAGGGTCAGTAAAAAATGTGGTTTGAAAGCATGTAGTGTGATTTACTTTTCTAAATTCAAGCATGTGGTACTTTCAAAAGACATAAAGTGCCTTTTGTTTATGAGCCCAAATTGTTGCCCTAAGGATTATAGTTATGTACTCATCCAGTACTGCCGAGGGCTTGACCAGAACAAAAAAGCTCTACTTTTGAAGATGCGTTCTTTCCATGCTCTAATACGGCGACATTCAATTTAATGACATAAAACCCAAATGCAGCCTAAACAGAACCAGTATTCTGCTCTCATCAGCAGTCTCCCAAATCAATTTAATGCCATTTACCATGTGATTCCATGTTGGCTTCACTGAATATTTCATGCTTGCTGGGGGAAACAAAATGACTCTGTATGAAAACATCCTACGTTGTTTTTCTCAAGTGCAGGTACAAACACAATATGCACACACACACACACAACTTTAATAATATTTTGGAGACTGCACCAGCAGTCCGGAGGTTTGTCTCCCTAGAGAGATCCACACATATTTAAGAACCAAAAATGAGTAGTTTCAACTCATAGGAGATGACAAAATGTAACTGCTGACACGAACATTCCACAACAAACACTTCCAAACCTTTATTACCATGTGTACACAAGCAAAATGTATAAAAACGGTCATTACAATGAAGTAATAAGTAAGATCATATTAAACTGAATTCAGTGTTGCATTGGCAGCACAAACAGCAGAGGATGAAGATGGCTGTGTTGTCGCCCTCACACATTAATTTTATTTAGCTGTGAATTAAAAAGAAGGGTAAAACGAACAAAGGATGGAGTCTCACTTTTATTTGATTTTTTTTGGATTTATTTTGCCGGTTTCAGATGTAGAAGTGTGTTTTAGAAAAGGTCTTTTTTATTTTCAGTGTATTGTCCATTCGCTGTCTGAGCTACTGAAGAATAAACTAGTTCATCTCTGGTCATTTAAAAAAATCTATTATTATTTATTCATATATATCTTTTTATCTGTTATTCTTTGGAAGGGTAGGGTTAGGACGGGCCACCTTTCAAAATACCTTTTTTTTCTAGATATTTCAAAGCTGCTTAAAGGCTTTAACTGGAGTTGCTCATTTTTACAAAAGCCACACATTAAAATTTGCATGTTTGTGTGCCGACTGAAGAGTCGCTTCAGCCCAGTGGACTCTCAGCTGTGTATGCTTATTTTCATCCCAATATTTTCATTAAACCTTTGAAATCAGAGTTTACCTGTAGCCCCACTTTCCTGCAACGCTCTTCAAAAATTAGGCAGAGCATTTAATGTGGATTTAATTAGTTTCTAGACATGTTCCGCTTATTAGTTTGAACAATTTGAGTATCTAAAACAACCTCCCCTTTTACTGACTCGAAACAAGTCAGAGATTTAGAGGGGCGGTTAGGTCTGGTGATCATGGCCCTATCAAAGTTGCACTCTGTTGAATGTCACTGTCTGTGTTCATTTGCTCTATTTTCTTTACAGACCATCCATCGAGGGAGTTGTTCCACATTTTATTCTTAGAATGTGTTCTCTCTAGGCCCCACCAATGATGTTCTTGATGTGAGAATACCAAAGGTTCATGGTTGATCTGTTACACATATCGACCGCGGACCCCCCGCCATTCTTCCCTACCTCCCCTTTAATGTCAGTGGATGTCAAATTCCCAATGTACAGAAAGGCATGGCAGTTTTGCATTCGCAAAATGGCCATGCGCTCAAAGAAACTGGGCCGTGCACAGCTGTCCCCACTGTGCCTGTTTGACACAAATGCATGCACTCACTCAGACTGGCTGCACGGCATGTTCTGTGCTGCAGGTGTGTGAAGTGAGTCCATGCTATGAAAGCTCCTGCGTCCATTGATTGCTCCAATCTATTTCTCTTTCTAGCTCATCCCCACTACTGAGTGCACAGCTATTTCCTTCAGTGTCATGGTGACATGTAAAGGCACATGTGGCGTCCCTGATGTTGTGTGTTCTAGAGACAGATTACCAGTCCTGAAATAGATCAACCTTTTTGTCTCTTTCACCCTGTTACTTCATCATTCCTATTTATCTTCTGTATCTATTTCACTGTCTTACCGTCAGTGTTTTCGCTGCCCAAAAAAATATGGATTATGCGAGTGCTGGATGAGATTGTGTGCAATTGTGGATTAGCATCAAAGGTTGCGACAGTGTCTTGTCTTTTACGGATTAAATGCAGTATTCAGTGTCTATATGGATAACAGCGAAGGGAGAAAAAGGGACTTCAGAGAAATGTTGTCCACATACAACATACTTGTTGCCTTCTTTTCTTTATATCTAAACACATTCTTGGCATAATTTGAAAGAAAGATCTCTAAGTTAAACAAAAAAAATATTTGAATGCGCATGAAAGTCAATGATGTAACTAATATTATGATTACTCCTTACTCCACAAAGAAATAAGTATAATTCAAAAGCAGGTGGTATTCTGTTCTATGTGATGTTAATTTCAGTTATTCACTAAGACTGGTCTTTTTAAAAAAATGACTTTTTAAACATTGTGTCAAAGCATCTTTTTAATCTTACATTTTTGAAATATGCGCTTTTATTGGAAAAGATTTATGTGTCAAGTCATAATTACCATTATTACAAAATAGAAGTAAAACTTTATCTAAAATTATGAGAATTTCAGCTTTAAATGTAGTAGGGAATTGACAAATGTTACACAACACTTTTGTTATTGATGGATCTTGTCCTTGATGTAGACATCGATTATGTTGCCTGTATAACATCTTACTTTTTCATCTTTATTCCTATGCATTTTGCCACATAAATATTTACATTAAAATTGAGCAATATTCTGCCTTCAGATTCTCTCTCACTCATATTAGTGTCCTTCTTAGACAGCTACAGTCCCTCTACAGATGCCTTTTCACCACCAGCTTAAGTTTTTCTCAAATAAGCTTTCAGACAGAAGTGTAACTCAGGTTTTACTTTCACACAGACTGATTAGGTGAATTTGTACATATTCTGTAGAGCGGAGGGTCTAGTGTAGTTACAGTTTGTGTGCGTGTGTGTGTATGTCTCAGTCTGAGACTGAGTGAACAGATTTGCTGCACACAGCTCTCCAATAAAAGATGATGTTGCTATTTCGGACAGTAAAAAAGATTACTCAATAATTACCTCATCAAATTGAGAAGATAATCATGTTCAGTCAGTCTTGGTTTGTGTCTGGGTCTTCTTGTGTACACTTGTGTCTTCTTCCTCTCATGTGTGTAGTCCTTTTCCTTCACTGATAGCTAAAATGGTGTGTAAAGTGTATTACTGCGTGATGACCAGACAGACTGGCGGCTGCTGCATTTCTTCCAGCTGAGAGATGGGTCCTTTACCAAACGGGGTTTGGTACAGATGGGTTGACTGAAAATGTAAGACTTCCCATTGCTGATGTTTAATAAGCACTTCCAAAGTTTAATCCTCTTTTAGTTATGATAAAATAGTGATTGTTGGTTCACATCAGATTGACAATATGATGCATTTATCATACAAAATTTGAGTAGTAAAAATACAATTTTAAAATGGTTTCTTAAAGTTCTGTTTAATTTGACCTTTTGTGTAACTGGGCTTGCAATAAACTTAACCTAAACTAATCAACTTTCTGCGAGTGCCCTGAGATTTCATTTTGTGGCTCACTAATGCGGAATTTAAGTGCGAGCCAGTAATCACGATGTAATTAAGTTGTGCGTGTAGTGGTTGACAATGAAAATGGAATTTAGTTTGAATATTTTACTCATTTATGTACTCTTCGTCAGTGACAGAATATTGATGGCATAACAAGTAAATCTACAAAGAAAATGGTGTTGGCCTGCTGTACATCTTGAACCACAGGTGTACCACATCTATGTTTAACTCATCCTAAGATATTTAGCTCCTTTCAATCTGTCTCAAAAAGAAGAGGAAAAAGTCGAATGTGTGAGGGGGTGAAAGGGTTGTCTCAGTGGAAATGCATACAGACCAAGGGGGCAGAAATGGAACTGAAGCTGAATTGTTTGGCACTGACAGTGGGTATTGTCAACATGAAGATGCCTCCCTTCCTACCTTCAGTATACCCGGGAAAACTAATTACCAACATGTCAGATCTGTAGCTAGCTACAGCCACTGCCCTGACTACAGTGACACCCTGCCTTTTTATTGCAGAACAATGCAGAAGACGTGTCGCCTGCTGTCAGCATGCACACGTGAGAGGAAAAACCTTGGCTATCTCGCTCAGCTTAGTTTAATTCAGTCTCATGCACTTTAAGTAGAGTTAAAACTCTCCTTTTTCACAGTTCCTGACGTTGTGAAAGTGGACAGTGAAGGGATTCTCTTATGTAATGCTGAGATAGATGTGTGTGCAAACCAAGAATAACTGTATTTCTCTCTAAAAGAAAACTGCAAATGGGGCAGCAAAGGCAAAAGGGGTCACTTACTCTCATTGTCTGTTTCTTTGAATTTGATTTATTATCTCACCATCACTGATCGTGAAATGCAATTTCATCAAATCAGAATGGGGACAATCATAATGCTGCTGTGATTAATTTAATTATTTAATCCACTGCTGAGGCAATTGCATACACTTTCATACGCACTGGTGGTATATCAGTGCCTAAAAAATAGAAATGACCCCATTTACGTAAAGAGTTTTACAATCGACCTTTCAATGTATAATGCTGGTTTGAAAAACAGAAATGAGTTTGAGATTAGTTTTAATTGCTTCATGTTTTACTTGTTGCTGTTGTCAATCGTACTAGAAACTTAACTTTTAAAAAGCTTGTTTTTCTTTTTTTTAAAAAGGTCACTATTTCTACATGCTGATTTTGACTTTTTGGTGTGGCATAATGAGTGGTTTTCAGTTTATATTGGCAGTTAAATGTGAGGGCCGTTGCAGTAGTGCAACAAACTCTTTATTTTGCAAGTCGTTTGAACCATGGATTGCACAGAATTGTATCGATTATCGTTTCTCGAGGCATCCTTGTGCATGAAAACACTTTTGTCCGCATTTTGCAATATTCAACAGAGATGTGGTGTTCACAGGCGCCTCCAACAGCAAAACACAAAAATTCAAAGCACGAGACGTGCCCCTGATATAAAGCTGACATTATACCGTCTAACAAGTTGACTGGTACTGTTTTGGAATAGGGTCTACTCAGAACATGACTGTAATGTTTCGTTTGGACAGTAAGTAACCATTTAGGTGAAATAATATGTAAAAGATTTTAAGCAGGTTATTAAATACATGATTTATTTTTTCTCAAAATGAATCTACTCATGTGGTGCTGCTTTTCTGTTCATTTGAATTATTATCTACACAAAAGATGTTGCTAGCTTAATGATTTTAGTTGGACACAGACCATATATATATATATCATTATAGAAAGTGTGTTTTAAAATCATTAAACTGTCTATGTAAAAGATAAAAATCCAAATATAATTGTACAGTTAATCATTTATTCATGACATGGAAAAAATAGCTACCCTTTACAGAAGCTGTGCTGTGGCTTTGTTTAAAAAGTTGACCATGACAAATTGTTTTGTTCCCAATCTTCTGCGCACTGTCCGAGTTCACAAAGGTCTGGGCATGGTGATGAAACCTGCTGTCATCTGGGAGGGTGTGGGTGGTGTCAGTTTAAAGCATATCATCTGTCAACACACACTCCACAGTGACACGCACACACTTGTACACACACATCAACCTCTTGTACTCATTTTGGCTTTCAAGGCCAGAGGATAATAGTGTCACTGTGTGTAAGGTTTGCATGCATGCATATGGGTTTGCATGTGCTCTAAACCTGCCTCCAGGCTGAGTGAGTGTGTGCTTTTGTGCTGTTTTGTGTGTGTGTGTGTCGTTTTCTGTTGGCAGGGGAAACGGCCTGGCACATGGCACATGGCAAGTGTGTAAGCAAGATCCAGAAACACCTGAGCCCCATTGCTTTTGTGTGCGCACATGTGTAGGTGGGTTCACAGGTTGACGGATGATCTCCTCCCCACTGTACCTGTCACTGGATGTTGATGGTCGATCCTGCTATTTCTTACCAGCTTCACTGTAATTGATCATTAGTGTCCCAGTTCCTTGTGCAGGGACTCTAAAATTCTTCCTGTTTGGAAGAGCTGGTCTGTGATTAGTCTTGCAACACTGTCCACTTTCATACATTTAAATTACACACATTTTAAAAGTGAATATAGAATCTGTCTTTGTAGACTGATGTAGTACGATAGCTTATTTCTGTGAATTGTGCAGTCAAAGAAACTTGGATTCACTGAAATGTCATCATCTGCCATGACACAGAAGGGAAGCTTGCATGTGCTGCTCTGAATGCTAAGAATAGACCTTAAAACCCTCCTCTGCTAAACCGGAAGACTCTATATTTAACCCATAAGTCTGGTTAGCATGACAAATGAGGGGAATGCATTCCATATTGCATTATCAGGGCACTGTTACAGTCTATTTGGTCTAAAATTGGTTTTGAGATCAGATCAATATATTCCATACCTGGGAAGACTATTGATGTCTTTGCAGTCACACAATATTGATGCCGCAAAGCTCTGCTAAGAAATACTATTTAGATGGATGTCAGCTGTAGCTTCAGCATCCAATAAGATTTGTTTGCATCATCACTGCTGACGCACTTTCTCTTTGTCTTTTCGGCTACTGTATTTGTTCGTCACACGTGAGTAGCACTGCACCTACGGAGTTTGAATGAAAAATGGCTTAAGATTTAAAACATGCTCTTTCTTGTTAATTATTCATGGTGGTATATTCAGGGTCAGTTTACCCACAGGCAATAACCAACGATCGTCCTGAGGCAGCAAGATGCATGTTGTAAAGCCAGCGTGCATTTTTGTGTGGAGATGTGTAGGTGTCATATTATTTTAAGCATTTTGAAGGCTGAAAATAATCGGCTAAAATTACTGGTCTCCCTCAGGCTACAAAACAAATGCAGATTCAGACAGCTAAATTGTTATTCTGCAAGCTTTGTTGCTTTAAATATACTATTGGGTTTAGAAGACTTATGCAACCCAACCGAAATGCATGGTGGTGTTTGTTGCCTTTAAAAGCAGATATGTAAGTTAAAGCACAAAGTCAATAGGATATAGAATCTATCTACTTTATTACAGGCACTGCTGATGCACAAATATTTAGGCAACATTTAGTGTGCAAAAGCCAACTTATAATTGATTGCATTTCATACTTACTGATTTATTTATAAGACTTTGTGTTATGGGCAGCCTGGTGGTTAGGACCATTGCCTCACAGCAAAAGGGTTCTGGGTGTGAACACAAAATGCCATCCCAGAACACTCTAACTTTACACTTTTCTAAAGAGAGACCCGATCATTCCTTTTGAGCAGCAACTGACAGTGAAGCCATAAATGTTCATTTGTGTGTTTTTTTTATGTGTGCAAAAGGATAATGTTCTCAAGATGAATGACACTTCATGGTCAGAACTGATTTTTGTGGTGGTTACACAGCTGCCACATTTCATTTTCTTTTTAGGAAAGTAAAGCAGCACAATGAGTAAAAACACGAGCTGTGTTCCCCTCGGGCTCATGATAATGTAAAATAGGCTTGATGTTTCACCACACTAACATGTGTGACTCTGCTGATGTATGATGACTTGATACTAAGTTATTACATTGTGGGATAAATGGATTTACCTAACGGTCGGGTACACATATTGTGCGTGATGACATCTCATTTTTGGGATGCGTTTCTCAGCCAACACTAAGTGGCATTGACTCCCTCAAATCTTTGTGGAACAATCTTTGATGTCCTTGAGATGTGTACAGGTCTCCAAAGTGATGGCGATAAGATTAGAAGTGCTCCATCTTCCTCTGATTCAGCTAAAACCCGGGGAGATAAAGAGCAGCGTTTCAGATCATCGGGCTGTCGGATAGGAGCCACAGCGGAGAACAAATTCAAGACAACTCCTGGTGTGCAGGAGGGATGATAAAAACATCACTGCAGGGGAGAGTCTGTGGGTGGCGGTAGTGTGAGTGTGTGCGTCAAGGTAAGATGAATGACGGCAAACATGTAGTATTAGATGAACACAGTGGATGGGCCACTTTGATCGATTTATCTTTTGTAGAAATGTATGTAAAATGGTTGGATCAAACAGAGAGAAGACTGAAAGACTACAATCTTTTTTTTATCTTGTGGATTTGCTTGATTGTGATTGGTGTATAATCATTTTTATAAGTATTTTATAGAAATGAATCTTTAACTGGAATACATTGTTCACTTAGGGTTATATTCCTTGTAATTTGAAGACAAAGTAATTGAGAAGAATCAGATTATGTTAGATCAACACAAAGGATTATATTGCTGGGTCAAATCTCAAGCGGGTGCTCGGTAATCCGTAACAGATTACATTTTAAAAGGAGACTACCATGTGCGGATGGATGTGTGGTGGAGATTGGAAACCGTTTGGAAATGAGGGCTCTGTCAGTGGGGCTGCTGGAAAAGATGATAAAAATTGGTTCTGACTGTGCTCAGTTCTCACATCCACCTCCCACCCAGCGTCTGCATCTACTTCACTATTATGAGTGTAAAGGTAGGACACAGCAAGAGCGGAGCACAAAGCAGTGTGGGAGAGAAAAATATTTAAGCGAGTCTTCTCACGCAAATATTTTATTTTTCTTTCTTTCTTTTTTTTAAATTCAAGCTTCACATGAATTAATTATATTTCCTGCCTGATGAAAGAACTCATTCTAAATGGCATGAGCATAAGACATCATTAAGAGCCAAATGTTTTACTCCCTTTACCTGTTATTTGTTGAACTATATTCAGTTACTCAGATCATCAGAATCAACGTATCCCCAGGCTGCAGTTAACCCCACAAATGGTTAGTCCACCATCTAACTGTCAGTTAGATTTGGAGATTAACTTTTAGGCCAAATGATTAATCGATGGTTGACGTGACTTCCTCTCATGTTAAGCATGGCAGCAAATCTAAAGCTACAACTTTATAGAGCTCTTAGAGCACACACATAACCCTGGTCACTTACATAATCAAATCCCCTGTGCAGGTAGAGCAGCTCTCAAACCTTCTCTATCAGCTGAGTCATTCTGTTCCTGGGATTGCTTTCAGAACAGTTCAGATTTAGACAGTTCAGAACACTGAAGGCCTATTTATGTTTTAAATAAACACATTGAACCAGAGAGGGTATGAAACATTTGCATTTCTCTTTCCCTTTTTGTAATTACATGCTTACTTTTTTCTAATTGATATAAATTGTGATAAGACAACAGTAAGAACTGTTCATTTTTCATTGTGACATTAAGTGTGTGTACAGTTACATAATCTTATAGTGATACGAGGACTTGCAGGGATCACGCGAAGACTCTGTAGATCTGATCCTTTCCAAAGTAAAAAATAGAATGAAAAATAGAAAATGAGGCCCAGTGCCTCTGAGATGGAGAGGACACAGTGATTGACGTAAACTAAACTTGAATGTGCAAGAGTTCCCTTAGGCTAAATTCAGGGACTTGGCAACCATGCAGGGAATGGGCATTAAGTTGTTTCTCCACATTCAGCATTCCATCATTTTCTGGGTGTCAATGTGACACCCAGTTCATACAGCGGTGCTTTTTCTAAAATACAGCAGGAGAAGGCAAAGAGGGCTAAATGTCCGGATGCATTTGTAAGCTTGGTCATGCATATTCTGAATGCTTTCGCTGTTGTGTGGGTCTGTCTCATGATGGTAATGCAAGTTTGCAAAGATTGTGGGCGGTTTGTGACTTCATGCGGTTTTCACATTTGATTACAATCACATTACAATGCCCCTTCAAGGATAATGCAAACTCTGCAGAGTCCTATTTGTCACACACAGACATGCAAACACAATCATGCACAGATATACTGTAAGTTCATCAAGAGATTTAGTCACTTGTATTTATATGCAATGAGCTCAAACTTGATATGACAAGGGAAATTTAATTTGCATAAGAAATTCTCAGAAGAATGGCGAGCTTAGGTTGGTGGTGCGGTTGGGGTTTCTTAGTGATTCTTTTAACCCTTTATCGGGCAAGTGACTGTTTTTGGTCATTTCCCCACCTGTTAGTTATCGCGCCCATCCCCCGTCTCAGTGAGTTCTAGAATAATTTAATCTTTATCCAGCCAATCAGCAAAGATCACCCTACATTATAGGTTACTTTGTTTTGCAGTTTGACCAATCAGCAGAGACCGCGGTCACGTCAAATTTCTCTTTTTCTCCAAGGTCATAAAAATGAGCTTTTGCAGCTCGGTTCACTGGACATTTTCAAAGGAAACATCAAAACTAACCATGTGAACTTGATGAAACT
Source organism: Menidia beryllina (assembly GCA_013363375.1). NCBI lineage: Eukaryota > Metazoa > Chordata > Actinopteri > Atheriniformes > Atherinopsidae > Menidia > Menidia beryllina. The sequence goes on from JABUIW010000245.1 coordinate 744,933, forward strand.
CATATATTTTATTGTTGAATAGTTGTGTTTAGTGTTGACATACAAGTTGTTTGCTGAGGAATTATTAAAATGATTGAAAATACGGCATGAAAAATGCAGGCACCATATTTGATCATATGCCCTGTTCACTAAAAACTAGATTTTACTTGGAATGTCTGTTTTTGGACATATGCCCAATGCATCTAACAAAACATACTATGCATTTTCTTTACAAATAAAGCAATACAACTTAGCATGTTATGTTTTAAGGTCGCAAAAGTTTTTTATATCACTATACAGTGATTCTGGGAAATTTCAACACTGTGTTTTTAGTTTATGAATAGTAATTATGAGTGATTTTTGCCACTTGACAACCTGAGGCAATATATCAAAAGCAAGCCAGACAAGTGGGGTTTAAAGTTGTTTGCCAGGGCATCTGAGGATGGCTTCATCAATGACATTGTGCTAAACCAGGGCAGGACTACCCTGGAGGCCCATGGTGTTCCCCTGAAACCTGAACAAGAAGGCTTAGGTGCCACCAGCCAGATTGTATCTGTCCTTGCCAGTACCATGTCCTTCCCCACCACCACAGCCATCTATGCTGATAACATTTTCACCAGCCCGGCGCTAGTGCAGTACCTGCATTATATGTATTTTTATCTATGTATACTTATTGGAATTTGTTTTCCCACTTAAAGGCAAGTGACCAAATTTGATCACTTCATTGGCCTTGAAATTTTTACCACTAAAGGGCAAGTTACCAAATATGGTAACTTCATTGAACTCGATTTTCAACATGAAAATAAAAAAATTTGTTTTGGAATAAAGTCTTATTATGTTGTCCAATAAGACTCTAAGGTTGAATTTTTTAATTTTAAAGTATTTCATTGAGTGCCCTATAAAGGGTTAACTGTGTTATGGTCGACAGTGCCCCTGATAGGGTCTCCCATGACAAATTCTTTGTATTGGAGAAGAAGCAGAGTAAGAGCAATCTACAGGCCAATAAGAAACTTTGTAAGAAGGCGTCTTACCTGGTATGGGAAAGGTGGGATATCCTGTTTAAGTTGTATTTGTGACAGAACATGTAGACAATTAGTCCATGATGATTAAGATTCTGGATCAGAACTTATGGGTATCTGTCATGGCAACAACCTAAAACCCCCTGGTGAACATTTTTCATAATAGTAATAAGATTAGTTGTATTCAATTTAGTGGTATATGATATATAGATAGTAATAATAGCAATAATGAAATCAAATCAATCATTAATATTATAGTGAGAACAATCTCTAAAGTGCTGCAATGGATTTTTAAATGAATTTTGATTCAGTAATGCTAATAAAGCTGACACAATAGCTGTCTCTTTTCCAGTCCATGCAGTATGTTGTAGCCCTTCTTACAAGCCAAACAACAGTCTTGATCTGTAAACTATTTTGTGTTGCGCGCGTGTGAGAACATTTGCTCTAATACATCACAGAACACAGAGGGGCTAAATCAACTGAAGGGATGGTAAGAAAGATGTTTATATTGTTTGCATGTGGGTGGTAAGCAAATGCAACTGGAGTATCAAACTGGCCCCAATAACTTATTTTTCATAATGTGGACGTTGCTGTTCACAAACTGCATTACCCACCTGGCTGAAAAATGTGGAGCGTGTGTAAATACGATTTGTGTGAGCGCATGCAGGCTTGTTTGTATATTGCATATTTATATCACAGCTTGCATATCAGATGGGCGGCATCCATCACGTGCAGGGTTGTTGAAAAGAGGCCTAAGCCAGGTCATCCTTGCAGCCACACAGGACATCTGTCTCCCCTGCAGCGCTGCGAAGGCTTTGAAGCCGTGCATGTACGTGGTGTTCTCAGTGCACAATTTGACAGGCTACTCCGTCGTCATTTCTAATCTGCCTCATTACACTGAGGCAATCCATTAAGGAATGTTTTACTGACTTATGAAAGCTTTCAACTTAAATGCAGTACCTAGATTTCAATTATTATTACCGAGATATTTACGAAATCGTGCAGTTCTGCTATTGATGATGTAGAAAGCCTATCCCAGCTGTCAGTGAGTGAGACCCTGAACTGGTCAGCAGTCAATCACAGGGTGGTTTTTGTTCTTGTTGTTCCATCTCCTCAAGTTGTACTGCTTTATTCAAATTCAGGATTAGCCTTTTTTTAATCAAACAACACACAACTTACCATTTTATTCACCCATCAGTCTATCCAATCATTCTTCCTCCTGCTACCTGAGGTCAGTTCAGCGAGGAAAAAAGGTTCAGGACAGAAAATCAGACATGTTTCTCTCCTAGGACATTCCCCAGTTCCCCTGGGAGATCCGCAGATGTTCCGGTGCTGCGTCTCATTTAGCTTAAAGGGGTATGCAAAATTTAACAAGCAGAATTTTATTCAGCACATCAACCAGTCACCACATCTCGCTTGAAAGAACTGTGTTGATATGTTCAAACAAATGATTAGTCATGCAGTAAGTAAATGAGAGAAGCTCTAAATGAAAAAGTAATGGGCTTGGCGGCTCAAAGTGAAAGAGTAAGCAGGAGAAAGAGTCATATAGTTCAGCCAAACATTAAAGTCAGAGGAATTATTGTAATTGCAACCTCTAATAAAAGAGTAGAGTAATGTTAGACTTGTAGCTTAGATAACAAAGTGAAGTAGGTACCTTTTTTTAAATTCAGTTTTTAAATCAATTTTAAGGGCAGATAAATAATCAATTGTAATAGTGCCCCTAATGAAAAATTAAGCTGATCTTCCAGGCTATGAATATCCAGTTTTATATGCCAGAGAAAGTTCACATACATTAATGGCCTGTGCAGAGTGTTTGAAGTTACTATAAAATTGTGTGTATTTTTATCTGTGTGCTGCACTATTCATACTCCAGTACAAGTCGTAAGATGACACCAGTGTTAACGCCAGGATTTAATTTCATCAACCTCTCTCCGACTTCTCCTCTGTAACATGTAAAGTAATAACATCTCTTTCCACTGCACACCGTCATTCGCACACACCACACCTTCATCTGAAAACTCAAAATGTCAGCCTCATCAGCTCTGTTATTTGTTGAATTAAACAGCATCGTTACATAACAAACTTAGTGCTGTTCCCTGAGAGCTGTGAACATGACAAACTTCATCGCAATTCACACGGCTAAATGGGTTTTCTGTGTTTCTTCACTGTCAATGAGGGACACTAAAATCACTGTTTTACTAACCGTATAGTTTTTTGGTATGTTGATATCTGAATTGTGCATTTTAATAGCCCCATAGAATTATTGGGGCTAAAGTTTTGTACAATGTGTCCTTTTCTCTTTCATCAGTCCAAAGGTCAAACATTTTTTAAAATCCTGTATAAAATGGGAAAATCCACATACTTCAAATATATCATGCAGGAATCTGTCGCTAAACAATTTTCATTCACATTTCCCCCAGTTTTCCTTATTCCCATTTCTCGACTGAGCATTTTATTTATGGTTCGGCATTTATGAAGAATATATTCACTTTGCTGAGAAAAAGCTTCACAGGAGAACAAGTTATGATCTATTTTTAAGCAGGAGCACATGGGACTCACGTGCTTTGTGATGAAATGCCCTTGATATGTGCCCTTTGTCTCACAGGGGGAGAAAAAGCCGCACATGCATACATAATAGGTGGGGAAACTATTTTGAGATTACTTTTTTTTTCTTTTAACTGTGCGTTTCATTTGCCTGCTGGTGGAAAATAGATGTGAATCGCTCACCATGGCTGCTCTCCAGCTTCCATTCACTAGCTTTGCTCTTCCTTTTTCTCTCCTGATTTACTGTCATTCTGTCATTAAAGCTCTCCCCTTTAACTGCTTTAACTGAGCAAAATAGTACTGCAGATACTACTAGTATTAGGAAACTTCATTATAGGGTGATATAGGCTTCTGCATACAGTGCTAAAGCCAGAAAAATGTTTACTACCTTTGTATACTAAGTACTATGTCATAGCCATGGAATACATTTGCTAAGCTGGAATTTAAAAAGTGAACATGCAGTTAACACTTTCCCATTCCTGGAATATTCTACTAAAATGTATTTCCATGGTGTACTCACAGTTCATTACAAACTGTTATAATTCCAGAATTAATATATTATTGTTACACTATAAATTGAGAAAAATATCATTTCATGGATGGACATTCCATAGCAAATAGGTGGCAGGTGTTGTATTTGAAAGATTGCTATAAATACACTGGAGTAGTGTGTTTGTGCCTTGGCTATAACTTAGCTGAGGATGTCTCACCAACACGGCTCTGTATTGCAGCTGAAATCTTGCAGTAAACAACATTGAAAGAAAGTTTCAAGTTCAATGTCTAGCGGGATTGAACTGTTCCTTGTCAGTGCATCAAATGAATTGCAGTAATCTGAGCTTTTCAGCAGCATGTTACATGTGCTTCTCCTGGTGAGCGGTAAAGCGATTGTGCATAAAGTATGTGTGATTTCTACACACGTTTTAGCTGTAAAACTTCGCTGTGTTTTTAGATACCACAGAGATATTGTTTTTCTTAGCCGACAGACACTGGCACAGTGGCAGATGCTTTGAAATGAAATGTCAAATGAGACACTTGAAGCCTCATGAGGAACGGAACACAACTTTATCAGAGCAGTATGCAGTACAACTGTCTAGATAAAACTACAGGATAGGGAGCCCTGAGTAGCCTCCTCTCTCTCTGCAAATGGGATGGAACAACAATTTCTGTTTATCAAAACAGTTTAGTAATGCTTTAGACAATCTGAGCATTTGGGAACATTTAGCATAAATATACAGAGTTTTCCGTTGCTTTTTGTCCTGTTGTCACGGTTGCTGAGCACAAGACGACAGACAATAATGAAGTGTAGAGCTGACAGGAAAGTGATTCCCAACGCTGATGTTTGTCATCCCCTTTCAATCATCTTTTTTTTTTTTTTTTTTTAAAGATTTTTTTTGGCTCTAGTGGCCTTTAATGACAGTAGCTTGACAGGAAAGGGGGCAGAGATAGAGAGGGGGAGACCTGCGGGAAAGGGCCATGGGCCGGATTCGAACCCACGGCCACCCGCTTACGAGCAAAGGCTCTGTATATGGGCCGCCCGCTCTAACCATTAGGCTACGCTGCGACCCTTCCATCATCTTTTAAAGCATCTGTCAGGATTTTTTTATTTAAACGATTTTTTTTCTTAATGTCAGACTTTAGTAAAGCTTTCTACGGCCCATCTTCATCTGACACCTCACATCCACACTGTCATCTTATTAATATGATATTAAAACGTTGAAACTTTCCCTCGTTTAAAATTTTATTCCCCACTCTTTTTCCAGAATTCTTCTCCGCTGCATTGCCACTCGCATTCCCATGCCCATCTCAGGTAATTCCGCTCAACTTTCTGTGCTTTTGGCGATAACAGACTTTGCTCACAGTGTCGGATCTATCACTAGAATGAACATTAATGACATGAGTCGTGATGCCATCAGGGAAACTAATGGCTTGGATTTGTTACCAAAGTGGGGTTTGCTCTGTTTGAAACCTGAGTATATCAGCACTGTCCGCTCACATCATCACTTTTTATTCTGCAGAATCGATATTTCTTAAAGCATTTAGAGAGTAGGAAATAGAATCAACTGTAGGCAAGTTTTCAAGCATCTCTATTACCCATGGGAGGTTGCTTTTAAACATAATTTTGAATTAATTATGAGTTGTTGGCACAATCTGTCTTTTATTATGTTCAAATTCATTTTCATCATTCGCCTGAAAGAAAACCTTTTAGATACACTCTTATAATAACCTAATATTGACTATACTTTGATCTTTTCGTTGCCATTCCAGAACTCAGTCATCCATAGACTGGCAAGGGACTTCCTCTCTGGAGGCTGGGTTCTCAGGGCAAGCTGGCAACTGAAGGTGCTGCCAGCAAGCCTCTTTAACCTTTATCAGACTGTAGATAGCATCCAAGATGACTTTAAACAGAGGGAGGGAGGGAAGGAGTGAGAGGAGTTGAATGGATGAAAAGAGGACATAACAGGAGTAATGGGGAAAAAATACTTGCAGAATGTTTCTCCTTAAGGTGGATGGAAAGTAATGAATGAAGTCTATCTTTCTGTCATGTTTTTATATAAGCTGCCAGCAATAAAGGACAAAGAAAAAGGGTGATTCGAGAAGCTTTGTTTAGGTAGTTTGTACAGAGTCAATAAAAAGCTTCAAGAGGGTAAAGAGAACCAAATAAAGTCCCATACAATCTGTCCATTATGTTGAAATGTTATTTGTGTTTCCATTTTTAAACCACGAGAGCCCTATCTTTATTTTCTCCTGCTCCGGCTTTCAGTCTGTCTGTCTGTCTTGTCTCCTTCTCTTATGTCTAGTCTGTCTCTGTGCCGGACTGATAAGAAAATGCCCACCCTGTCTCTGAAGAGAAACCATGGTAACATACCAGCCATGTGTTGACATCACAGCATGTTAAATATAACCGCCTCCCGTGCCACACAACTAGTTGTTCTGCCGTTGATCCTCGCCCGGCTATAAATACATGCTTTCCTTCCCATAATTGCAGCTCTAACAGGCTTGTTTGGATGGAGGGAGGAAAAGGAAATGCCAGGGAGAAAGAAAGAGTGTTGCTTCCTCACTATCTGCACCTTCCCCTTAATGTATGTGTATGTTTACGCCTCATGACTCTTTCTCATTACAGTCTAATCAAGGAGATTGGCAGAGATACCCAAGCTCTTTGGAATAATCTAATTTAGAACTAACCTACTTCAAATAGACCTTATATTAAAAATAAGACTACACTCAGAATTGTGTTATTTGTTTAGGTCTTCTTGTGCCCAAATATGGTCAGAGTAGCTCTGTGTTAGGTTCTGACTGAAACTAATGCAAGATGCATGAATGCAGACTTGTGCTGTAATTAATGGGGTCATTTGGAAACGCACGGACGAGAAAATTTTTAGGTCAACCTCAATTCTTTTTTCTGTTGAACTCAGGTTAACATGCGCTGAACCTCGTAAATGAACAAGTTATGTCTTTGTTTGATCTATCCATAAATCGAGGTTGGAAAACAGAGACAGAAGTGTTTCCTGGCATAGTGACTCAAAGGGATGTCTTTTATCTTCATCAGAAAATCCAAGGAGACCTCGGGAGAACTTTAAATAGAATACCGTGGGCCTCTGATTCCCGATCTCCACCAGCGGAGGGAGGACACTTTGGTACCAAGAGCTGAGTGACGAATAGGCAGAGCAGTATCCCCTCACTGCACTGCACTCAGAGAGGCAGCATGGCTCATCCGCATACTTGGCATAGACACTGGTTAGTGGGAGTGAAGTCATCCCATGGATCGCACAGTTTACGAGGTTTGTTTTGTGTGTGTCTCACACAATAAACAGCAGGTGACGACAGGACAGGAGACTTAGTTGCACCTTGAAAACTTTTATTCTGAAACCCCAGGGAAAGTGTCTTGGAGTTGATGGGGGAGCTAGATAGAAGAGATCATTAAAAGTGAATATATCCAGCAAGCTCTCTTTACCGCGTGATGTCCTTGTTAATTGTATTTTCTACAAAAATAAAACAAGTTAAAGTGAAGCTGAATGGACGGATTTTAGTTGGTGAATTGATCCTGAGGTTTAATGGATTGGCAATTGATACAACAGCCCTATTAGTGCTCCTGATTAAGACTGTTTTTTGTCTTTAAATATTTTCACAGTGTGCATGCATTCAAATACCAGTTAAAGAGGCTTTAAGAGTGATTAAAGCACACTTTCCTACAACCTGTAGTTGAAACCATAAAGCATATTTGACTTTATCAGCACTGGATGCTGTTGCTTCCTGCAGTAAATACTACTCGCCTTAAGTCTGCCCTGCTGTCCGTAACTGTCATTGTTGTCCACGGGAGAGGTTGCAAGCACAGAGTCTTGCATGTTGTGACTCAGTCTCTTAGCAGCCACCTCATCTCCAGAGCCCCGCGCGTCCCCAGAGGCTGGTTCTGTGTCACCCAATCAGAGGCAGATGCCACAACGACCAAAAAGGTTGTGTGCTGTCGCCAGCTGAGAGATGGTTTCTCTCAAAATGGGTGTGTGTTTTATGGGTGTATAACAGTATCCATAAGTACTGGACATTTTTTTTAGTTAATGTGCTCATGCATGATACAGAGTTCAGAGATCAGCTTGGGAGCTTGGGTCAGTTTAGAGAAGACTGTTTGTAATTTTATATAGAAATATATATATCTATAGATAGATAGATAGATAGATAGATAGATAGATAGATAGATAGATA
>JABUIW010000245.1:757831-783630 GCA_013363375.1 Menidia beryllina
CACACACACACACACACACACACACACACACACACACACACACACACCAACACACAGGCATAATTGGAGTCCTCTGCTCCTTGTTTGCCTCATTGTATCATCGCATTGCCAGCAAGGTAACGTGACCCGAAACAGAAACAACGCAAACTCAAAATGCCCAACAGCCAGCCTCAACAGGAACCCCACAGCATGGGTCTCCCCTGAATGTTTTTTTTTTGTAAGTCGCATCCTTTGGGTTTCTACCATTGTGTCCAGCATCGTGCCTGTCGTGGCTGCCTCTTGCCCCAAGTAATGACCTCATCTGACAACACAGCTGCCAGTACGCAGCAGTCTGCTTACGAAACCAGACCATTCCATCCCTAAAATTCAGGGGTTGTGCAACTGCAGTCGGGAGCACACTGTGTGTATTTGTGCGTAACTTGTATGGGGTAAAAAGCCTGTGATTATGCAACACATTTTAAATTAAGGCTGCCAAAAAAAAAAAAAAAAATCAGGGGATATTTTCAATCACAATATTCTGTGGAGGGTTGTCGGTTTGTTTTTGTTTTTTGTTTTTATTTATTTATTTTTTGAAAATTTATTCTTTGAAAATCTTAGACCACTCATGGATAATAGATGCGAAAGTGATGTCAGAGTCCTTGGAGTGGCCTGGAAACGGAGCAGATTAAATGTGCACCAACACTGACCCCAGCCAGACTGTGTTACACACCCACACACGCACAGATACGCATGATCTCATGCATACAGTGTGACATGATGACGGCAAATTCCCACTGACCAATGAAATAAGGGACAGTCGCCAGAGCTCACATGAGCAGCTTCATCAGATTGGTTAAAAGGATCGCGAATAATCGTTTTCTTTCTAATATTATTTTTACACTTAAATTTTCTCTGTGTGACAAATTAAATCAGTGACACTATATTCAATTTTGTAGTAAGGCAGTTTTGTTTCTTGCTCACTGGAGAGCCCTGTACAAAAGGGAAAGACTTAAGGACAATGCTATACTGCAGTACTTCTCAGCAATATTTCAACAATTGTGGGGATTCATGATTTACTTTTATTCAGATCATCTGTATTGTTAAGGGAGTCAATGAAATCTCTGAAATGAATGCATATCGAGAAAAAATAAATGTTGTATTCTAAAAATAAGGTTTTTGCTTTTACAAACTCATAGGTTGAATGTTCAGTTTTTACTCACTTGTAATGGACATCATTCTTACCACTTGTAGCATCCCCTAACACTCTGATTGATCATTCCAGGAGCAGCTCCTGTTCTCGACCTTTCTGGTTCTCGTATTATCAGCAAACTTGACCTCTGTGTTGATAGTCATTCTCCGAAACACACATTGCTTTCCAGTGCCTTTAAATGCCTCCCAGTCCTTAGAAAAAGGGCTTTGAATAATGCATTAACTCCACGTCATCATTTGTACGGGCAACAATGTTGGCATGTTGAGCCGAGGCATCTGATCCTCGCTTCCAATGACATGATGGAATATGTTAGCTAGTATTTGCTTTCACCAGGTGAAGCTGCAATATTGATGAAGAAGGTGAGGCGTTTTTTCCACCGCCTCACCTCCAAACAGCTCCACCTCTTGTTGACGTGTTTGTTATCATTTGAGACGGAGCGGACGGGTGGATAGTGGGTCAAACTGGACGAAGTGGAGTTGTGAAGGGAAGGGCAAAGCACGGCACGCCTCACATTTTCCATCTGACATGAAAGTGGAGCAGGTCATTATCACAGAGTGCTCTCTACTAAGTTGACCTGAAAAGACAAGTGTTAAGGTGAAGGTTTAGGCTAATGTACATGTAGTATTTAGCTGCCCTAGTTATATCATTCCAGCTAGGTATGTTTCCACTATTATCTGAAGGCCAATTCTTGCAGTTGAAAGCAGAGTGCATTAACCTATACATCTCCATCTCTCGCTATCAGATGACGTACACTGTGACTGGCTTTTTTTTTCTCCTGTAGAGAATTCCTTTTACGCGTCTGTATCCCAATGTCTGTAACTCTTTTTGCATCAGTATAAATAATGACACAAGCTACATTATTAGGACAGCAGTAATGATTTGCGGATATAACAAATTTAATGCCAAAAATTGAAGTGAGGCTCTATACTTTCACTTCCCTGGTCTGGCATTTTTACATTTATTTTTACTATTAGCAACAAATCTGTAAGTATTTCCTTTATTATTTTTTGAAAATGGATATTTACCTGAGGATTGGTTGTCCTATTCTGTCTCTTGGTGTTAGATTAATATTTTTTCTTTTGGAAAAGCACCAGTTGCATCTTGGGAGGAGCATGAATAATTTCCAGAGAGTTTCTCTCCATGCTTAATCCGCCGGATTTTATGTCTTTGTTGCCAGTTCCACCTGTCAATTTGAGACTGTGCATCATGGCAATACAGAGGCAATGTGGCGGTGATAGAAGAGGGTAATAATGTAAAACAAAGCCAGGCAAGAGGGGAACAGATCATTGTGGAAACCATAAGAACAGCTGAATAAATATTTAGGGAACTGAAGATAACACCTCTTAACAGTGTCATCTCAATAAGTGTCCAATCCCAATCTTAATTTCCTGTTTATCTCTTATGCCTTCATGCAAGGGAGAAAAAAGACAAGAATGACAAACATTTTGGGAATTCTGGAAAATACATGTCTCTGTACTGTAGCAGCAGAAAATCTATGATCTGATGTCACAGACCTCAGAAAACGATTTGCAGCTCACCGTGAAACCTTCAGCAGGCTTTACCACTTGTGCCTCAACTGGAATTAACTTCCCTTCCTCTCTCAACCGTGATGATTGATTTCAAGGTCTCCTTGCAAACCTGTCCAAACTGTAGCTGGCAAAAGAGTCTGTTCTCAATAGCCATCCTGTAATTTCTATTCCCTCAGTCGGACAGAAAGGATACCATGGTGGGAGTAATTGATTACTCACTGTGTCCTTGAAATGTCTACAACCTTGGAGCAGCAGGGTGCTTGATATTTTGTCACACTTTAAGCGGTGGAGGGCCGCTATGAGGGCTGACCAGAAAATCAACCATAAACTGCTCGATTATTGCAAACTGTATCCTGAGAAGGATTTCTGTGAAATTCTTCATCTCACAGCAGCAGTGTAGACTTTAATGGTGAGCTCATATGCAAACATTCCAAAGTTGTGCTGGATATTTTCACTGGGGTGTGCCATCACTGCATTATCTGCTTGAGATTGTGCCCTGAAGAAAAACAAGAGCATCAGTCATTTCGGCAACAGTAATTATGACTGTTTCTTGCTGGGTGAGGAAGCATTGTTGTGACATTGTCATTCAAGCGATATGAAAGTCAGTGTTTAGGAGACTGTGGTGGACTGAGGGATAGGACAAACTATCAGATGTATGGACACATGAAAATCAGGTTATTTAGATCACACTGCAAAGGTTTTACTGCTGCTTGTGGTGGACTGCGTGAACATCCTCTATTAAATGCTTTCATGTAGTAAGAAATCAGCTTTGTATATTTAAGCAGCTCAATCACTCTGTAGGATGACAGAAAAGTGAAAAGGTGGGGATGTGTTCTTATTAAGACAGCTGTCTTTTCTCTTTTCTCTTTCCATTTGTGTTGCTCTCAGTTTCTCAGACAAAAAATAAGAAATATTGCTATTTTATTTTTAGCTCAAACCTATGCTGGTTATGCTGCACCTGAGGCAGTTGTGTTGGCAGGAAGTGAACTATAACTCCAAAAGAGAAACATCCTCTTTCAGTGCCTTAACCCCAAAGGACAAATGTCCTAAAAGGATATGCTGAATGATTAAAAACAAGCTGAATTTCAGTTTTCCAGCTCCTTCTCTTATGAATAGTGCCTCTTGTTGTGTTACAGTGGAAAATGACTTTCACCAAAGTACTGGATATTCCCTTTTTCTTATCTTTTCCATTACTCATAAATAGAACATTTTGATTTGTTTAATTCATTTTACGATAAACAGCCATTGTCGTACCAATTTGCACCATCAAGTCTTTATCAATGGACAGGATGGATGCCAACAATGCTCTAAACCAATTTGCTTAGCTTGGTCCATCTTGTACTTGTAGAAACTGACCAGACCAAAGGTGAAAGTGCAGCCACTGTTTCTCAGGACAAAGTGTGATTTCCCTCAAACAGGACACAGAGTTCATTTTTGATGACTGATGTGTTTTACTGCCTTTGCTGTCAACTGTATTTCAGAAGTTTTTTGCAGTTGGTGTAGATGGTACGTTCAATTATCCTGGTTGTTTGCTTTGTTCTCACATTTTGCAGCCCAGATGGTGGAAAATAAACTCTAAAAAAAATGGTGATAAAACATGTCAAAAGGAGGACAACTTGTACCCTACAAAAGGTGGCTGCAGATAACTGACCTTGTTGAATCTCTCTAAGACTTCGAAAAAGTGAAAAAGGTACCTGAGGCTGAGTTGGGTTCATTGACAGAACCTGTTATGAGTCCTTTGAACATTATGATGAATTGAAGAAAAATATGTTAGTGTGTCTATAAGCTCTTAAAAAATCAAGCTGTAATCTTCATCAGTCATTCCATGTCAAAGATCTTCGACAAGAAAGGTTTGCATGGTGCTTTAAATTGGTGTGTTTGAATCTACAAAAGGTTAAGACTAATCAGTATGGAAATTATTCTTTGGTGAATTGACAAGACAGATGCAGTGTGTGCTTGGCTGACCTAGTTAACCATGTGCATACACTGAAAAAAAGGATTTTGTGCTGTCATAGGCATTATTAGATCCAATTTAGTAAATTTTACCTGATTACATATATTTACAATATCTATTAATGAAACCTACTAAAATCAACATGAATTTATCTAAAATGAGATGGACTTGATTAAAACACATAAAACCAATTAAATTTGGCTCATAAAGATTCCGACAGTAGGTGGCAGTATGCCCCTCGTGCGTTGTTTTTTTCTACATTCGTAAAACCCAAGAAGAAGAAGAGGCTACGCGGGAACATTTCTCCTCAAGGCCGTTGGTCTGCCATTTTCTTCGAGTTTGGTAAGAGTTTTCCTTTATCTGTGAAACATGTCTGTTTATCGTTTATTGTGTCAAACAAGAGATACGGATTTTGTAAGTTAGGTAAGCTTTCAGGGTTAATTTTTTGCTGGGTTTTTATATTTATTAACTGCAGTTTACGGTCTATGGTGTTAACTGAACCAGAGCTGACTGAAGTGTACTACTTTCTGTGAGGAAAAAAGCTTGTTCATGCAAATAAAGCTAATTTCTTTATTCCTTCACACATCTGTAATGGCAATACAGAACGGCGATTGTGTGCTTATTTTTTTTTATAATCCTCTGGGACGGGCGCAGCCTTCACAGAACAGTTCGTGATGCCACTTACGTTTGTCTAAATGTACATAAATGAGGAAAATAAGTGGCCCGCCATGCCATGCAGGCTCTGCAGATTTAGGCATTGTTCCGTTGTATATTGGAAAATTATATTAAATTACGTACGTTTCGTTGTTATTATAATCCTACAATAAAATTATATTTACAGTTGGTATATCAAAAACGCTTTTCAGTAAAAGTAAACAACAGTAACTCTAATTGATAATTTTATTCAAAATGTATTTATTAAAAAATGCTTAACAATTCTTGTAATGAACGAATAGCACAATGAAAGAAATGTCTCATCTAAACATCCCTTAACAATTAAAGTTAACAATAACTTTCACCTCCCAATAACACATGATACTCAGTTAGCCTCAGTAATGAACGAAACAATGTCTGTTCTGTAGGCTATTGGAAAAAATTAATTGACAAATGAGCTAATTATATACATTTGCACTTCTCACTGTTGCTAACTCCTCCTTAAGAAAAGTAGCTATGGGCTGCTGTGAAATGACAATAAGACGTAATATTTTAGTCTTGAATAGTGCCTCAAAAAGTCGCTAGATTTGTTGCAAGCCACTTTTTTAAAAAAATGTCACTAGAGGGGTCTGAAAACTCGCTAAATTTAGTGAGAAAGTTGCTAAGTTAGCAACGCTGACAGCTATTGATCCTCTTATTAAGAACGGGCTGCCCACTGACACAGCTCAAGGATGACGTCACACGCAGCGCCGTGCCCAGGGTCCTAGTGGCTGTAAATTTAATGGTCCAATGAAGGTGATTTAAAAACTAGAACATTTCCTCACTTTCTAAAAAACCCGGGACTCCCGGGACAGGACGTGAAATACGGACATGTCCCGGGAAATATGGACGTTTGGTCACCCTACACTACATTAGGTTTGATTTCCTCCTCCCTCCTCTGAGTGTGTGTGCACACAGCTGCTTGTATCAAAGATGCAAAAAAAAGACCCGTTTTTCAACGTATCATTCCTGACAGTTTCGTTAAACGGAGACCTATTAGTTACAGATAGTTTTACTCTTAATAAAAGATAAAGGAAAGGCATGGCTATCAGTAAAATGTACTGAGTCTACGAATCACTGATTTGCTGAGACAAGTGCTGCACAGATATGCATAGCCTTAATAAAGTGAAATTAGATACTCTTGTTTTATAGTTAAATGAAATTTGCTGTTTGTTTTTAGGTCCATGAATTGCCTGCTAACCATCAACATTCTCTTTCTTTTGTAGGTAGCCACATCTGATTTTTTTTTCTTGCTGTGGAAACACTGTGCTCAGGGCAACCTCTTTATGGTAGTAAGTATCACTGTTTGTTTAGATCTTGACTTTTTATTTACTTTTAGATAATTTGGACAGGGTTTACTAATTATGTAGCATCCCAATATTACAGTTAACATCACTATTTAGAAAACAAATACATGGTTGTCAGCAATTTGTAAAAGATAGTGACTTGTCTGTGAATTTTGTTTTTTATTTTTCTGCAAAGGTGACCATTTTCTCCTTCTTCCCATTTTCTTGCAGGTCTTTGGATGTGGCAGTGTAAGGTTTGTGACGAATCATTATCTAGTATTCTAGTATTATCTAGTTATTCAACTATTTACAACATGATAAAATCTTTGTTTGCTTTTTGTCTCCCTCCTCTTCAGAGTGAATCTGTTAAAAGATGGACGGTCAAGTAATCCTAAGGATCCTTGTTGGTGGGGACCACGACTCGAGAAAACTAATCCTCCAGACTGGAATTCCGGAGTCTGTTGATGCACTTTGTCTCAAAATAAAGAGTGATTTGGGACTTGACATGCCATTTAGGCTTCAGTACCAGGACAAAGACTTTGGAAATGAATACATGAACCTCTCAGCAACCTGTGAAATTGAAGACCGAAGTACTCTGAAAGTTGTGTTCTTTTCCAGTGATGCCACGACCTCTGGCATTGAGTTAAGCCCATCAGTGACTGCCACAAGCTTTACTACACCTCTGACTCCGGCTGGTATGGTACCTAGTTCTGCCTCCTCGCTAGATGAAGAGAATACTTTGTCATTTGATTCATCTGACGGCAACAGTACAATACTGTTATCATCTCCTGGGTCTACGTCATCTCCTGAGACTAGGTCAAGTTCTTGGCCAGAAGTCTTTATGGTGCCTCGCTTTGCATGTGCTGCGGAGCTTCAACTTGAGAGGGCAAATGCAGAATTTCAAAAAAATGGAACTTTCCTGTTACCTCCTCCAAAGTTGAGGTCTGATATTCTGGAGGGCATGGCAGAGGAGATCATGAAGTACACTGCTTACCCAAAGAATGGTCAGCTGGGAGAAGCTGCAAAGGCCCTTACAGAGGCTCACCCCTGTTTGCGTGAGAGGGGATCTGAGACTGGATATGGTGGATGGAAGCTTTACCTGAAGGTGAAGATGGCGAACTTGCGCTCTATTCTTGGGCGACATGGACACCCAGAAGTCACCATAAACTCCCTGAAAAATAAGTGCCAGGGCCAGGCAAAGCCTGCTGCTAACATAAAGAAGCCTAAGAAGGCAGAGGTGAACTTTCTTCCATGTTACCCAAAAGGAGAAACCAAAGACAGTCTGGAAAGGGAACGGGTTGCTCTTTTGACTGAAGTGAAGAAGAAGAACAATGGAGCTGTGATCAGAGAAAAAATGCAACTTACCTTCTCGTACAGGAGACAAGAAGTAGTTGATAACACATCAATGGTTGCTGAAATCCGAAACAGATGGCCGGCTCTTTTCAAGGCTGAAGAAGTAAGTATAATAAATAGATCCAAAAGCATGTTGGCATCAGCTACTATTCAACTTGATTTTTTTTTTTTTTTTTTGCAAAGTTGTGGTGTTCTGTTTGTTTTAGCAGGTTTTTCAGCAGTATGACTTGTCATTTCATTTTGTCCAACAGGTTAATGCAGAGTTCATGCGGATCAATGTAATGCCTCTTGAATCACGGTTCTTCTCCCAGTTGGACAAGTTCACAGAAAACCTGATGAAGGTTTTCCGCAGCAAGGGGGGAGTTGCAGGAAAGAAGATCCACCAGATAATGGCATTGACAACTAAGGTGTGTACTCTGGATGTTTGTTAGTTAAAAGATATGTGTCAATTTTATTTAATGCTGAATTAATTCTCACTGCAGAGAGATGACATACGCATCAAACGAGACTGCGTCTTGAAAAGCCTGTGTGTTTACCTGAATGAGGACAGCAAGCCACTCATCAAGGAGTTCTCAGTGAGTAGATAATTAATGTATATAAGCATATTGTATTGACTTGATCAGCTGTCTTTAAACTTATGTAGTAATTATCTATGAGATACTGAGAAAATAACAGTGAGAAGAAGAATCCTGCTTATTTTTTCTAAAAGAATGACAGTTAGTTTTGAATTGGATATTGCACAGACAGTACACACAGATCAAGCAGTGTTTTCTTGCTCTGTTCACTGGATAGTGCTGTTTAATTCCTGAGCCCTAGTACTTTGCTAAGGTGGTTCAGGGACAAGAAACTGTTGCCTATGTTGTGAGCATGTGAGGAGAGACTCAGATAAACACTGAGACAATTATCTTAGTGATTCAGAAGAGTCTTTTGTCTTCAAATTGATGCAGAATTCTTCTGTATGATATTGACCAATAACACACCAAGAGTGCAATAATCCTAAGTCTCTTGAAGTCAGTAGAAACAAGTTTATTTGGAGGCACCTTTACTCTAAAAATGATCAAACACTGTATAACTTGTTTGTCTCTGTGCTGGTCTCCCTTAGAGTGTTGACACAGATGACATGGAGAGAGAGTTTCCTCTGACCACCATGGGGGTCTATGTGATCAGGAAAGAAAATGCAGAGCCCGAAGAAGATCCAGAGGATGTGGGAGTGCTGATTGAAGGAGAGGAGGTACTTGTAGGCCTGCCAAGTATCACTTCTGGATGTGCCATGCTGTTTGGATTGATCTATGCTCTCAATTTGAGTTACCCACAAGAATGGAAGTGCACATTTGAAGTTTTCCAAAAGATACTGATGAACCTAGATGGGAAGAAGCTTTCCCCAAAAGTCCAGTCACTGAAAATTAAGATGCTGCAGTGATCCATATGTTACAGTCATGCCTCACCAGTGCTTCATGTTGACCGTTTGGTCGTGGACTTTTTCTGATAAAAAAGAAATCTTGGACACTTTTGCATTGAAATTGCTGCACTTAAAAGTAAACATGGTTTTCTATTGGACATTGTTTGACACAGAACACCAAAGGCTGCCTTTCTGATTCCAATGTTTTTTGTTTTTTTTGTTAAGTGCAACACAAATTCTGGAATGAAAATGTGTGACAATACTCTTTTAAAGGGACACTGTGCGGGATTTCCCGCACAGTGTCCCTGCAACTACTTTTTTTTTTTTTTTCAAAAGCGCTACGGCAGCTCTCGAGGTACACAATCATTGTGTAATGTGCTCTGATATGAGCAGTAATCACGGTTTACTCCGCTTAGGCAAGCTACTAGCATTTCAGCTCAAGTGGGTAAAACACCAAATGGTACTTCGTGACTATAACGCAGAATAAAAAGCGATCTATAACGGCCTTGATGATACAAAACAAACCCGCGTTACAGTTACATTTGGGAGAATGTAAGCTACATTTTGGAGTTGTTGTTTGTTTGTTTTGCTCAGGTCCGCTCCTCTTTAAAGACAGGTGATGCAGCACCTGGACTATATTTTACTATATTAGTGTTGGCTATTGGGCCACTGGTTTTCAGGCACGCAGCCGTACAGTTTTAGACGCTGCTAAGCGCTGCTAAACTGTGTTTTTGTTATGCAAAAGGACCCGATGTGATCTGCCTGTCGCTTCCTAATGTGGTGAGACGATTCAAGTCTTTGGAAATGCTGGTTGGACTAATAGAAAATAAACCTCTTGTACCAGAAGAGACTTGAGTTTTTGGTTTTTATGATCACTTCAGAAACACCTGACAGCGCTGGAGCACGTCGGACTCTGCACGGAAACCGAGAGCCAAGCGCATCTTCATAGGAACAGATCACGTCTTTACTACATGACCAAAGACCAATACTGCAAACATGACTGAGCCTGATAGCTAAATCGGAGCTAGGCTAGGCTAAGTGGCGAAGCAGCACTGATTTGGCTATCATGCTCACTCATGTTTGCAGTATTGGTCTTTGGTCATGTAGTAAAGACGTGATCTGTTCCTATGAAGATGCGCTTGGCTCTCGGTTTCCGTGCAGAGTCCGACGTGCTCCAGCGCTGTCAGGTGTTTCTGAAGTGATCATAAAAACCAAAAACTCAAGTCTCTTCTGGTACAAGAGGTTTATTTTCTATTAGTCCAACCAGCATTTCCAAAGACTTGAATCGTCTCACCACATTAGGAAGCGACAGGCAGATCACATCGGGTCCTTTTGCATAACAAAAACACAGTTTAGCAGCGCTTAGCAGCGTCTAAAACTGTACGGCTGCGTGCCTGAAAACCAGTGGCCCAATAGCCAACACTAATATAGTAAAATATAGTCCAGGTGCTGCATCACCTGTCTTTAAAGAGGAGCGGACCTGAGCAAAACAAAAACAACAACTCCAAAATGTAGCTTACATTCTCCCAAATGTAACTGTAACGCGGGTTTGTTTTGTGTCATCAAGGCCGTTATAGATCGCTTTTTATTCTGCGTTATAGTCACGAAGTACCATTTGGTGTTTTACCCACTTGAGCTGAAATGCTAGTAGCTTGCCTTAGCGGAGTAAACCGTGATTACTGCTCATATCAGAGCACATTACACAATGATTGTGTACCTCGAGAGCTGCCGTAGCGCTTTTGGAAAAAAAACGTAGTTGCACGTACACTGTGCGGGAAATCTCGCACAGTGTCTCTTTAAAGTTAATTTTATTTTTATGATTACCACATTTTCCTCTTGGAAAAAAATAGAATTCAGCCAAGTTGAACTCTTTACTATTCCATCTTCTATAAAGTAGACATAATTTTGGGGAGTTGTAAACAAATTTTATTTTTAGTATGCAGCCACTTTTCTTTCTTGTTTCATGTTCTCAGCAGGGGCATCACATTTGTTTTTGAAGATTTATCTGTGTTACAAATATAATTGTTGGCAAGGTAATGTTAAAACATTCAGATCATATTTAAGGCATTTTAAAATGGGTTTTAACTTGAAGACTGAATGTTTTTACCTGAAAGAAAATCGGTTTGGCCATGGGTAAAAAATTGGGCCATTGGGAAAAAACATTTTTGTTTAACCAAGGTTACCATGTGGTCTTGAATGATTTAAGCTTTGAATGCAGGGTCTTGTTAAAATAACTTGTGAAGTTGTTGAAAACAATAAATGTTTTGATTGAGAACAAGTGCTCTTCTGTAATGTGTTATATGTGACTAAGTACTGTAGATAAATCGTAAATAATTATGTTTACTTCAACATATTAGAAATATCTGACATTTAATAGCAGAATTACATAAACCTCATGAACAGTTCCACATAAAACTTATTAACAAAATTAAATAAACTTTATTAACAGTTTTGCATGAACCATATTAACAGTGTTGCATAACCTTTATTACCAGTTTCACATAAACCATATTAACACCATTAAATAAACTTTAGTCTCATTATTGGGTAAATTCTATTTTCTGTTGTTACATAGATTATATGTAGTCCATTCATCATGGAATTATTTGAATGAATTATGTAAATTTTATTTTCTTGTTAAAATTAAAGAAACCCAATTGAATTGGATGGAAATTTGTCATGTAATTGAAATACGTAAATCTGAGTAAATGGACAAAATAATTTTTTCAGTGTAATATCCCTCTGCTCCAGTTGCTGTTGACTCACTCATAGCAGGATGACGATGTCTCCTGTATGTGAGGAAGGGAAGAGGAGTCTTAACGTGGCTGAACTCATTAAACTTTTCCAAACCTCATTTAACTTTGGAGGAGGTCAATTTCAGATCAGCTGAAGTTTCAGCAAACTGAATTAATTTGCCTACTGCTATAGAAAACAAAGCGCAAATTTGATGTGCTTAAAGCAAGATGGCCCGTTTGCAGCACTAATATGTATACCTGCACAAATCTAAATATGAAAATAAATCTGCAGTTAGGATTAGAATACACACCTTTAGGTATCTGTTTTGCTGACTGTAAAGAAAGGGAGCTTTAACTTAAGAAAAAGGAGTAGGCAATCCCCATAAAATGTAAATTTTGTATACATTGAGTTGAAAAATATGTTTGTTTTACTCAGTTAAGTGTGAACAAAATAAGTACAAACAAAATGGGAGGGTTGTGGATGGGAAACTTGCTGATAGATTAAAGTTTCCCAACCCTGGTCCTTAATGCTCACTGTACGTCTTTTCATGTTTCCTTTTCAAGTTTGCTTTTCAAGTTTCCTTTTCAAGTTTTGCTTGGGAAACACTGAAATAGATCAAGGACGTATCAGAATGTTGAGCAGTTTCATGTGCTTCGAAAAATTATACAGTCATTTGTGGGGTGTTGTGAATGAGAATGTTCCAGGGAAACACAAATGCAAAAGCAGGAGACGATATTTGTAACCAAACCATAAAGTAACAACTCAAACATATGGGAGTTACATCCAGAAAAAAATAATTTAAATAATCGTTCACATCTAACGGTAGAGCAGAAGCTTAAGGTAGGCAAATAAGGCGCTGCCGATGATTGAATTAAAGTGTTAATAAGTTTTAAAAAATACTATCCAACAAAAAAGTGGCAAAGAAACATGTAAAAATGCAGCCACTGATCCAGGTTATGTCCTATGTTGTGTAGGATTGGTAGCTTTCGTTTCATTGCTCCGTCCCAGCAAATCAAGTTGGCACGTGCTCATTGCTGAGGTAGTGCTGCAAGGAAGTGTGAGTCAATGTAGTAGTGTGTATTCATGTGAGGCCAAGTCCTGCATAATTGTAAGAAGCGGGCAGACTGAACCTTACCCTTCTTATTCTCTTGACTGCACACGAACTGCTGTTCTCGCTGACTGAAAATGAGCTCTTGAACTCTGAACGAAGTCTCCGCTCTTTCTCATGGACAATGTTAGAATCTCCATTTTACCCGCTAATTGCCCTGAGGGCTTAGTGGCCTTTGCCGTCCCCCTCGCTCGGCACTTGGAGTTTAGCTGCTTGCCTGTGTCGGGGCATGACAGGTCCGTCACCCAGTGTGTCCGGACAGTGTTACTGCGCCGTGGCAACACGTTAACACTTTTGCAGCCCCTGCAAGCACGGCATGATGAGCCATGGCACTGAGACAGGTAGTGATGTAAGCCTCCTCGCTGTCGCTCGGGCCACAGCTCGTCGTTTGGATATCATCTTCCCTATCAGTATTTATGGTTAGGTGCTGAATATGTAAAAGAGTGTTTGTAACTAATGCAACTAAACCCAGAGGAGAACTCTAGCAGGCAAATGAAAGGCCCAAGAAGGTGTGAATGGACACATTTAAATTTGAGGGGGATGTGTTTTGATGCTCACTTCAGATTTTTTAGTGTGTTTATTTTGTTAAGATAATACCATCCCATGTACAAAATCTTATCTCTTAAATTATTTTGAAGTGTATGGTTTCACATGAAGCTTAGGTATGCATAAAAACAAAACAAAAAAAGTATGATGAATCACCACGGTAATTGTATTTTTCTGAGTTTGTTATATACAGTTGAATTGGCTGCACTCAAGAATGTCAGTCTGCTGAAGGGATTTTTCATTTGAGTTTTAACCCATTCACAGATGTAGCATTTGACATTTAACAATCCATTCCTGATATAGACAATGTGTGTGTCTTGTGAATACACATGGAGGCACGTGTCCATAATGGACCATTAACACTTGATATATTGAGATTTGCTGCGATTAAAAAAGCCATGCATGATCTATCGTTAATGGAAGAGAGGGGTTAATTGTTAGCACCCGGCTGTGAATGCGAGCTGAATGTGAAGGACAGCACAACTGAAAATGGAGCGTGCAGCTTCATGAGGTCTCTCCCTGAATCCGTCCCACTGCCACTGGCACCGCTGTGATGTCATTGTCTGCCTCATTCTTCTGTGCACATTCCTGCCCTGCTGGTTAATACAGATTAAGCCCCGGCGCTGAACTTGTGTGTGTTGTGCAGATGTCTGTTTTTGTTTAGTTTTTTGTTGTGTTTTTTCTTTTGTTTGTTTTTGTTTTAATGCTGGGATGAAATTGCTTGTGATTACTGTTATTGTTTACACATTGCACTCAATCTCTGAATAAATACAGCTACTGTGGCATGTAATCAAAACATAAAGCCTCTGTTCATGCACACACAGGATATGTTTCAAAACATTTATAGCATGATCATCCTCCTTTTTTTCAAATGTTTTACAATTGTTATTAATATCACTTATGGTTCTCTTAAAGCCAGTTATGTATATATAATGTAAATGTATTGTTCTGTCATGCAAAAGAAGCAGCTATATTAATTGTGCATTAGAGCTATTTCGACAATAAAGAGTGCTTTGGAGAAACACTGTAAAAACAAAAATAGAAACAATTGTGCCTCAGAGGTGAGTTCATTCAGAAACTTTTGTTGTAATTCTCACTTTGCCCAAGTAGAAAAATGTAGGTCTAATATTTTGCAGTTAGCAGTGTTCATCTGTGTGCCTGTCTGTGATTGTTATATGCTGCTTTGTCAAAAGAGATGACATCATGGCTGAATCCTCATGAGCCTCATGATGCCTTGAAAACCATTAAAAGCTAGCATAGCTGTGGTGGCACTGTAATCTGCGCTCTGTGTCTGTGTGCATTTCTGAAAGAGGAGTCTAATCCTGGTGTGTCTGATGCAGCAGGATTTATCCGCGTCTGTGTGTGTTTGTCTGCCTGTGTGTGCACAGTGCCACTCCATACCGTGTGTGGGTATACAATTCATATGCATGTCATCTGTTTCTTTTCACACATGCACCAACTCCCACTCGCATACACCCAGAGAGAAGGATCAAACCAGCCAAATTCCTTTATCAGACCCTCTGCAGTCATGCCCTTGCCTGGCTTGGGCCTGGCTGAGCCAACACGTCTGCATATTCTCTCTGCCTCTGCTCCTAGCATACATTTCTCCCCACAACTAATCTATTATGTTATTATGTCATGTCTCTTTGTGTTGTTTGATTTTTCTCACCTCCCTGCTTCTCTCCTCCCGTTTCCCCTTCTCTTCTCCTCCAGCGCGCTCGCCGTTTAACAACAGGTCGAGTCGAGTAGACAGTGACCTTGCCAACAAACTGAGGGCTCGTAAAGCTAAGAGCCACAGAGGCAGCGTGATAACTGGGTTGAAGTAATCTGTTCCTCTATAGAAAAAGAAAAAAAAAAGCCAAATTGGGCTAATTAGGCAGAAAATGAGTTTGTTGTTCAGAATCTTTTATGTTGAAGGCCGTATGGACTTCTTGTCCATGCGTGCGTACAACAGTGTACAAAAAAAACAACAGGGAAATAATATACATTTTGACTTTGAAAAGTTTTCGCCTTGATTTATCTGCAAATTTGATTGCCAATGTAGCTGTTATGTAGCTAGTAACCTAACCTTGATCCCAGATAGCTGTTAGGATTTATATTGTGAGCAATAACAGCTCAGATGATTGAACTTCAACTGGAAGATCTGAACAAGAACATCAGTCATGACAGATCAGAAATATTTTGCCAGGTTATATTCAGTGTTGTTGATTAATAAAAAATGCATGGATATCATGCCACAGTAACTGCTGTGATCAGTAAGTGTAACCTTGCTCAGATCACAGAATGGAAGGCTGGAGAGAAGAGAGTAAAAGCCTGTCCATCTTTACTGGTTACTGAATGATCTAACAAAATATAAAACTACTGTAAATGTAATTTTGAAAAAAAATATCACAGCTATTCAAAACTGCACAGTTTTGTTTTCATGTCAACGCAATATTTCCTCTCTTCCACTTGTCTAAAGCTCTCCCTATTGTCCTACAGTGCCATTTTCTCGGCAGCTTGCAGTTAGCAGTCAGCAGAAACAGCTATGGCACAGTGTTGACATCACTCCGACCATTGCACTGTGCATAATTACAGTGTAAAGCATTTGCCTTAGCTTATTTTCCACCTTCTGTCACAACCAATATGCTAAAAGTGGTATAAGATTCTTATTCTGGATACCAATGGCCTCAATGTATACACAACTGCATAATTTCTGTAGCAACAAAAGGACACATTTCTCTGTTAAAGATAAATGCCAAGCCAAGATCATAACCTGAAAACCATGAATGTGATATTCGGTTTGTCATGGTGTACATCAGAGTCTAAAATATTTAAAAATTCCCCAGATCTGCAGAAACATATCTTGTTGGATTAACAAACAAATGAGAGCTACGGCTTCGCAGTTCTCGTTTCTGCTCATTTTCTCAAGTACAAGTTCCAGTGCTTCTTAGACTTAAGAATGAGTAAACCCCCCCACCCACTGTTGATGGAAAAATCAAGGTTTGTACTTGTTTTATTTTGGAAAATTCCTAAGAGGAAATGTGTTGTGTAGGCAGACTAAATCAAGCAAAGTATTTCAATGTCTGCCGTATTTTTCCCCCTGAAATAAAGAATTTGGTTGGATTTTAGTAATTCCCTTGCCTGGATGTGTTTTGGTATAAATAACTCACATCTGGCCAGTGCTTCGCTGTGTCCGGGCAAATCTCAAAGCAGGCTGTGTGGGTTGGCGTGAACGGACACACAGAATGAGACATCCACACTAAGATGATAAAGAGATATGAGATGAGGTTCAATAAATATGCATAGCCTAAGTAGAAGAGTGACTACATATAAGTTTACATGCATGAAAGGGAGGCAGATGGAGAGAAAGGCAAAAAGAAGCAAATTCAGTGACATCATTGGACTTGGTTAGTGTCAGCATGCATGTGTTTAAAGTAGATGTGAGTGTACTGGAGCGTGTGCTGGGTAGAAGGGAGGGCTGAGAGCAAAGTAGTGACGTATTGTAATCTGGAATACTGAGAAACCCAGCTGTGCTGAATCTGGGTATAGCAAGAGCTTATGTTACATCATCCAAATACAAGTACACAAACAAATGCCCACATAGCGTGTCCTGAGCCCTAAAGGAAAACAACTGTTACAATCGGGAGGTCAGGAGGGCTAATGCAGGTGTAGGTATGTGGTGCGTGCAGTTTACAACCCTTGTTTTGATGTATGCTCTCTTGATTATAAGATATCAGTCGACATCGAGGGTTGCCTCCACCCACAATATCCTGCCTGCTCTGATCCATTCTCTTATGTGCTGCCATGCACCCTGGAAAGGATGCAGTAATGCCAGATGGAGTCGTGGTCAGCCCCATGTTGAGACACAATTTGGACCCTGCTCTCTGGCAACAATTTGCCCAGGGCTAAAATAACTCTCTCAGACTGGAAATACAGTATGTTTCTAATGCACCTCTACTCAAACAACTGATGGCACAACCTCTACAAAGAGCTGGAAAATGCCTATTTCCAGCTCCATGACCATATTTGGTCGTGACCTTAGGAAAGAGGAAATAATTTACCCATGCTCTTTTTTTACTGTATTTGATAAACATCAGACAGTTTAAAGGGAAAAAAGGGACCTCTCAAAATAATATCTTCTCAACTGCGATAAATATGAATATTGAGATGCATGTCTCTCCAGTTTTTTTTTCCCATTCAATGAATAATGCCATGATGACAGTTTATACTTTAGCTTCAGGGTTAGCATGAAATAAGTTCATTGAGTAGGATTGCATAATTTATTTGTTCAGTTCACCCTACATTTACAGCACATTATCAGTAATGGAGCATATTGTACATATACCCTCTGATGCGTTATATGTCAGTCTGATTTATTCTTCCCATCTCAGTACACATGGGGTCATTTATAAGATCTGACAAAATAGTGGGAGAAGAGCTGGATTATTCAAAAGCAAACCTTATGATGGATGGCTCTAAGAATATTGATGAGTTTACTGGTCTCAGGTTTTATGCTCTTTGAAACAGCATAAAATGACAAATAAGGACAATATTAACCAATAATTTTTGTATTTGTCCAAACTATCTTTGTTTAATGATGCCATGATCAGGATTAATCTTGTTTAAATTTGCAATAAACTTTAAATATTTGTTATTTTCTAGAAACTTGATTTTTTCTTTTCCGCTTAGTTGGTGTTACTTTCTTCTCCCCCTAAAATATCTATAACTACACGGTGCATATTATGGTTATGAAAGAAAATTTTGCATCTAACTTTGCAAACAGTTATGGTCAGATGGAGAAGTGTTTAATGCTACATCATTGAATAGACTGATTTTGGAGTATGCCTTCAATAGGAAGTTGATGTGATGAGCCTACTCAGATTTTATTCATTCCAAAGGCTTGAGCAGAGATTCTAGCTCTATTAAGTCCATCTGTCAGCACAAGGCTTATTTTTACACGTTCCTGTGTTTTTCTGCTCTTATTGTCTTCAAAACCCAGGTGGCCTACAGCTCAGCACTTCTCCTCAGCAGCTCTTGTGTAGACACAAACAGCTCGGGAGTTGCAGTGGAAACCTTTGGATTTTTTTGTTTTCGGTTTTGTTTTTTATCAGCATTCCTTTGTTTGCTGCTCGGTGGCCTTTTTGCTGTGAAAATTGTCATATTCATAGTGCACGATTGCTGAAGAAACATGCCTTCCCAGTTTTCTCACCCTAAAACATTAAAAAAAGAGTCATCTGCAGTATTGTGATGTCTGTTTTTGTCAGCTATAACTTATTAGGCAAGAAGCTGATAAACAGTTAATTTCATACTTATTTTTTCCTATATTAGATGTTTGCATGGGAACTCATTGCCACTTAATCTTTTCAACCCACATTAGAAGACCTAAGTAGGCACTCAGTGTTTGGAATGGGGCCAGGCTCATGTCACTGCCTCTCCTCCTTTGCATCCTGCCTGTTTTCTGTTGCCACCTCCTTCCCATGAGTGCACACACTCCTGAGAGAGTCCAGACGTGTACAGACATATGCCATCTTCACTTCTCACCTGACTGACTCAGTGTTGGCTTTATACATTGTCTTACTGGTGCTTGCTTTTTTTATTCGTTCGCATAAAATTTTGGCTGGTTAAGACATTTAAGTTTCAAACAACTGCAGCATCACAAGTATAAAAATAGTGACATATAGCAACAAATACAAATGCTGGATTTAAGTACATTCCCACAAGGCCCGGTGGAATCTGTAGGATTAGGTACTATGGACAAGAAAACGAATCAGTGGAAATAATATGGAATGCTCAGCGGAATGCTAATAAGATTGAGTTGAAAAAGCTTCAGAAATTGCTCACATTTGATACTGAATTTTAAATTTGACAGTTTTTAAGTGCTGTGGAACACTGAGGCTAAAAGCCTTTTTTATTATGGTAGGCTGACACACGGATATACAAATTATATATACACATTCTACAAATCTACACTTGTGTATCCCACATTTGCCACGTTTATTTAAATGAAAGGCATTCTGCACCAAAGTATAGGATTTCACTCAAATGACCATGTTGCTGCAAAATACATTTTCATGTCTGTAAAACTGTCTTTTTCTTCTGATCCATGCAGCTGAAGAAAAGGAAAAAATGTCTTTGACAGGCAAACAAAATGTCTCAGGTGGAATTTGAAAAGTTTTGAGGGATGGATCAATGTTAAGCAGTCATACTGAAAAAATCAAATCTAAAATGGAAACTGCAAAGAATCATGGGAAACCATTACAAAAATTGGTCTCAAATTCTCTTGCAATTTCATTTGGGACACAAGTGTAAGATCAGCAGGCTTTTCAACAACGTCATTCCCAAACCCATGCACCAGTGCACTAACTAAATAACTTATCCTGTTAAGTCATCCGATGACTTAGTCTGCACTTGATACAATCTATTCTACATCGTCAGAGAATTCATTTGTGTTTCATGTTTTCATTCAAGTCTGTAACGTATTTCATGAGACTATTAAACCACGCAGCACACAATGTTCTTGGCTTGTTTTGTAAAGTCATAAGATCCTGCCTCGAGACCCTGAAAATGTACCATTTTTGGAACTTTCAGTTGACAGGAAAAAAGGGGCTGAATATTGAAGGGAGGGCAAATTCATTATTCTGTGAAAGAGTAGTGCATTAGTGGTAGCAGATCATAATAGCGGCTTCTCAAACAAACTGTTTCTGCCAGAGAGACAACTCTACCCCCGGGAACTAACTGTACTGAAAGGCTGTGCGTGTCTGTGTGTGTGGCCTGATGATTTGATTGCTTACCATCCCCAACCATTCATCAAACATGTCTGTTTTTAAGGCTGTTTCTTGCTGCATTTCTTCATTGAGTTACAAACTATAAATGAGTTGGGAGTGTATTCCAAAAAGCAGCATTCACATTTTACTGTCTGACTTTCCTGTGCATTATCAACACTTCCTGTCATTAGTGGGAAGCCTGGATGTGATTGAAATAGATGAACACAGGAATGCTAGTGACATAGATGGAGACTGTAAGGTCATTACAGCTTTACCCAGAGGAGATAGATCTCCATGGTCTTCTAAGTGCTTCTACCTCTACTTTGCCATCATCAGAATTTTCACCACTGGCCATCTAGAAGACAGGCTCCATCAATGTAAGAGTGGTAATAAGAAGTGTCATAGTCACAGCAGAAGATGCCTGTTGTGTGTGTCCTCATAGGTCCACATCATGGGCATTCCACTGGTATTGTCAAGTATGAGGGGTCAGATCCATTTGTCTAAGGGGAAACATAAAAACCCAGGATTACCTTACCCATAAACACAAAATGCTTCAAAAATGTTTCCAGGAATACATGAGAACAAATGCCCTCCCCTCTTTATCTCACTATGGGGGGTCCAGTGGCTGCCGAGGGAGGTCTGTGTTTTGAGCATTGCCATACGGTCACTATATTTGAACCCACAGTAGTCATGCTTGACTGTGTTTGTGCTTGCAGGCTAGCTGTGTGCTCACATACCATAATTAGTGTAATGAGTTATTTATAGCCAGCTGTGGAATTGCCAGGCGGCCTCAGGGCTGATTAAGCCACTTGCCAATCAATTATTTATGGCTTCCTGGAGAAGAGTAGCTTGTCCTCTTTTGTATGCAGCGCCATGGCAACACAACAGGAAGCAGAAAACCTGTGGAGAGGAAGTAGACCCTGCCATACAATCAGCTGTTCGCCCCTGTCTTCACCATCTCTCTTGTTCTCACTCAGATTTACACACAGCACTCTAATATAAACCATACTTTTATTAGGAGCCCTCCATGAACTCCCTAGACCCAATAAAAGGTGTTTATGTTCTGTGTTTTGAGAGAAAATAAATTGGATGATTGAAATTAGATTAATCCCAGTTGGGGAGACGGAGCAGCAGAGTGAACATAGCATAGAAAATCTGCTTTTCATTTAGTCACACTGAGACCAAGTTAAACTATGAATGAGGTTTCAAAGTAATTTCTATTCTATGCTTCCTAATTGTTTTGAGCATGAGTCTCTAGGGGGTGCAATCAAAAACATTTGTGGTCAGAGCAGTTGTCTGCTGTGCTCTGATGTAATGTGATTTCTCCAAGTTAACACAGCAAAAACTTTTCTTCTGACTCACTGCAGCTGCGAGAGCCTTCATGCCACTAAGAGTGAATCACTGTTCTGTCAATCATTCTAACAGATTTTGGTTTGCAGTTACATGCAAAGTCACCTTAAATTCCTTTTGCAAAATTGCTTTCTTGAATTTATATTTACAAAGTATATGGTCTAAAATTAAGATGGTGTTCTTACCAAAAGAGTCATCCTTATTTTTAAAAAAACATACACAGAATCCCACAGATGGAGTCAACAAGGTAACACATAACGGCTCAGTGAGTGAGCACGCTGTTCTTTAAACCTAATAAAGTAACCGGATGAAGTCTACCCTCTGGATGACAGCGAGAGCAGAGTGATGCTTTGAGAGGAATTTCAATCAGTCTCTCACTCCTACACAGCTAGTTGGCTTCTGGCTGTGTGGGAGGTCCACAGGACATTGCCACGGGTTACATCTTTACAGATCTGCCACCCAAATTGAATCTGAAACCCTCTTCTGTTTTTACATATCAGCCATTTTCCATTTTTATAAACCGTCCCCCTGCAGAAAATGCTGAGCTTTCAGTTTGCCAACTAAATCAGTGAGATGTTCCCTGGACTGAAAACAACAGAGTCACACCAAAATCTAACTTAAGCATCAATTAGTCAGTGCAGTGAAGCATTTCTTTGTCAAATTGAGTGTCAGTGGAGCAGATAGATTAGATAAAGGGAATTGGCTGGAGCACACTCTTCACTGCATAAATTAGTTGTGACAAAATACAACTAATATATTCAAAAGTAGTTTGATGATTACAATAAATTATTTTAGCACTTTGACACATCTATAATTGTAGTACTGTATTTTTTGATTCATACAGCAGGTTTAGGGAGATAATGTTTTTAAGAAACAAAACTGTTACTTGAAAAAGTAATGCATTAATCGATGGATTAATTTAAAATATCAATAGCTTGACATCAAAGTAAATATACTTAAAGTTATTTTTATCTCATGGAGTTATGACAGAATCATATCACAAAAGGGCATCTGTTTGTTAGGGACTCGTCAGTCATGCCTGCCGTTTGCTTGCCTTGGACGTATGTCTTTTTCCTACCTTCAGTCTATTTGTTTGACAACCAGTCATCACCTTTTCATTTGAACAGCATTAATAGAGAGGATGTAAACAGATGCAGAGTTGCTACACCATTAAACATGTATATAGTGACAGAGATGACTCAGTAACCCACTTTGATCCAGCAAATATGTGATGTTTGCCATCACAGGAAGCAGCTGTTTGCTTGACTTTCTTCCTATCACAGTATGAGTATCTACAAAAAAGGTACATAAAGTATATAACTGCTATTCAATATTAACTTTGGAAAGCAAATACTGTCACATCAGGGATATATTCCAGGTTTGGTATGCGCATTCATAAGAGCCTACTGCACCTGTCAGGTTCTTCCGTTTGAGCTTCCATAACCAGCACATAGCAGTCTGCGCCTGTTATTTCTATATATGCTGTGTCTCTTTGCCACCACTCTGCCTTGTTCTACTTGAACACATGCATCCTTAAGTTTTCATATCTAGGGCACTGGAACCCTAGTCTCTTTGACAGCGAGTCACAGTTACAATTGCTCAATTAATTTCTTATTGTTTCTTTTTCTTTTTGTTTTATAGCACTGTCTGTTCCTCTTCATGGAAAATGCATACAAATATACATGAAGAGGTAAAGAGTATTTTCTTCTCAGCATCTTTAGTCCTATTAGGTTCACAAAAGATCCCAGAGCAAGTTTATAATAGACGACAATGTCAAGGCAGTCATTACTCAAACCAAGGGAGCTGTTTCTCATTACCTTGCACACACACATACTCACAAATACACTCATGGCTAGCTTTACAATAATGTGGGACGCGGTTAAGATGTTTTTGAGTGGAAAATGCTTGGTGTTAGTATAGCAGCTTGTAAATGTCCCTTAAATTCCTATATCAGCACCTACCAGGCATTTTCAAAGAGAGGACGAGGGCAGTCAGAGAAATGTATTACACAGTATTTGTGCTTTCTGTGCCAGTAACCACAATGTTATAGCTCTTGGGTTTTTTTTTCCTTTGGCCTTAAGGCTGTTGGCCCCTTTTTATAGCACGTGGACAGATTCACACATATTCCCATTTTTCCTCTCTACAAAATGAGGAAAAAATAAGGCATAGAATATTCTGGTTTGTTAAACATAAATAACCCAACCCAGGGCAGACACATGCTCACACATAAAAAGACACAATTTGACACAAACTACAGACGCCGCTGTTCACATGTAATGCTTTTGACATGGAATGAGAGCCGCCCGGCTCATTGCCTTGGAAACAGCAGGCCGGCCGGTGGAGGTATTAGCGCCACACAGTAGTGATGTTATCATCAGAACAGGTTCAGTTCAGGACAGACCCCCGCAGACCCTCGGTACACACATTCTCAAAGTGATGCTAGCCTGTTTCTCTTTTGTTTGATAGAAAACACATTCCTGTAAACGTGATGCGAAAGTTTGCGGTTGCATTATAGACAGCCCCTTTTAGTGATTGAAATAGGTCAGAGAATCTGACATGTCTCACGTTTTCCATGAGAAACAGCCTTTTCTGCAACATCCCCATTGCCACTGATTTGATATTTCATGCAGCTCTGATTTGTCAAGTATTTACTGTGTTTGATTTAAACTGCTGTATCAGTCATTTCAGGTTTCACTTACAACACCCGCAACCTGTTAAAAGAAAATTGTTTTCAGTTAATACAGCTCAAGCACACGTACTGGTTTGACTACTTTATAGGCAGTGACCAGTGAGTGCAGCAGCAGAAAGGTACAACACTACCTATACTTCAACATGAGTAGAAATACAAAAGATATGGGCTCAAAAAAAATGTATTTTAGCTCCTTGAAAAAGACCTCAGACAATTTAAGGTCTGAGCTTCAGCGCAAAAAAATGTAACTTTAAAACCTGTTTATTTGACTTTTTAATTGCGGTGCCATACATTAACAGTTCCCCATTAAATGGAAACACCAAGTTAGTCCAAGCAACCTTGTAATCACTAACTGTTAAATAAACCACATAATTGCCCATGGTGGGTGGATGAGGGTTAGATTTGTTCCCACACATTGGTTTTTGTTGTGGTCAGTCAACCAATTTCAGAATTTCACCAAAAACTGTTGTTGATGTATGATCAAGTGGTAAATATTTTCACAATTTGAAGTAAAATTATCCCCATTTTTGCCTTCACCCTGTCTTTTATAACTCCCTGCTTACCTTTTTTTCTTTGCTGTAAATAAATATTCTTTCAGGAGCACACTGACCTCTGCTTCATCAAGCATTTTTCTCACTCCCTTTGTCCTCCCTCCTCCTGATAGAAGTGGCCTTGAATGGAGTGTTTCAGTGTGGAAGACAGAGGCTGTAGATGAATATTATTCAGAGAATAACGTCAGTAATGTGTGCTGACTTCCATGGTAACATGGTTACCATTTATTGTATAGATGTTCCTTCAAGGACCGATTTTAAAAACATTGCTTTCCTTTTGATGCTGTGGGTTCATATAATTAAGAACTTTTAATCATCCAGAACAAACACATGACTCTTTTGAGCACAGTTTTGATTTAATGAAGATTTGAAGACCCCCATGATGTGGGAGTCTCTTTGATTTGTATTTCTTGTTTACAGTTTGCCGTTACGTTCTTCGTCTCTTGCAACTGGCAGACTTAATGTCATACAAAATTCTTCTTTAAAAATTAACAAGTACCTCAAAGTAGGACAACATTAAAGTAATTAAAACCCTTTTATTTGAAAATGATAAGCATTTTTCTCTACTTCAAGTTGTTTCCAGTTATGTTGAAAGTTATCATTAATAGCTTGAATGCCCTTTGTGTGTGTGTGTGTGTGTGTGTGTGTGTGTGTGTGTGTGTGTGTGTGT